>CAWUDS030002796.1:0-33083 GCA_963859935.3 Lathyrus sativus
TCTCTCTCTCTCTCTCTCTCTCTCTCTCTCTCTCTCTCTCTCTCTCTCTCTCTCTCTCTCTCTCTCTCTCAAGCCAAATTAGAGGTGTTGTTAATGTTGTCTCTAAATTGGGTTGGATTTACAATCTTCTACTAGAGCTCAATTTTCCCATTTCTCAGGCCACCTTGGTGTTCTCTCTCTCTCTCTCTCTCTCTCTCTCTCTCTCTCTCTGTGGCCAAATTAGAGGTGTTGTTAATGTTGTCTCTGAATTGGATTGGATTTGCAATCTTCTACTAGAGCTCAATTTTCCCATTTCTCAGAGGCCACCTTGGTGTATTGTGACAATCAGGCCATCTTGGTGTATTGTGACAATGTCAATACCATCTATCTATTTGGTAATTATGTGCAGCATCAGCGTACCATGCATATTGAGATGGGCATTCATTTTGTTCGGAAAAAGGTAGCTTGTGGTTAGGCACACGTTTTCCATATTCCCTCCAGACATCAGATTGTAGACATTTTCACCAAAGGACTTCCTCATATTCTCTTTGATGATTTTTGAACCAGACTAAGCGTTTGTGAACCTCCCGCTTCGAGTGCAAGGGTGTGATAGAATAGTATATTTGGTTATAATTAGTCATAATTACTTTCTATAATTATGTTGATTCACAATTAGATAGTTCATCAAACGTTACTCTTAGATGTATATTTATACTATTTAAATGAATGAAAAAAGTCAAGCATTTCATTATCTTACCACCGTCGACTTGTAACCCCTTCGGCTGCTCTACTCTTTTTTCTCCTGCCCCCTCCCTAGAGCACAAGCACTTCTTCAAATGACTACCTTATCTTCTAAACTCTTTGAAGTATCATCTCAGTTGAATCTGTCAGATATATTACCACATGCTCATAAAATAAGATATACAGCATTTGCACCCCCAGAATTTGGAGCAGGGCGGGTTCCTCTATGTGGTTCAGTTCCACCACCGCAAGATGAGCAAATGAGAGCTTCACAGTTATATAATTTTGCAGACCTTGATATTGGATTACCTGAAGAAATTGAAACCAAGGAGAAAACAATTGAGGCTATTATTGAGCCTTCACCTCTACACCATGTGAATACCAATTCACATGTAAATTTGTCTTCAATTCAAGGACTGATACCTCTGAATTTTCCTGTTCCACCTGGATGGAAGCCTTGGAATGTATGTACAATTGTCTATTGATATACCATTAAACTCCCACCTATATGGAAACCAGGGAATCCTGCGGCATTGCCTCTCAAATCGGTAACTGTACAGCTGATTCATTTAAAATAGTTCGCAATGCATGATCAACGTGAACTCATAGCATCGACTATTTGATACTTATCTCGCTGGCCTAAGATTCTATGCCTGTGTTTTTGTTTTACTATTAGGTCCTGTAATTTGTTTTACTCAGATTAAGCACAGAAGGACCACATTTAGTTGCAGCAATACTTATAAAACTAAACCACAGAAAAATGATAATCATGCTATTTTGGCCAATCACTTAGAATGCAAAACTAGGAGATAGATTTCCCCACTCTACATAAAGTACTTGAATCTCACAGAATTTACATTAATAAAACAAGCTTCATGCCAAAAGCAGCATAATACCTCCAAATGGTAAAAAAAATTAAGCAAGTTGCCTGCCTTTTCAACAATCAAACGCTTGCCTCTTTTTCGGCCATCGAACAAGCTCGTTAGGCTCGTTCGAGATCCAAAAGAAAGAAAAGAAAGGTTAAAAGAAGAGCACTAGTAGCTATTGATGAGTAAACTTGTTTGTTTGAGGAGGATGGAGCTGAAGGTATTGCTGCTGTACTATTACTTGCCAAAGTTAGATTATTTCTGCAGAAACACGGCGGAGAAAATAAAAAATCAAATACCATCATGCTTAAGTCGTAATAATAATGATTAATGTATAATATAAACAATCTAAGCACATTTAAAATAAAATCAACATAGCAAAATTTCAAGGACAGAACATACCCAGTTCTCATGTAAATGCAGCTATCATAGGCTGCAAAATCAAAAACAAATCATTTTTTCCAGTAAGCAATGTAAGCCGGGAAGATCAATATATGACTAAAATAAACAGAAAAATGATAACCAAAATTAGTGATACGAGATGAACATACTTGGATCTTTATCGACTATTACACCAGTCCCTCCGAAACTACACGCAACATCAGAAGCACCGTTTTGCTGATAATAGCTATTAAAAGCATATGAAGCGTGCGAGACTAAGTTATCCGGCAGAAAACAAGGCTGACTTGGTTGGATAGCGGTGCAGTCCACATTGCCAGAAGTACCACAGGCCCAATTTATCGCATTCTGTAAATCAATTTGTGTCGCCTTACTCGAAGCAATGCACCATTTTGTTCCATTTGATTTTGTTACATTTGCATCTGTGGTCATATCGACAGGACTTTGTCCGGTGAAATCTAGGCTATACACACTTGTTTGGTCCGGATAAAACAACCCCCAGTTTCTCTCGGATTCCAAACCCGGCTTCCTATTTTCGTTAAACAACGAAAAAATGTAGATGTCTAGTTCTTCTCCGGGTTTTGCAGGTGTACCGGTTTCATTGATAACATGTCTTATCAGATTGACATTATATGTTTGTGCATTGTCAGGAGTTGCGGCTGTCTCCTTAGGCGAACCTTTCGAAGGCCAGCCTGTTTCGGTTACCATCACTTTAATAGTTCTAAAATTCAAAGCAGTCAATGCAAAATAAATAGCATCAATCTGAGCATCAAACATGTTTGTATAAAGCAAACCCGTGTTAGGATCGATAACTTCGGAGGAGGACTCGAACAATGCATAGTCCAATGACACTTTGTTCGGGGAGTCACGGTATGCATAATAAGGATACAGATCGATCATAAAAGGCGACTGATTTTCCGCAAGAAATTCTAGCAGTGGCTTCAGGAAATGAGCATGTTTACTATCGAAAGCACCGGCGGAAGGAGGGAACGATCGAGACAACACACCAAGGGAATGAGTGCTTGAAACTTTTATCTTCTTATGAAGTCCAGCTTTCTTAAGAGCTGCAAGGACATTGGTCATGGCTGGCACAACCAACGCGGAAATATTTTCAGGACTTTCCGTGATTTCAGCGCCAACGGTTATGTATGTGATCTTCGTAGCTGGATAGTAAGGAAGGATGCTGTTTCTGAGCCAAGTGTCTGCATTGGTTTGGAACTGTGAGAATGGAAGCAAATCAAGATTTGGAATTCCAATCATAAGTTCGACTCCGGTGTTTGCGAAAGATTTCAGCACTTGAATGTTAGAATCATAGATTCTAACATATTTGATTTTGTGATCTTGAACTAATTGTGACACCTTATCAGGTGGAGGTAGGTCATCAGCATTTCTTCCATAGCATATTCCAACAAAACTTCCATGGCAAGAACCTGACAAAATTAGATCCACATGAAAGGAAATTGATTAACAAAAGTTAAACTTTAACCTATGTTTATAGCATTTCATTTCTTATCCTTTCTATAAAAAAAGGACATAAGCTTCAAATTATTTCACAAACAACTTCAAAGTAGACAAATTTCATACTTATAGTACAAACCCTAAAGAGCCATTGCAAACAAAAGTACTACAACACTGCGGTTACATTTAAAAAAAAAAAAAAAAACACAAAACATAAAAACTATACCATAAAAAATCATAAACATAAACATAATGCACATAGAAAAGAGAAAGAAGAACAAACCAAGAAGCATAAGCAAAAGTGATGAAACAACTAAGATGAACAAAAACCCTCTTGCCATTGTTCTCACAGCTCTGAAGAGAGTGAAGCTAGTTCTCCTTCTTCTTCTTGCTTTGTTGGTTGCTGGTTTTAGAAACAGAAAAATAAAGTAACGGTACTTTTTTGTTTCCCTATGTAGTGTCTCTAGAATGAAGTGCACAATTTTTTATTAAATTAAATAATTTTAATAAGAATCACAAACAAAACATCACATAAATTTTTTAACTTATTTGTAAATTATGTACATATTTCTAATATTTTTTAAATAAGAAATGATTTGCATGCGGGTCCCTACCCCTATTACAGATAGAGAAATTGAATGAATAAATAAATAGAATAACTCTACAGACTACACTTTGAGAGAGAAGTATCAGAGTTTTTTTGTCAGTGTATTTTAAACTTTAAGAGTACAGTAGTAGTAACAGAGTGGTGGATTTCAAATATATTTATCAAATTTAGTTTTGTGTTTTTTCTCGATTCCGGTGACTAGCAAGTATGTTTGTTTTTCTTCTGTCTGTCTCCCACTATTGTACTACTCCCTTATCAATGTATTTAATGAATGAAATAGATTAAGCCCTATATGATAATGCACATTCTTCATATGATGACGTAATTTTATAACCTATATGATTGCAATAATAATTACATAAATGAATCTTTCGTTTATATGTTTGATGAGTCATCTTTAGATTTCTAGAATGCATGGTCTTATGAAGTAAGCAAATTGGAAGTTCAAGATCCACACAAAGAAATTAACTTAGCAAGAGAAGGTTTCAAACCAAAGCCTACCTACATGAGTTTTCAATTTTATAAAGTGTACTGATATATTTGTAAAGCTTTTTAAATAAGGCAGCGCATGTCTCTGTTAGCTAGTAAATTTCGATTAGGGAAAAAGAAGTAAATTGAAAGAAGAAACTTTGTATCACAAATAGAGAAGCGTCGAAATAGGTTGACGTCGTCCAAGAGGTTTGACAGGCAAGACAGGAAAAGGGACATATGGGCCCAATCAAAGCAAGTTCAACGGACAACTATACAGATCAAAGTCGAAGCCAAGAACAATTAACACGTGCAAATTTTGAAAGCAGTTGATGAGAACGTGGGGAAGTTACAAACAAAGTGGATAGTAGCTTGGCAAGCTGTGAATAGTCGACAGCAAAGCAACAATTATTTTTATGCTTATTTAAGTAGAATTTAGTTTCAGTTCAAGAGGTCGCATTTTTGTAACATTGTAAAGAAAACACTCAAAGTACCAATGTCTAAGGGAAACGAGTTATTTCTACACAAATGTATGCATGCGTCCAACTTATATTTAAGCAATTCTCTCCCTCCGTCCCACAATGAATGACCCAATTGACTTTTTACACAGATTAAAAAAAAATGAAGGAGAGAGAATGATATTTTTTACTGAAGTACCCTTATGATATATTGAGAATGATGAAAGTAATATTAGTTAGAGAGTAAAATAGAGAAAGTTACATTGAAAATTGAAATGGGTCATATATTTTAGGACACTATTTTATTCCAAATGGGTCACTCATTGTGGAACGGAGAGAGTACTTTATAAGTCTTTTTCAATTCACTTTCGTTTCCAGTTTTTTTTCTTCTTGTTTTCTCATTTATTTATCCTAGTTGCACCAACGGAGCTTCATCCAATTTCTTGTCTACCATTTCAAACTCAAACACTCAAATAATCAATCCATACTTAACACTAAGTCTAATATTTCGTAGTCGATCTTGCAAGTAACCTTTAATAAGATGCTAGAGATTGTTCGCCGGAAACTTGTGCGAACAAATTGGCACAGCTAGTGGGACGTGTTGTGTTAAGTATATGCAATTGCGTAGTAGTAAGAAAATGGTAGATCCACGAAATACTAGTCCAAACGAGGAGAAATCCTCAGGAGGAGATACAGTTGTGTCACAACCAACTGATGTTGGTTCTAACACTATAGATGCGATTTCGACTGCCCACAGTGGACAAATATTGTCACCACGTCGGCCTGAAACTCCAAGATCGACGGTGGTTGGAACTTCAGGGCCATATATGCCCAGTTTCACAATGCCCATGTATGGTAGGGATTGAAGCTTTGGAATGCCAACCGAATTGATGGAAAGTATACATAACAGCGGTTCGATGTTTGGTGAAAATTCTTCCTCATCGTTCTCACCTTACCATGGATTAGGACCTATGGGAAATCAATTCGGTCAAACCACAAGGCTAGTGTTTTCATCTCAAGCAATCCCAACTTTCACCTCAAGTTCTGTCACAATTATGAGGTAGCAGATGGAAGAAAGTAATCACAAAATGGTTCATATGCTAACTCAGCAAATGGATACCATACTTAGGTCATTAATTCAAGATTCGACTCAGAGTTATCAACAACTGGCAACTCAGATGACTCAAATAAGTGATTTCTTAGGTGCTCCTAGGGCACAAGTTCGACAGACGACCCCACCTCAACCAGAGGTACCAGTCCGACACAAAGAAAGGTTCGACGAGACAATTGACCAAGAACCTCAGGTGGTCAAACAAATACCTAGAATGTCCCGACATCCTCTCGTCGTGTTAGTTAATAGAAACCAAGATCTCGACCACGTGGTCAGGCAAGTTCGACAGGATGCAATGGCTGGAGAACAAAACCTAGAAACCATTGTCGAGCGAATCATGGTTTGAAATAGTGTAAGCCTTGGCCTTCAAAGGCCAACGTATTCATCCCCATTATCAGATTTTATTGTGCAAACAGAATTTCCTAGGGGATGGAAGGTTCCGAAGTTTACCAAGTTCGTTGGGGACACCGAAGAGTCCATTATTGAACATGTTGCCAGGTATCAAACCAAAGTTGGTGACATAACGAATAATGAGGATTTAAAAATGAAATACTTCTCAAGTTCCCTCATAAAAAAACGCGTTCACTTGGTTTACAACGCTACCTCCACAGTCCGTCCATACGTGGACACAGTTGGAGAGATTCTTCCACGAGCAATTCTATATGGGACAATCGAAGATAAGTCTGAAAGAGTTGGCCAACGTCAAATGAAAGTTTGCTGAGTCAATCGATCAATATCTCAACAGGTTTAGACTTTTGAAAGCAAGATGCTTTAATCAAGTCCCTAAACACAAGTTATTCGAGATAGCTGCATGCGGTTTAGATAATTCTATCAGGAAAAAGTTATACACTCAATATCTTAAAAATATGACACAACTGGCTGATAGAGTTCGACAAATCGAACGACTGAAAGATGAAAAAGCCATAACTGGTAAATACCATAAGAAAGAGAAAGTGTCTTATGTAGAAGCAGACGCATACTTTTCTAGCGACGAAGAGCTCGTTGACGAAAGTGAGGTCAACGTGGCTGAGCTCAAGCCATGACCTCCCTACGCTTGTAAATTGTTGAAACCATAAAATGGGAAAAATCTTGTCGAAACTGAAAAAACAGATAAATTCGTTGCAAAAACTTATACTTTTGATATATCTAAACGTGACGAAATATTTGATTTGTTAGTCAAGGATGGTCAAATTATTGTGCCTCACGGCCTGAAAAATCTCTCATTAGAGCAAAAGAAAAAAAGGGATTCTGTAAGTTTCATAATTTTCTTGGTTATAAAACATCTCAATGTGTTCTTTTCAGGGATTTGGTGCAAAAGGATTTGAAAGAATGAAAGCTTCAATTTGGAAAAAATCCAAAGATGCAAGTGGATACGAATCCTTTGAAGGTTGAGGAGGATTTGCATGTTGAACCTTTTGAGTGCATGATGGTTGAAACTACTGATGGTTTCTACGAAGCCCTGTATGTTGAACCTTTTGAATGCATGCTGGTCGAAACTACTGATGGTTTTGACATGAAAATTGAAGATGAATTGAGGGCATTTTATCCTCAAGCTGGAGAAGATTTAACTGATTTCCAAAAAAAATGCAGAGTGAGAGGGTCGAAGGTTATGATATGTCCAAGATGCAATGTTGTCTTTGATGAAAAAGCTGCTGAAAAGTATGAAGCTAATAAGAAGAAATCGTCGAAAGGAGAAAAAAAATCCCATTCCAAGATTTGTGTTTGACAAAAGGGGAGCCCCTCGATGAAATGAAGAGTTTAGAAGGAATCTCTAGCAGCTTCGACCAAAGACCTTTCGTCCTCTGTCGGGCACCCCACAAGAAAAATGGGTAGAACCAGTGAATCAAAAAGGGGGCAAGAGGCCAAAATGGAGAGTACTTTATCTAGAGACAGAAGCGAGGAATCTAGAGAAAAGAATCGAACCTAAAGGCTATATGGTTTCTCCTAATTACAAAGGGAAAATCCCATGACAATAACACAATGGAGGCGTTATCAGAGGAACAAGAAATCTGAGAAAGAGGCTTCAACATCACAACTGAAATCTGTCGAAACTCTTGGGCAGAAAAGGCACTATCCAAAAGGAAGGCTGGTCGAGAAGGAAAAAATCATGGTGAATCAGATGCTGGTCATGACTGTTGATCATTCAGGAGAAAAGGAGATAGTATCAACCCATAACACAGAGTACACTCCCTTGATTGAGGAAGATGAGCCTGAATACACTCCCCAGTCGGATGAGGAAGAACCTAAACACACTCCCCAGTCGGATTAGGAAGAACCTGAATACACTCCCTTGTCGGATGAAGAAGAGCCTGAGTATACTTCTTCACCACAAGATGAGATGGTCGACGACAATTATGGTGAAGACTTTATCATCAACTTCGATATCGTGTCGGTGTTACTTGCTAAATATGACATAGTGTCGAAAGTTTCCAAAGCTGACGGAGACTTTGTACCATACAGAATTGTTGAAAACAAACCATTATGTTACTATGTTATGAATAGTGGTGTGGTGGAGGAGCAAAAGGCTATGTTTGAGAAGCCTATTCCATGAATGATGTATCATCTGAAACCATTATTCATAAGGGTAAAGGTATACAGGATGCTAGTAAACAATGTGTTTGTCGATGGAGGGGCAGCTGCCAATTTAATGGCTTATACCTTGTTCAAAATGATGGGAAAGTGTGATGTCGATCTTCGACAACACAATATAGTTTTATCCAACTATGAAGGAAAAATCAATAACATACGAGAAGTGATCAAGTCGAATTGGTTGTTGGTACAACTACCCAATCAACGTTGTTCATGGTGATAAACTCCAAATCAAACTTCATTTTGTTATTAGGATGCGAATGGATCCACGGAATATAGGCAGTGACATCAACCTTACACCAAAGGTTAATTATCTGGAGAAAAGATGTCATTGTAAAGAATATCAAAACTTATCAGAGTTACTGCAAAATCAACGAAGCGAAAGGCGTGAGGAAGTCCTTCGACCAACATTTAGAAAATGTTGCACCTTGTGATGGAGAATTAGAAGTTTACACCTCTGTCGAAAATACAAACTGTTTCCTGAGTCTAGATCCCGACTATGGGTTTATCTGGGATACCGAAGACGCAATAAATCCTAAATATATGAATCCACCTACGCGGTGGCCCGAGGTCGATGAAGACGACCACTGAGCCAGAAAGTTTGGCTCGAATTTTGGCCTATCTGGCTAAAAACAAAAGAAAATTGGCACTAGAAGTCGACAAACTACAAATTTTGGTTGTCAAGGCCAAAGTCGAAAAACTTGAAGATGGCCAACAAGGCCAAACAACAACTACAAAAAGCTGGAGGCTAGATTATATCTACGACAATGAGCCTTTGGGGTTTGAGAAAGATCCATTAAATGAATTGCAGAGAATGCAAGCACAAGATCCACTCAAAGAATTAGATCTAGGATATGGAGTCACAAAAAGACTAACTCATATAAGCACCAAAGTTGGGTTAAAAATAAAGGTGAAGTTGATCGAATTATTGAAAGAATACAAAGATTACTTTGCCTAGTATTATAGCGAGATGCCTGGTTTGAGTCGAAGCATGGTGGAATATCGCTTACCTATTCAACTAGGGAAAAGGCCAATAAAGCAACATCCTTAAAGGTTTTCTCCAAAAATCACAATAAAGATTAAGCAAGAAATTGAAATACTGCTCAAGAGCCAGTTCATTAAAACTGCAAGGTATGTCGAATAGTTAGCTAATATTGTACCTGTCATTAAGAAAAATGGAACGCTTCGAGTTTGTATAGATTTTAGATACTTGAATAAGGCAACTCCAAAAGATGAGTATTCGATGCTAGTGGCAGAAATGTTAGTCGATTCAGCAGCAAGTTTTGAATACCTCGGTATGCTTGATAGATATTCTGGTTATAACCAGATTTTCATAGCAGAATATGGTGTAACCAGAACGGTGTTTTGATGCCCAGGGGCTTTGGGAACATACGAACTGGTTGTGATGTTGTTTGGTTTAAAAAACTTTAGAGTAACCTATCAAAGAGCTATGAATGCTATGTTCCATGATTTTATAAAAAAGTTTATGCATGTATACATTGATGACATTGTGATCAAACCCTCATCAGAAATGGTCATTTAGACCATCTTCAACGCTCCTTCGAGAGAATGAGAAAATATGGATTAAAAATGAATCCAATAAAATGTGCTTTATGTTTACATGCATGAGACTTTCTAGGTTTCATAGTGCACAAAAAAGGCATTGAGATTAATCAAAACAAAACAAAGGCAATTTTGGATCTCCATCCTCCTTCGACAAAGTAGCAGCTACAATCTTTGTTGGGGAAAATAAATTTCTTGAGAAGATTCATATCGAATCTAAGTGGCAGGGCAAAATTTTTCTCGCCATTACTCAAAATCAAGAAAGAAAGTGATTTTCACTAGGAACGAGAGCAACATGAGGCTTTCGACGCCATCAAAAAATATCTATCAGAGCCTCCCATTTTATTGCCCCTAGTATAAATAAGAATATGAAATTATATATTACTACATCTTATTCGACCATATGAAGTATGCTAGCGCAAGAGGATGATAGTGGTGTCGAAAGACCCATTTACTATCTCATTCGAGTCTTAACAGATGCTGAAACTAGGTATAATATGATTGAAAAATTGTGCTTATGCTTGTACTTCTCATGTATAAAATTGAAGCAATATATAAAACCAGTTTATGTTTCGTCTCATTTTGATGTTATTAAACATATGTTGTCTAAACCCATTTTACATAGTCGAATTAGGAAATAGGCACTTGCATTAACTGAATTCTCTTTGACATATATGCCTTTGAGGGCCATGATAGGCCAAATTATGGCAGACTTCCGTGTATATCACGCAATAGTCGAGTCGTCACAACACATGATCGACACAAACCCTTGGAAGTTATACTTTGATGAGTCAAGTCATAAAAACGAAACTAGTATTGGAGTCTTAATATTATCTCCAAAAGGAATTCTGACGAAGTTCAAGTTTCAAGTAGATGGAAGATGTTCCAATAACGAAGCGGAATATAAAGCCTTAACTAGTGGCCTCAAAATCTTGAAAGATTTAGGAGCAAAGAAAGTCGAAATAAAGGGTGATCCGGAGCTAGTAACCAAGCAAATTACACGAGAATATAAGTGCATTAAAGATCATTTGTTAGTGTATTTCACAATAGCAAAACATCTTCTGGAGTACTTTGAGATACTCAGTATCACACATGTACCTAGAATAGAAAATCAAGAGGCTAATGAATTAACACATATTGCATTTGGGTATAAGGTGTCGAGTGATAAACTCAGAGACTTTATTGAGGTCAAAGAGAAGGTGGTCTCGAATGTATTACCGCCACCAAATGTGCCAATCCCAAAAGCTGAGGGGGTAAAAACTCTGAACAAGATTTTTGAAATTTTTGAAGTTTTTGCCATTGACAATTTGACAAAGTCAGATTGGCGAAGGCCAATCGTAGAATACTTGGAAAATCTAGTTGGAGACACTAAGAGGAAAATCAAGTATAGAGCATTAAGTTATGTCCGCGTGAGCAATTAATTGTTGAAAAAGACTTTAGAATATGTATTACTCAAGTGTCTTGGAGATACAGAGGTGTACCTAGCAATATAGAAGGTACATAATGGAACATGTGGAGCTCACCAAGGCGACCATAAAATGAGATGGCTATTATTTTAACAAGGTTTCTATTGGCCAAGCATGTTAAAAGACTTTATTGACTTTGCTAAAGGGTGTCAGGAATGTCAGAGACATGCAAACATTCAGTATGTGTCAGCCAACGAATTGCATACAATCATTAAACCATGGCCTTTTATTGAATGTCAAACATGCTTTAAATTGATCCATTATAATTGGCATTTTTCATCTCATTTGTTATGTTTTATTGGATTTATTCCATGTTTACATGTTATTCTTCAATATGTTGCAAATACCTTTGGTTGCTTTGATTTGTGTGTTATTATGCAAGAATGAGGCACAAAACATCAAAGAGTAAAACACAAGGAAAATTGACAAGGAAGCCAAAGAAATTGTGAAGATTCAGCATGTTCGCTGGGCGAACAACAGCGAGCAACCATCGAATATTCGTTGGGCGAAGTAGCAGCGAAGCCCCAACGAACCCTCTCAAATTAGAGGCAGAAAGAAAAGGACTCTAAGTTTGTTGGGCGAACTTATAGCGAGTGTTCGCTGTGCGAAGTTTCAGCAAGGTCCTAATAAGGAGGAAACCTTGGATGGAAGTAAGTAAAGGGCCATAAGTTCGTTGTGCGAACTTGTAGTGAAAGAGCTCATAGGGCGAAGGTGTTTGCTAGGAGAGTTCAGATATTTTCCCAAGGGCGGTTTAACTGTTCATAGGTACTTCAGGTGCCATAAAGTAGTCTTCGTTGGGTGAAGAAATCGTTTGTTAGGCGAACTTGGCAAACTTTAGTTGTACTATATATGTACTTTTCACACTTTTTGAGGATTATAACCCTCATTTTCACATAGAAACTCATTTCTTCACCAAAGGGTGATATTTTGCAAATAGAACCTGGATTCGCATTCGAGCTCGATTCTTCAACGTAGATGCTCATTCATATTCTCTCATTACTTGTAAAGCAGGCTACCATGGTTATGGGTAGCTAATTTCCTTTGTATCAAAGGTAGAGGTAGTCTACCTTAGCTTTATGTATTTCTTTTGATTGGCCTTGTATGTGAACAATTGATTATTAATATATGATGGATATTTTTTTGTTTTTAATGATCCATTCTTGTTTTGTAAAACTCTAGACATAGATTTTATGGAACTTGATCTAAAATATTTATCTATCGATTTATAGAATGGAGAGATCGGTCTATGGTTGATATTTTCTTTGTATTGATTTTAAAGCTTACTATACTGGTTGTTATATGGAGAGATTGTGTAGCGATGAATACAGTATTTCTCACGATGCCGCTCTAGAGATAGACAGTATTGAGAGAATACGTGATGATATTAATCGGATCCAACTTCACATGCAAGATTGAAAGAATACATATAAGTTAGGGTATATGAAAACTACTTTTGATATATTTTGTTAATCAAACACTTTAGAATTTATAAGCTTTATTACTAAAAATCTTGTCAATTTATGAAACAAAATTTGAAAACTCTTTTTCTTAGAACGGTAAATGATTGAACGGCATGCATATGATAATAGAATAATCTCTATGGAGATGATAACAAAAGCCCCCCCTTTAACTACGATTCGAACAAAATGGTGTTGTTGTCGGGGATTGTTATTGATATTTCAAGCATTGCAATAGACTATTGATTTTAAGATATTTGTATTGTGATCTCTTAACTCTGTTTATTTTTCTCGTGTTGTTTATTTTGTTTGGTTAAGTGTGCAGATTCAATTTATGCGAGGGAGTTTACCTGCAGACCAACTTCTTTTCGACCCTGAGATTGAAAGAACTGCTTAAAAGCTCAATAGCAGAACTAGATGGAGAAGGAAAATTTCCAAAGAAACACGAGCGCATGGAGAAACTTCTTCATCTACATCCATGGTTACGCCAAACATAGCAGATCCACCACCACCACCTCCTGCTTCAACCCATGTGTTAACAGTCCAAGACACAATGCTTAGTTCGCACGGAATACCAACAACAGAAGGAATTATAAGATGAAGACGGGAATCCTAGCTCCTTTATATGCAAATCCCTTTACAGAGATGGACCATGAAGATCTGTTTACTCATCTCACAAAGTTCTATGAGATGACGGGTGCAACTGGAGCACCGGAAGTTGAAGAGGAATCTTTATTCAAGAGACTATTTTTGCATTCCTTGATTGGGAAGGCGAAGGAGTGGTATCTTGACCAATCTACTCTTGTGATGATGGATTAGAAATTTTTAGAGGAGAAGTTTCTTAAATGATTCTTCCCTCAATCTAGATTTATGGAGCCCAAGACTTTGATTTTGGTATTTGCACAAGGAGGAAGCGAATTTCTCAACGAAGCTTGGGAGAGATTCAAATATATGCTGAGAAAGTGCAAGGGCAATGGTTTTGATGACTTGTCTCAAGTTCACATATTTCGCAATGGACTTCAACCCGTTCATAAAAATCTTTTGGATGCTACGGTGGGTGGTTCTCTATTGTCAAAGAGTGTGAATGATGTTAAAACTTCCACAAAAAATGGTGTTACGATATGTGGTTCTCTATTCACAAAGAAAACCGGGAATTATCGGGTTGGGAACAAATGATGTTATTCTTTCTCAAAATAAATTACTCTCGTAACAAGTGGATTTATTGACAAAGAAAATTTCAAAACTTCCACAACAAATCAAAGAGATACAAGAAGTTCCCAACAAAGTTCAACATATTGTAAGTTGTGAATTGTGCAAAGGTGATCATCCTACCGGGTATTGTCCACTGGTCGTTGAAGAAGCCAACTATCCGGGAAACCATAATCAAGGCTATCAACAAAGACCACCATATCAAAGCAATAACCAAGGCTACCAACCGAGAGGTAATAGCCAAGGTTACCAACATGGGTGGGGGCAAGAGCTGAGTTCTTCTAACCGTCAATCTTACCAAAATTTTACAACCAACCTCCACAAAACCAAGGTGGAAGCTCAAATATAGAGGAAACGTTTAACCAATTCATGCACATTTCTATCTCCATTCAAAAGATTACGAATGCGGCAATTCAGAACCTTGAAACTCAACTGAGACAACTGTCCAAGTAATTAGTCGACCATGTAAAGAAACTTTTTCGGCTCATACTCAAGTGAATCCGAAGGAATATTGCTAAGATACCTTTACTAGGAGTGGGATAATAGTTGGTGTGGGAGTTAATAAAAATATTGTGGAGAAAAATGTTGAAGTTGAAAAGGAGGATGGAATTGTGGAAGAAGTTGAAAAAATAATGAAAAGGAGTTATTTGAAAAGGAGGAATTAGAGAAGAAGTTAAGAGAAGAGAAGTTAAAAAAATTAAGAAAGGAAAGGAAAATGTGAGTGAAGTTCCAAAAAAGTTACCATATCCTAATGCTCCTATGAAAAAAGGCAATGAGAAGCATTATGCTAGATTCTTGGACATATTTAGTCGGTTGCAAATAACCATTCCATTTTTTGAGGCTCTAGAGCAATTGCCAAAGTATGTAAAATTTATTAAAGACATATTTATAAAGAAGAAGAGGTACACAGATAAATAAACCATTAAGCTCAATGCAAATTGTAGTGCTATCGTCCAAAGCATTCTTCCGCGGAAGGAAGGAGATCTAGGAAGAGTAACTCTACTTATAACTATAGGTAGTGATTTCATGTGTAAGGCTTTGATGGATATGGGTGCTAGTATTAACTTGGTTACTTTATCCATGGTGAAAAGACTTGATAATATGGAGATGAAATCAACCAACATGACTTTATAACTTATGGACAAGTTTAGGACTCATCCTCGTGGTGTTGTTAAATAGGTGTTATTGAAAGTCGACAAATTTTTATTTTCGGTTGATTTTGTTGTCATGGATATGGAAGAATATGAGGATACATCAATAATCCTTGGAAGATCCTTCATGAAAACTGCATGAATGCTAATTGATGTCGATGAAGGCATAATAAAGGTGATGACAAATGATGAAGAAGTGTGTTTTACACTTTTCAAATATGTGGTGTATTCAAATCAAGTGGAGTATAATTTTCAAGTGAGAAAGGAAGATGCAATAGTTGTGTTAAAGAAAAAGAAATATGAAGACACAAGAGTTGAATCAAAGAAAAAGAAGAAGGAAAATTCCAAGATTGAAGTGGTGTTTAAAAAGAAGGATGAAGAGGCCAAGGAGGCTATGATGATTTCATGTTGGGATTTTTCATTCTTAAAGAAAAGTGGACCAAGAACTGATCATGACAATGGTTGAGGACTTTTGTGGTACAGTGAGTTCACCCGAAAGCTAATTCAATTGCTTTTAGTTCTGAGGTTTTAATCGTCGGACCGTCGAGCTCAAACGATGTTAAACAAAGTGCTAGTTGAGAGGCACCCCAACATTGTATGTACCCTTTTATTTTTATTGCATTGTTAGGGTTAGATTAGTATAGAAAATTTTGTGGTAGAGTGAGAAGAAAAGATTTTTTTTTAGCAATTTGTCTCATTCGCCTTGAGTTCGCTAGGCGAACCTGGGGTGAATGTTCGCTGGAAGTTCGTTGTGCAAATTGAGTGAGACAAAACAAAATATCACTTTTATGCCACATCACTTAAGTTTTTTATTTTATTTGGTGGGCCAATTTTGTGGGCCCATTGCTTTTTGCTAGATTTTATGGGGTAAACCTTTCCCACTTCCCCTTTTGTCTTTCCCTTCCCTCTTGTCTCTAGCACAAAACACACAACATACATTTTCTTGTCTCTCTCACCCATACATTTGCAAGTGAAGAAAATTTTCCCAAGTTTCAATTTCAATCTCCATTCTCTCTATTCACTAAATTACAAGTTTGATGTTTGTTATTTACTCCTTGTTCTTTTTAGAAGCATGTGGGTAGGGTTTATATGGAAAAAAATTGGAAACTTTCTTCTAGCTTTGTAAATATGTTATGCATGTGTAAGTTCTATTAACTTTCATTGCTATACTTGTATGGGTACTGTGCTTTAAGAATTTTTGAGAGTTTGAGATGTTCTTGTTTAGGTTAAGTTGAAATTGGTTTGAATTATTTTTAAAATTTTGAATATTTGCATGAACAATGTGGCTTAGTTGTTGTTGTTCACTTGATGCTCATTTTAAAATTAGATAACACTTATTGAATGGTAAGATTGCATTGTTGTTGTGTTCTTGATTGAATAGACAGAACCTGGAATTTTTCAAATTTGAAGGGTTCGCCTTCAGTTCAATGGGAGAACTTGGAGCGAATGTTCATTAGGTTCTCGTTGGGAGAACTCGAGGCAAACATAACAACAATTTTATTTTTTTCATGTGATATTATTTCTTGTTCTAATTTTTTGCACCTTGCTTTGTTTACTAATATGTCATATGTTTTGTTGGTTATGTTTGGTGTTATGAAAATGGCACCTCTAAGAACCACACCTCCAAAGAAAAGAAAGGTCAGAAGCTCTTCCTGTCTGCAATCAATTTCATTTGACACCGAGCGGTTCAAAGGAGAAAAGCAAGTTACCAGATACGTTGCTCTTAAGAACAGGAACATTTTTTTTGAGAAAAGGTTTAACATTAACCCCAAGGTTCCTACCGAGCGATAGCCGCAATTCTTCACGAGTAAAAGTAGGACAAGCTAATTACCTAGTGTGATAGTTATAATGTAGAACTCGTGAGGGAGTTCTACGCTAATACCCTTTTGGACGATAATGAGATCTTTTCTTGGGTTGCACAAGTATTGGGATGTGAGATGAAGTTTGACCGAGACACGACTAATCACATGTTGGGTAAACCTCTTACCTTGGAGGAAGATGAGTTGGATGAGTATCATAGGAACTTGAGGTTGAATAGAGATATTGAGGAGATTTTTGGTGCTTTATTGTTGGAAGGAAAGTCAGTGGAACTTAACCCATTTGGGGTTGTAAAGAGATACCATTGGGAGGATATGTGTCCCTTAGCACAGTTGGTGCTACTCTTGGTCTTAACAAACATTAAGCCAGGAACGCATACCTCCATTGTACCTATAACAGTTGATCACTTGATCCATAACATATTGATAGATACACAAATTGATGTATCTCAAATCATTTTTTACGAGATGCGTTCAGTGGTTGAAAGCGATATCAAACCAGTGGCGCGAGCTAATTGCCCTCTAGTTTTCCCATGCTTGATCGTGGCTTTATGTGTCCATTCGAGGGTAAAGTTACCCTTCCACCGTCAGGTTACCATTTCAGCTACTATTGATGACAATTATATGGACAAGTTCTATAAGCCTAAGAGGTTGAGAGGAGGACAGAGTACTGGTACTGGTACAAGAGCAGGAGAGGCTTTAGGTTCTAGAGTTGCAGATTCCCAGGGCTTTGACCTGTTTCAGAGGGAAATCTACAACTACAACTGGGATTGGATGATATCTACTCAACGTGCCATGATTGATATACATGACTCTATGCAAGTTTAACAGTTATAGTACCGTGAGCCTATAGTGCAGCATTTGATCATGACTAGGGAGCAGTTCCTAGCTCATGCTGGTTGGCCTGAGGCCAATCCATTCTCTAGAGAGGGGGCGGATGTAGCCGGCACTGATGGGACTGGTGACGCTGAGGAGGCAGGTGATGATGATGAGGTTGTGTATGGTTCTAGTTAAGAGTCTGGAGAGGAGGTTGAGCTGGATGATGAGGAGATCGAGTCCGTTGAGGACTAGTTGTTTTGATGTTTTGAGCATGATCTTAGAATATTTCCTTTGGTTTCTACAAATTGAAGTTTTCTGTTTAGCTTAGATCATTACTATATTTATTTTATGTTGTATTTTATTTTGTGATTGTACACTATCCACCTTTGTGGATCATTTTGGATGTTGTATGTATGTACCACTTTTGGGAACTTGCACTTTTGTTGGTATTCTACACCATAACATTTTATTGTTGTATCAGTTGAATTCTTCAGTTCACGAATGTTCAACTTTAGTTTCTACTTATGTTGTTTAGAGTTGAATTCTTCAGTTAGGAATGTTCAAGTCTAGTTTTTTTTTTGTATGGTTGTTGGTAGCTTGTTTTACTTCAATGCTTTATGATTAAATGTGGGAACTTCTTGATTGGTTGCTATTTTCTAAAAGTATCCAATGAAGATTCTTCCATATTTGGATGGTGATGATAGTATTTGAATACCATGAATGCAAGCAAGGCACATAGTTACCTCTTTCTAGGATGCTAGAATGTTTAAGATTTTGTTTTCTTTTTGCAATTGTATCCTTGTTTCATTTTGCAACTGTATTCGAATGCTTGTTTCACTTAGGTTCCAAATGCCACAAATTGTGAGATACCTTCATTGTTTACTATATGCGTAGGATGACTGATAAGTTTTGTTTAATACATTTGATTCATGCTTAATCTTGTAATTATTTTGATTTTGTGGAAGCATTAGATATGATCAAGACATTTGTTGATATTAAGCACAACCATATCCCAAAAAGTAACTTACCCATGAGTAGTGAGAATTTGTTAACCCCTTTGAGCTTAATAGTTTAGATCCTAGTTTAGTGATGAACTTGATATTTGTACATGATTTGAAAGATAGTTCATCATTGAATTTTGTGGGATTCTAAAAAAAATTTGGAACCTTTGAAATTCATTCTAAATCATCTTCCTTGCCATAAAAAGTAAGGAACATTCACTTGTGGTTTGGTTAAATTCAAGTTGGGGAAAGTAAAAAAGAAAAGTGGTAGGTTACTTAAAATTTTGAAAAATTTTAAACAAGCATTGAAAAAGAAAATTGCGAATATGAATGTGAAAAAGAAAAATAAAAAACGTGCTTGTTTGAAAGGAAAAAAATAGAGAATGAATAATGTGTATAAAGGAAGTTTGGAAGGGTGAACAATTGAGAAAAGAAAGTGTTGGATGAAGTTGTAGTGTGTACATAACCTTGTATAGTGAATGTTTATTTTGCATTGGCAACTTTGATTCCATGGCCTTAGATATGTCCTTTTGTTGTGAACCTAACCAAGCTACAACCTTTAAAATCCCTTAGTTATCTTCTTACTTCCATGATTTCATTTTTTATGATTAGATGAACGTATGACTTGAATTTTCATTTGCGTTGTTTATCAGGTGAGTAAAATTGTCCCGCGGTTGCAAACGCAATAATTTCTTCATTCTTATTTGAAGAAGAGTGTTAGAGTGATTCAAGCATGAGAATTTAGTTGTTATTTGAAACATTGCATGAAATTTGTTTAATTTGAGCCATAAATCCATTCTTTATTTAATTAAATGCTTGAGAAAATCCTCTTATTTTTAATGAGAGGCATAGTTTGCTTGAGGACAAACAAATATCTAGTTGGGGAGAGTTTGTTGAATGCCAAACATGCTTTAAATTGATCCATTATAATTGGAATTTTTCATCTCATTTGTTATGTTTCAATGGATCTATTCCATGTTTGCATTCTATTCTTTAATATGTTGCAAATACCTTTGGTTGCTTTGATTTGTGTATTATTATGCAGGAATGAAGCATAAAACATCAAAGAGTAAGACACAAGAAAAATTGACAAGGAAGCCAAAGAAATTGTGAAAATTCAGCATGTTCACTGGGCGAATAACAACGAGCACCCAACGAATATCCATTGGATGAAGTAGCTGCGAAACCCTAACGAATCCTCTCAAATTAGAGGCAGAAAGAAAAGAAATCTAAGTTCACTGGGCGAACTTGTAGCGAGTGTTCACTGTGAGAAGTTTCAGCAAGGTCCCAGCGAGGAGGAAACCTTGGAAGGCAGTAAGTAAAGGGCCATAATTTTGTTTTGCGAACTTGTAGCGAAAAATCTCGCAGGGCGAAGAAGTGTTTGCTAGACGAGTTCAAATATTTTCCCAGGGGCGGTTTAACTGTACAGAGGAACTTCAAGTGCCATAAAGTAGTCTTTGCTGGGGAAGAAATCATTTGCTAGGAAAACTTGGCAGACTTTAGTTGTACTATATAAGTACTTTTCACACTTTTTGAGGATCATAACCCCCTTTTTCACATAGAAACTCATTTCTTCAACATTTCTTCACCGAATAGTGATATTTTATAAATAGAAGTTGGATTTGCATTCGAGTTCGATTCATTGACGTGGATGCTCATTCATATTCTTTCATTACTTGTAAAGCAAGCTACGATGATTATGGGCAGCTAATTTCCTTTGTATCAAAGGTAGAGGTAGTCTACCTTAGCTTTATGTATTTCTTTTGATTGACCTTGTATGTGAACAAGTGTTGATTAATATATGATAAATATTTTTTATTCTTAATGATCCATTCTTGTTTTATAAAACTCTAAACTTAGATTTTATGGAACATGACCTAAAATATTCGTTTATCGATTTATAGATTGGAGAGATCGGTCTGTGGTTGATATTTTCTTTGTGTTGAAATTAAAGCTTACTATATTGGTTGTTATATGGAGAGATCGTGTAGCGATGAATACGGTATTTCTCACAATACTGCTCTAGAGATAGACGATATTGAGAGAATACATGATGATATTAATCAGATCCAACTTCACATACAAGATTGAAAGAATACGTATAAGTTAGGGTAGATGAAAACTACTTTTGATATACTTTTTTAATCAAACACTTTAGATTTTATAAGCTTTGCTACTGAAAATCGTGACAATTCATAAAACAAAATTTGAAAACCCTTTTTCTTAGAACGGTAAACTATTGAACGACAAGCATCTGATATCAGAACAATCCCTGTGGAGACGATAACAAAACCCCCCTTTAACTATGATTCAAACACCTTTTTGAGGGTGGGCGTTAGACATCATAGGTAAAATTCGACCAACCTTATTGAAACAACAAATTTATCCTGCAGAGTAGAGATTATTTCACAAAGTGGATAGAGGTCATACCTCTGGTAAAAGTAGATCAAGAGACAGTAATTGAATTCATTCAGAAATACTTTATTTATAGATTTGGAATTCCTGAAATCATTACCACAGACCAATGATCAGTTTTTGTTGGTAAAAAATGCAAGAGTTTGCAGCCGAGATGGGGTTCAAATTAATCACTTCCATACCTTACTACACCTAAGCAAATGGTCAAGTCGAAGCAGCTAACAAAGTGATAATTGGGCTGATAAAGATACATGTTGCTAAGAAAACCTAAGAATTGGCACAAAACACTAGATAAGATTTTATGGGCCTGTCGAACATACCCTAAGGAGGCAACAAATTCAACGCCTTTTCGTTTGACATTTGGTCATAGTGTTGTGATGCCAGTGGAAATTTTTTTACAATCATTTAGGATACAACGACAAAACGAAATTCCGTCAGAGCAATATTGGAGCATGATGTTCGACGAAACAGTTGACTTGGACGAAGAAAGGTTGGTTGCATTAGACGTGTTGTTGCGACAAAAAGTGCGGGTGGCAAAAGCATATAATAAAAAGGTTAAGGTGAAAACCTTCGCAGTAAATGATTACATTTAGAAAGTGATCCTACCTATGGATCGAAGAGATCAAACTTTAGGAAATTGGTCACCAAACTGGGAAGGACCATTTCAAGTGATCCAAACATTTACGAATAATGCCTATGAAGTTCAAGAACTAGGTATTGATGAACGAGTCTTAAGGGTAAACGAGAAATATTTGAAAAAATATAAACCTATGCTCCAAAAGATTCAAATAAAAAGGAATACAACATATCATTAATAATGGTAGCCAAAATGGAATAAAACCAAAATGGAAGTCATAATATTCAAAAAGAATTACATCGTATCAACAATAAAAATAACTAAGAAGGGAATCTAGACTTAAAGTATTCAGTGAGAGTATTTTTATAAGCAATCATGTCGTCGAGATGGGTGTTCCTCCCCTCAAAGTGATCAATTGTTTCTTTAATTTTAAGGGCTTTCTCACCATGAGCAATCCCATTGAGTATTTCATGATTGACAACATTCTCAGTTAGAAGGTCTTCAGACGAATCCAATGAATCTTTTTGTTGCTCGACTTTAGAAATATTTTGTTAAGTTAGGCTGTTTGAGCTTGATAAGTTGATATTTTTTGGTAGAAGGCACGGTGTTTTTTAAGACATTCCTGATTCTTGACCTCAAAGTCATTCAAATTTTTCTCACAAGCTTCGCTGAGGTCCCATTCTAATCTCATCTTGTTTGACTTTGTCTTGATTTGAAAGTTAGTGTTTTGTCGAAGAGAGATATCCTTGACTAGTTGATTGAAAAAGGATTCAAACTCAATCAGGTATTGAGCCAAAGAATCAGGAACATTGTATTGAGATATTTCGTCTAGAAGTTTGAGAACATCAGCCCTCAGAGCAGCTTCCTCTTTGACAACAGCCAAAATTTCACCCTCAAACAGATATGTTTTGAGTTGTTGGAGTTTGAGGGTAACATAAGCATCCATTTTTAGCATAGGAATGGGAGTCGAGCTAAAGGTCTAAGCGCTACCTGGCACCTGTCAAAGTTTTTGAAGTCTTCGCAAAGTCTCAGCTGGATTTTTCTACTTCAAAGCCATAATTTCTTCTTGACTAAGGGAGCTGTTGGAACTCGTGTATTACAATAATGGGTTGGGGGCATCTTATACAGAAGCTTGTGGATTCGAATTTCCTTCGCCAGGCATGTTGTCAGCAGCAGCAATCAAAGGCTCTTGATTTGCATCATTGTATGTGTCGGGACCTAGATTATCTTTTGTCAAAAAGCCTTGAAAATCATCACATGTTTTGGGACTCAAGAGGGTTAAAGTCTCCGTCAGATTCTCAGTTTCGACCACCACGTCACCAGGGTCCGTAGCACGATTCGACTCAGCAGGTGGTCCCTATAGAAAGAATTCAAAGTCAATATCAAGGAATAACTTACGAAGTTAGATAACAAAAATGTTCAATACCACAGGAGTTGTTTGTTTGGGAGGAGAAGTTGGAGTTGTATCTTCATGACTAATAGATTTGGAGGTCGAAGTAAGATTGTTAGGGCCAGAGGTTTTGGCACTCAAAGAGCGGTTTTTGAAGTCGGTTTCTTAAGAGAAGTATTTCTTTTCTTATTAGCTTGAGTGGTCGTGGTAGGCGTCGAAGCCTTCACAGAAGAAAATATTTGAGAGTGAGTGCTGCTATCAGAAGCTTCACCTTCAACAGATGGCACCTCTTTGGAGACCTAATTAATAAGAAACGTAAGAGGTCTGTCAAAGTAAACATCATAAGACACCAAAACAAATCATACTCGTGGTTTCAAAATTGAAGATGCCATTGTCTTCTTTGAAGGTTTATTTGGGGCTGGTACAGAAGTCGGAGCACACTTTCGACCCTAGAGGACAAGTACAAAAAGCAATCAATTTGTTTTTCTTTTGAACAAAATAAATTTGATGAAACAATGTTTACCTTATTTGGCTGAGCCTCATCGACGTCAGTATTTTGAATAGTTTCAACGGGAGCATCCATTGTCGGCTTTGTAGCTGGTAGTCTGCTTTCTAGAATGGAAAAAGCATCAATTAATTTTTAGAGGAAAGTTGAGCTGGAAAAGTACTAGCATTGGTATTCAGACCGTCATTTTTTTAATTCCTTGGTGGTGAAGAAGGACTGTTAAAACTTGAACACAGGAAGTTCAAGGTGTTGTGTTGTCTTATGAAACTTGAGGCAAGCCACATGGCCGTCAGTGTTCAACTGTTGACCAGCCCACACAATGTCAATCGAATGGGACACTAAGGACCTTGGTAACATTTAGCTCAAACCAAATTGTCAAGCTACCAAATTGGGTTGGTAGTTCATGAATCCATACCCCTTCGACCCATATTTGATTATGAAAGACAACATTGTGGGAGTCAAAAATGCTCTCCACACAACATTCGACTGCACTGCAGATTTTGGAGCAACACTAGGAAAAGGACTCTTGAACCAAGTCAGACCAAAGCTTTGATCCATGAAGGGAGACATGGCCAAAACAAAAGTGGTGGCTTCGATAAACATATTAATATACTTTATAAAATGATCCTACTGGGAGTTTCTTGACAGGTGGTTAAGGTAAGCCTCATGCCTTCAATAGGTCGACTCTTTGTCAAATGCGTAATACGTTCCGACACAAGATAGTCTAGTTGATACTCAAAGGTGGCATTCAGCCAGTGTTGCAGCAACCATATGGGGCCCGACAAATTCAAAGCTTTAAGAGTAGCGTGAAAGAGTTTTAACTTCAAAGAAGCAATGCCCAAAGAATGATAAAGGGACGCCACCAGAACTTTTCCCAAGGGAACCTGCCGACCCTCATGTATTTGGATTGCTAAACTAATAAAGATCTTAGCTATCTATAAAGCGTCATGACATAGAACATAGTAGGAGAGCCAAAGAGTTAAAAAAGAAATGTATTCCCTGTCGGAAACTTCCTCAGAATCTTGGACACGGTGGTCTTTGATATAATGTTTGAGACTTGCACGATTGAAAGAAAAAATGTTCTCATTCAAAAGTGTTGGGTCGAAAGTTTCGCCCAAAGGTGAGAAGCCAATAATGGCTACCATGTCACAAAAGAGTAGGCGTTAACATACCACAAGGAAGTTGGAAGGTTTTAGTCGGACCTTCCCAGAAGTAAATCGAAGCAAGCAGCGTGCAGGGATTGACTTTGTGAGCATGTCTTGATATCTGGATGGCATCAAAGATGCCAGTTGTTTTCCATTATTCTTGATGTTTACTTTGAACCCTGTCGAGCCAGGAAAAGTAATCCTTGTTTCCTAGAGTAGGCATCGACCAAAAAACCCTGGCATTTGGATCCATGAACTTCAAATCAAGAGAACCATTCTTTTCAAAAGCAGGTGGAATGATGGAAGTATAACAAGGAAAGTGTTCTTGAACCTTTTTTGGGTGTGTCTTTTCATCTGGATACGACCCATGAAAGGCAAAAAGTTTTTCAGCAATAATGAAAGGAATAAGTATTTGTCGTGCCAGTTCTCCACCACAGATTTGTCAAATGGCAGTGGTTGAGGAATAGTTTTTAAACCCTCTTCTTTCGTAAGGACAAATGATATAGGGTTGCTACTAGTGTTGTGAGTAGTATAAGCCATAATAATGTGAGGAAAAAGAAGTAAAATGAATAAAGTGATTCTTCGAAAGTTGTAGAAAATAGGCGCGAAGAAGAAGAAGGAAAGAAACGAAGGATGTGGAAAGAGTATTTATAAGTGTAAAACTCAAACATTTGTGATAGCCAAGTGGCAGTCGATGGTGGCTTATAACTGTTTTGTTCCACTATAGTGGGAAAACTAGTGGAGGTAGCTGAAAAACCCACGACCTAGGGAATAACCGAAATCATGAAAAGTGATGGGGTGTTCCTTGAAAATTGTGATGCAGAAAGTTGTTATCATTACGCGTGATGTCAGTAGATTGGGCATAAAGTCGAAATTTGGCAAGAATAAAATGCTATATTTCTTAGTCAAAGATAATCTTGATCGAAATTATCCTTTTATGGGGCAATTTGTTAGATAGAAAATTTTAACTAGGGAAAAAGAAGTGAATCAAAGGGAGAAAATTTGCATCACAAACAAAGAAGCTTCAAAATAGGCTAACATCGTCGAAGAGGTTCAACGGACAAGACAGGAAAAGGGATATATTGGCCCAGTCAAAGCAAGTTCGATGGACAACTATACAGATCGAAGTCGAAGCCAAGAACAGTTAACACAGACAAGTTTTGAAAGCAGTTGATGAGAATGTGGGGGAAGTTACAAACAAAGTGGGTATGCATGGATGGACGCGTGGCAAGCTAGAAATAGTTGATAGCAAAGCAACAATTAGTTTTATGCCTATTTAAGTAGAATTTAGTTTCAGTTCAAGAGGTCGTACTTTTGTAACATTGCAAAGAAAACACTCAAAGTATTAGCATCTAAGGGAAACGAGTTATTTATTTACAAATGTATGCATGCGTCTAACTTATATTCAATCTATTTACTTTATAAGTATTTTTTAGTTCACTTTCCTTTCCAGTTTTTGTCTTGTTTTCTCATTTATTTATCCCAGTTGCACCAATGTAACTTCATCCAATTTCTTGTCTACCATTTCAAACCCAAAAACTTAATTAACCATTCTATACTTAAAATTAAGTCTAGAATTTTGTAGTCGATCTTGCAAGTAACCTTTAATAAGAGGCTAGAGATTGTTCGACAGAAATCTGTGCAAACAGTCCCTCATTGGGTGCCCGCCCTATGACGTGTAGCCCGGAGTGTAACCTTCATGTGACACGAAGACTCGTCCTAAGGTGAAAACATGGATAAGAATGTTTGTCCAACCTATAATTTCATGTGCAAAGTCATACTCATGGTTAACTAGGAAATAGGTGGTCAACAACTCCTATAGTCAAGAGGGAGAAGTTACCACTTTTTAGGAGTTCCCTAAACATTAGGCATAAGGGTCTCTATAAATATCTCATCCATAGCATGAGAATAGACAGATCATAATACACATGATACACCTCTTAAAGTTATAAAGTTTCTTACTTTAAATCCGTTTTCTCTCTCATCAACGTAAACATCGCCAAACATGGTCTCTCGCCACTGTGAGTAAGCCCTAACCTACCAAAAAACCAAGCATCTAGCCGTTCCTACCAGCATATGGGATGCAAGGCATGTTGTGCCTTTTGAAAAGTACAGTTGCTTTGGGTTACCAAAAAATTAATAAGGCCTCAAAATCACACCTTACGTTACTATCACTAATTCGATACTCGCCGAAGCCTACACTTCCATACCTAATTGTTCCTAATCATGAATTCTAGGAGAGTACAACCCCCATGTTAGAGGAAACCGAATTTAGCAGTGTTTTTAATGCCTTGGGAGAAATGTGTGCTGCCATGGGTGAACTATTATGCCAGAATCAAAGCATGGAGGAAAATGCCCATAACATCCAACAATGACAGCAGAAGGCTACCCTTATAGAGGATATGGTAGTGTTTGATCCTCATCCACTTTCAAATAAAATATGGGAAATGCCTGTTCCCGAAGGGTTTAAGCCTCATTTCTTGGTGAAGTTTAATGGGCGTAGTGATCCTTATGAGCATGTCGCCTCCATCAACATTAAAATGACCATTATCGAAGTGCCCGACTCCCTGAAGTGCAAGCTGTTATCGGGTACTTTCAAAGATGTGGCCTTGTGATGGTACATGGGCTTACCTAGAGCTTCCATTGTCAGTTATCAAGAGCTAGTGAAGAAACTCGTGCATCAATTTACATTATGTCGATGCATAAAGATGTCCACCACAAGCTTGCTCAACATTCGGTAGGGCTCCTCAAAGTCACAGAGAGAATAAATTGCTCGTTTCAATGAAGCTACCATAAGATTTGTCCACCAAAACCAAGAAATGTTTGTGTAAAAGTTCCACAATGGTCTCAAAGTGGGGAACCTTAATGAGTCTCTCTCCCAAAGGCCAACATCTTTGCTAGCAGAGGTGGTCACAAGAGTAGAATTTTACATAAAGAACAAGGATATCAACACCGAGAAAAAGGCATGAAATGTAAGGGAACATGTACTTAATGCTGAAGGCTCGTAACACTCACGAAAGAGCAAATGTACCCAGCTCATCAAGGACAAATTTGTGTTAAAGCAAGTAAGAAAGATGGTGGAGAGCTTCAAGCCACTAAACACTCATCGTGAACACATATGGCAGGAGATTTCCCACTTGCATGACATCTCTACACCTCCATCCCCAATGGCAGATGTTATGGAACCTGAACTAGGAAGATGGTGTAGATCCTATAAAGTTAAAAAAAAATATCACATAAAAGACTGTTATTAACTCACATTATCTCAAAATCATTCAACCAAGTTAAAAGCTTATTCCATCAATATCAAGTAGATCAAAGAGATCATTCAACACTGAAGTAAACTCACAACTTGTAAGTTTTTTATGTTTGTAAACTCTTTTGAGTTTTTGTATAAATTATTAGAAATTAATGATTAGGTTAAGAAATAGATAGTTTTTGCATGATTACTCGGACCATACTGCCAGACATATATGGGACGGAAAGGTAAAATTAATTGGATTCATTATATTTAAATTACATTTATTATTATATTACAAGTTTCTAACATGGATTTATTTTTTTGCAGTATTGTAATCCGCTGAAAAATCATTAACCATGGGCGGAAGATTAGTGCCTTGCCTCAACCTAATGACGAGTGGTTTCATGATGCTTTGTCCCTATCTAGGATGAAGGACTTGTGCAAGACTGGTTATGTTACAATCAACCACGAGATGCTTAATGCATTTGTGGAGAGATAGCACACCGAGACATCATCATTTCATCTACTAGTTAGTGAGATATCTATCACATTGGACGACGTATCGTGTTTGCCGCATCTTTTGATTAGGGGGAAATTATAGATCGTTGGAGGATTATCAAAGATGAGGCACTCGATTTGATGGTAGACTATCTGGGAGTTGACCCATAGACTGCCGTGAGGGAGATGGAAAAAACCAGAGGGGCTCATGCTAGGTTTGAATTTTTTGAAAAAGATATATACATATGAGCTACTTAGAGCCGAGCAAACTAGAGGTGATAAAGAGCAGGTGGATTTACATAGAGTGTATGTTATGTGAGCCTACCTGTTATATTTGGTTGGCACTTCCATTTTTCTGGACAAGAGTACCACTTATGTGGATGTCGTCTACCTACAGTACTTCGAGGATTTCGAGCGGATCCATGAGTACAACTCGACGGGCGCTTGTTTGGTCTACTTGTACTCTAATTTTTCATAGGGTTATAGGTGGAAGACGAAATAGGTGACAAGTAACATCACACTACTGGAAATAATATTTATTGGTTTTTTAGTGTTTGTGTGTCATTTTCATTATATTTTTGAAACACCCTTACTAATGTTTCGTGTGTTCCAACACTAAGCTTGGATCCTTCAGCACTTCCCGTGCATCTCCGGTCGATCATGTGTCCCAACCTATACTGAGGTTATGTCGTGTGCTTATTCATTTTTTCTGCTCATAGAGAATCAGGCTATAGAACTGTTTCGAGTGTATCTTAGTCGTTTGGTTGCCGAGGATATGCATTTTAACAGTTATGTCGATCACCGTGAGACATGACTATTTTGACGACATAGTGTTATACTCGGGATGGTTGGCTTGTGGTTCACATCTCACATTTCCTCATCTACATGAGCGTATCATGTGACAATTCGGCTACACTTAGACTATTCTCGGACAACTTATTATCTCTACTCCTCCTGCTATGACACATAGAGATAAGAATGTCATATTTGATGATTATCTTAGTCATCTGCTATTAAAGGAGGTACAGAGTACCATAACTGAGAGAGAATGAAGTTATGTCGATGGGTACATTAGGTGGTTCTTCAGGGTGTCACATCTGTATATGGTGCAGGATGTTCCAAGAAATCCACCCAAGTTAGCTCATCAAGAGATACTAGATGGGGAGCATGCACTGTTAGATCATGCTCATGATATCTTACCTATATTTTGTTGCATTGTGGAGATAGTACAGGAAAGCATTAACAGAGGTATCTTTCATGATGGTTTTGAGGTGAGGCATATCCTAGATGCCATTATGAAGAGGCACGAGATGTTAGAACAAGATTTTGGTTATGCATTTAATCTCTAGTTTTGATGATAACAATGCATATATTTTATATGTAACAATTTAGCACTCTAATTTTATCTTAAGTGCGCATATATGAAATTCTCATTGGAATCAAGTTTTAACGCAACTTAACAAGATTCTGATAGATACTAGAGTTTTTAAAGAAGAAAATATGTGCTCCTCAAGAAGGCGTTTGTTTTTGAAGAAAGGATTCTAAAGACTCTGATCAGCATTAAAGTTCAAAATACATGATAAGGATCAAAGGTCAAAGTGCAAAGCAAAATGTGAAGGCCAAGAATCCGTACAAACGGCTCTTTCCTAAAAAGGTCTAAAGCAGAGATTTTGCTCAGAATTGACCAGAAAGCTTTCTAAGCTTTTACTACTTCTACTCTCCAAGGATTCTAACGTCGAAGACAGCTAGCCTAGCTTAAAGACATTCTTAACCCTCAACGTATATATCTTAAGGTTATAAATAGAAGACTATGCTGCATTGCAAAGTACAACAATTCACAAGTCAAAAATGCTAAAGCACAGACTCTGTCAAAGAATCTCAAACACAAAGAGTTGTTGCTCAGATTTGTGTAGAAATATCGTTCTTAAATTTGTTTCGACTTGCGTATTAAAAAGCACTTTGTAAACATTCTTGTAACACTTTTAAAGTGATTTTCCTTGAGTGACTAAGTTTTTTAGTCAGTAGACTTGAGAGGGCTAAGTTGTTGTTGAACAACTTAGGGGTTAGTTGTAAGTTTTCCTTTAGTGGCTAAGTATGTTAGTCAATAGACTCGAGAGGGCTAAGTCATTGATGACTTAGAGGTTTTTGTAATCTTTTCAAATATTAGTGGATTAAGTCCTTGTGATAAGGCAAAATCACCTTGGCGGGTGGACTAGATTAGCTTCGTTAACAGTGAACCAGGATAAACCAATTGTGTTCTTTCTTTCTATGGTTCATAACTTTGTTTGTATGTGTGTGTTACAAAATCAATTGAAAAATTTATAAAACCCTATTCAAACCTCCTTTATTGTGTTTTTATCAACCCCTAATTGGCATCAGAGCTCTGACTCTTTTATTGATTTTTATATCAAACACTTAATCGTGTAGAGAGATCCAGCATGAGAAAAACTCTATGGCCACATCCAACACAAATGAAAGAGACCGTTACAACGCCAAGCCTCCTTTATTTGATGGATAAAAGTTTGACTACTAGAAAGATAGAATAGAGAGTTTCTTTTTAGGTTATGATGCAAATCTTTGGGATATAGTGACAAATGGTTACAAAACACCATTTTTTACTATTGGAATGCCCATTCCAAGAAGCAAGATGAGTGATGAGCAAAAGCAAGACTTCAAAAATAATCACAAAGAAAGAACCATTCGTCTAAATGTTATCCCATACAATGAGTATGAAAAAATTACTAACAGAGATACGATAAAGGATATTTTTGATTCCTTGAAAATGACACATGAAGGCAATACTCAAGTCAAGGAAACCAAAGCTCTTGCTTTGATCCAGAAATATGAAGCCTTCAAGATGGAAGAAGATGAAACTATTGAATCCATGTTGTCAAGATTCCAAACCTTGGTAGCAGGACTTAAAGTTCTGGACAAAGGGTATACTACTGCAGATAATGCTAAAAAAATTGTGAGAAGTCTTCCTAAAAAATGGAGACCAATGGTTACTGCACTGAAGTTGTTCAAGGATCTGAACAATATAAGTCTTGAAGAATTAGTTAGCTCTCTCAGAAGTCATGAAATAGAGCTAGAAGAAGATGAACCTCAAAAAAAGGTTAAATATATTGCTTTAAGATCAAGACCAGAAAAAAATGAGGTAGAAGATGAAAACTCCGATTGTGAAGATTTTGATGACGATGACAAATTGTCTCTCTTATCCAAAAGAGTCAGACAACTTTGGAGAAACAGACAAAATAACTTTTGAGGATCAAGAAATAGAGAAGATCATCCAAAATCATCTTCGAGAAGAAAAGCAAGTAATGAGATAACTTGTTATGAATGTAAGGAACCTGGACACTACAGACAAGATTGTCCAAACTCACAAAGGAAAGCTTCAGAAGAAAAAAAAAGATTCAAGAAGAATATATTTAAAGAGAAGAAGAAAGGTGTTATGGAAACATGGGATAATTCTGATTCTGAAGTTTTGGAATTCAATTCTGAAGATGAGCTTGCCAACATAGACTTCATTCCCACAACATCTAAAGAGATTGCAACAGAAAATGAGTCCGACTCAGAAGAGGTATTTTCTGAATTTTCTCATGTTGACTTAGAATTATATCTTTTTAAATCTCTGAAAAGGTATCAGAAACTTCAACGAAAAATCAAGAATCTGATAAAGGCTCTTGAATATAAAGTTGAAGAAAATTTCAAGCTTGAGAAAGAGGTTTTAAAACAAAAAGATGAAAACCTTGTCTTAGATAGAGAAAATGTTTTTCTTAATAAAAAATGTTTAAAACTCGAAGAAACGCTTTATAAAGCTATTTCTACTTCTAAAACCATCTTATATAAGTATGATAAGGCTTTTCAGAAATTCTTGAATAATAGTATAGATAGAAGTAGAATGGCTTCTATGATCTATGGTGTTATCCACAATGGAAAAAGAGGAATAGGTTATGAATCTAATAATGATGATCAGAAACCTTCTCAAGAAAACAAACATGTATCTCATTTTTCTTACCATTATACACCAGCACGGACATGAAAGTTTAATGCTGCAAGAAAACATAGGTTTATCAGAAACTCTCACTAATTTAAAAGGACCCGAAATTTTATGGGTACCAAAGGATAAAATAGTATATGTTGCAGATATCTTATG
>CAWUDS030002797.1:0-58836 GCA_963859935.3 Lathyrus sativus
AACCTGCTTATAACAATTAAATTCCCTGCTTATAATTCAGGCCTTAAATATAACTTGGCCTTTAAACATTGTAATTCAACACTTGGCCTTTAATTCAACACAATATAACTAAACATTGTACATTATACAATAACACTTTGTAATTTACACATAATTAACTCAAGTATAATTTACACATAATTTAAACATTGTACATTATACAATATACAATATACAGTATACAATATACAATTTACACATAATTACAAATCCAATATACATTATAGAATTCTTAACTCAATCATAAATTGACACCATTCTTCCTTAATTTCTTCCAATTTTACTTTCGAGTACGTAGCGCATTTGAATTCATCAAAATACTACATAATATAACAGAACAAGCACGATTTAATACTAATTACTCAGATGAAATATTAGTTAATTATCAAAATGAATCATATAACTCATGAATTGATCCATACCATGATTGGAATCTCTAATTGACCAGAAAGAATGATTTCCTTCATAAAGCGCAGTACAAAATATCCGCAGTCAATCCCACCACGCTGACGAGGACACTGTATTAGGAAAAAAGCGAACGAACATTTATCAGGATATATAGTTTAAATAGTTTTATAAGTAGAACCACTATAACAGTCAAACATGGGAAAATATACCTCCACTCTGATCCAGTTGATGTTGCTAGCCCTGCTTTTTGGCACTGTTGCATATCTCTGTGCTCTGTATATTTGTATAACTCTAACATAATATAAACACATATTTAGAACAATGTCACATAATAAATAAACATATATAATTATTCAGAACACTATATATCATCACTTACGTATCAACCATGTTCTTCAGATTTTCATATTTGTTTATATCGCCATCCAATGAATCTATATAATACACTATTTCTTTAATTGGATTAATTGCGACCAACAACCAGTGACCACTATAAAATAAGACAACAGTTTAGACGGAAATGTTATATAATATGGCAAAAATCGAACAATTATAATAAATGAATTTAGAATAAAAACTAACTCATGGCCAGTATTATATGGCAACATAAACAACTTCTCCGTATTCGCACCCATAAATCTCTGGACTGTGTACTCTTTGACTGCTTCTGGTGTCTGGTCTATTGTCCGTGAGTTGACACTGCTAGCAGATAAGAATGCGAATACTGAAGTCAAATCAGCGGGGACCAACAACTTGTCATACAAGCGCCTAAAAAAAATATAATCAACATTAGATTATTCAGTTAAACGAGCGAATTTTAAAATGTTCAATTATCTAATTAAAATGGATCGAAGTACCTGATGTAGGAATGCATAACCCCGACGCCCAATTCTAAATGTTTGAAAACCTGGTCGAAATCCTCCTTAGCAAGTGTTTCGGAATATTCAAAACCAAAAATACCTTGATCCATATGTATTAGACGGATGCCGCCCTCAGGCACGTCTGTTGTCCCTACATATGTTTGAAGACACGACCTAAATTGAGGAACAAATGCTCTTTTTGTCTCGACCTTTTTTTTGGGCACCTTGGAAGTTTCAGGCATGTTTCCCTTGCTGACTTATTGCGACTGCTGATCAAGAACCTAAAAGTCATATATAAGTTCAGTAAATAATTTATAATAAAATAATCACTTAAACTGTAGTACTAGTACCTGTAACTTTGATGCAGCTGAATCGGCATCCCGCACAATAATTTTATCATCTTTTGTTTTGGATTTTGTGGGAGTCTAAGATCATCATGTCAATAAGAAAGTGTAAATGTCAGAATAACTTTCATGTATGGGTAATAAAACATTGGAATATTACAAGGTTCAACCTACCTCATCATCTATGAAAATGAGATTCGCCGGTCATGCTACATAAGCTCCTATCGCGTCTCCCACCACTGTTGCGTCTGATACATCGTCTGGCATAGGCAACAACGCCCCCCTCTAATGCAATATCAACAGATACTTTCAAAAATCCAGCAGGGAGGGGTTTATGGTGAAGTAAGTCTCCCAGGGTGTTATGCACTTTTCCCTTGCCAACCATGCGATAAGTCGGCGACGATAAATATAGTCGACAAGGTGAAATGCCCTAAACAAATAATGATCAGTTAATGTGTCAATTAAGAAAATGTGCTAAATTAATTTCAATGTAATATATACAATTACCTCTGGAAGCTTCTGCGGACAACCGATGCTATCTTTGTCACTAGTAGCTTTACCGGCCTCTGGAGCGCGCCTTTCGGACATGTATCTCTCCTTATCCTTCTGTAATTCACGAATTTGAGCTTTCATTTCCTCCAAAGTAGCCATCACTTCTTTATTGGTTGGATTTTTTTTCCTTGGCTGCTTATACAATTTGGATGGAGTGACACCAAATCCCTTGCCCCTCACACGCCCAGAGTACTCAGGAATATTCAACACCCGACTCAATAAACTCCTGCAATCATCGTCTTCAGCAGGAGTTATAGTCTGGGATATGGACTCCTGAAATATAGATAAAAGCATATTTAAATATTTTATACACTTTGTTCAAACACTTTGTTCAAAAACTAATGTTGTACTTACACATTGTTCAAACACTTGTTGAACTTCTTCTTGGACGGCTCCATCTCTTCCCACCCGGGCAGCCTTCCATACGACATGGTCCGGAAGAGATGTCGCATCACTTTTCTCCTCTTCCAACTACGCATTAAGACGAACAATAAAGCATTATATCCTATTATGTATACTTACTATTTTTTGTAAATTGATCATATTAAAGCATATATATGCACTTACTAATTTTTGTTCTAAGCATGCATATCCCAAACGCCCCTTTCTATATGGATACGCAGGGTTTGATGCCCGTTCCCGATTTACGCCACTCTTAACCTGAAAAAACAAGTTTAAGTCATATCAGTTTGTTTGTGGAATAGGTATATATACTATACATTGTTCATGATAAGTTGTACTTACTTCAAATTCTTTGGTTCTTCGCTTCGCAACAAATGTCTCCCATTCTGCATCCGAAATCAAATCAGCGTACTTCGCTGGACGCTCCGAGTCTACAAAGTTGCCATCAGAATCTAAGATATTTGTTGGTTAAAAACGCTCTAAATCCCCTCAAGCGTTTTCCGGCCAACTGAATACAATATTTTCTCCTAGAATCCTCAATATTAAAAGATCTCTGCAAACAAATACACATACATATAACATGTTAGTATAATTAATTTAAAGATGTAACTGTCAACATAATTAAAAATGATCAAATCTCATACTTGAATCTCGGTCCAAATTTTATCCTTAGCCGCTTCTAATGCAGGAATTCTCTAGTTATCGCAAGTAATCGGAACTTGCGAACGTACAACTGCTCCAATATAACTTGTCAGCAGCGCACCATTAGGCTCAACCAACTGATCTCTTTCATTCCAATGGACATCGTACTTTACACCTCTATCTCTCGCACGGATGATTCTTTTCATTATCGTTATGCCTCTTTTAATTTCGCCTTCAACGTCTTTGGGTGTTTCTTTTCCATCATGTGATGTTTCCTCGTTGCTGGCCATAATATACCTGTAATTCAGAATAACAACAACAACAACAAATATCAACAACAATAACAACAAATGTCATATTAAACAACAACAACAACAAACCATCTATATCAAATATAAACTATATCTCATATTTATAATCAACAACAACAACAAATATCATATTAAACAACAACAACAACAACAACAACAACAATCTATATCAAATATACACTATATCTCATATTTCATATCAACAACAACAACAAATATCATATTAAACAACAACAACAACAATATATATCAAATATATATATCTCATATTTTACATCAACAACAACAACAAATATCATATTAAACAACAACAACAACAATATATATCAAATATATATATCTCATATTTTACATCAACAACAACATCAAATATCATATTAAACAACAACAACAACAACAACAATATATATCAAATATATATATCTCATATTTTACATCAACAACAACAACAAATATCATATTAAACAACAACAACCACGATCTATATCAAATATAAACTATATCTCATATTTTACAACAACAACAAACAACAAATATCATATTTTACAACAACAACAAACAACAAATATCATATATCAAATATTAAACTATATCAAATATCAAATATCAAATATATCTCAATAACACTAAAAACATCAAATATCATATATCAAATATCATATATTAAACTATATATATATATATATATATATATATATATATATATATATATATATATATATATATATATATATATATATATATATATATATATATATATATATATATATATATATATATATATATATATATATATATATATATATATATATATATATATATATATATATATATATATATATATATATATATATATATATATATATATATATATATATATATATATATATATATATATATATATATATATATATATATATATATATATATATATATATATATATATATATATATATATATATATATATATATATATATATATATATATATATATATATATATATATATATATATATATATATCAACAACAACAACAAAAACAATCAGAACAACAACAACAACAACAAATAACACAACAACAACAACAAAAAAAACTCAAATATCTCATATTTTACATCAACAACAACAACAATATCATATATATCTCATATATCATATTAACACAACAACAAATAACACAACAACAACAAAAACCATCAGAACAACAACAGCAACAACAAATAACACAAAACCTTCAATATCATATTTTACACTAAACCTTCAATATCTCAGATAACACAAAACCTTCAATAAAAACAACAACAGCAACAATATAAAACCATCTACTATGTTCAAATACCATCTATATAAAACCATCTATATCATCAGAACAACAATGGTGAAAAGATAAAAAAAAAAATAAGAAAAGCAGAGCAAGCTTCACGTACCGTAACAATGGTGGACCGACAATGCAGACGGATGGATGAACTCAAAAATGGACGGTGAACGGTCGGTGATGGTCGGAAGGATGATCGGACGGAAGAAGGCGGTGGTTGGTTCGTGTTTTCGTTCGTCAGAGAAAGAAGAAATAGTTAGCGTGACTGTTCTGATTCTATTAAAATTCTGGAGGGTATTTTAAAATTATAATATGAATACCTTTAGCAGCGCTTTTAAAGGCCTTTAGCAGCGCTTTTAAAAGCGCTTTCATAGGGTGCCTTATCAATTCCATATAGCAGCGCTTTATATAAAAAGCGCTTTCTAAGGGTCCCCCTTTAGCAGCGCTTTTATAAAGCGCTTTCTTAGGGCCCCCCTTTAGCAGCGCTTTTTAAAAGTGCTTTCTTAGACCCACCATTTAGCAGCGCTTTTTTAAAAGCGCTGTCTTAGGTAGGCGCTTTTTTTCTTTTTTTTTTATAGCCCTTTAGCAGCGCTTTTGTAAAAAGCGATGTCTTTCTATGCGCTGCTAAAAGTGATTTCTGGCGTAGTGTTGGGTCTTACAGCTAGCTATATTCTTATATTTTTTTCTTATGCTAAAAAAATTTATAAAAAAACCATATGCTATATAAGTTTAGTGAGAGATATATTTTAATATCATTTAGTGACATTCACTTCCTCAGTTCCTTTTTAAGTGTCACTTTTTGATTTTTTATATATACCAAGAAAGTTATTCAACAATGTTACTTTTCATATAATAATTTTTCTTTTACCTATAATACCCCTAATTATTTATTATATTCATTTTACTTTTTCTCTCTCTGTAATAATTATTTAAGGGTAATTTTGACAAAACTGCATTTAATACTACTTTGAATTTTGCAAGTGACAATTAAAAAGAAACAAAATATTATCCAAAAAATGACACTTAAAAAGAAACGGAGGGAGTAGTTTTTTAAAAAAAAATCTTCTTCCTATTAAGTGCAAACCCTATTAGAGAAGTCATACAAAAAAAAACAATGGGCAAGTCTACGAGAGAAGTCATACAAAAAAGGGAATTGTTAATTCCACTCTAAGTGGTGAAAAAACATCATATGAAAATTAAAATTGTTTTTTTGATTTCGAAAATGCATTTTCGAACGTATCATATGTCTTACTAAAATACGTCTAATTTGAGTCTAATCTCATATTTTCTCCAAAATTTATTATGAAAGCACATCTCCGAAACAACTCCATGTACACCTCATGCATTCGTAAGTGAGACGTTCTTTTTTAACATAAATTATTTCGAAGATGCATCTCTGTATTCACACAAGACATAATTCGGAGATGTATTTCTGAAACCACACCAAATAATAATTTTTTGCTTTGATTAAGAGATGTTGTGATAAATTTGACGATATATTATAGCTATAATATCATTTTTAATTTTGTATAAATTAAATCACATACTTTAAAAATAATATGCAAATGATATATATATATATATATATATATACACTAAATACTACTGCGTATGACAGACTCGGGCACCCATGTTCCTACGTTGCCTTCTGTATTACAATATCTCACGTGTCTCCCCCAAATGACATCTACAAAGTCTCTCACCTCAGAGCCATTCGAAAAGAATCCTCTACTAATACTCACCTGCCCAGACTCCATGATACGACAACATATTGGCAAGACATCAACAATATTATATGCCGCATTTTGCTCCTCCTCTAGTATCTCCTAATGATTTGGTCTAGGTGGATCTTTCAAAGCATCTGGTGTGATATAAGGATGTGACACTCTAAAATATCACTGGATGTAGTCGAGTGTAGCACTCTAATCGATAGGAGTTATGGTACTTTGTGCCTCATCGATACCAGATGATTAAGGTAATCATCATACATGGCACCCATATCTCCATGTGTCATAGTAGGATGAACAAACTCAGAAGGGTTTATAGGAATAAAATACATGTAGCCGAACTTCCGCATGACGCATTTAGGCAGGTGTGGAAACATCCGACGTAAACCGCAAGCCAACCATCTAAAATAAACGGTTATGTCATTAAACGGGTGCGTCTCACAATGATCGATGTATGTATGGAAGTTTATATCCTCTGTTACCAAGCGGTCGAGATACACTCTATATGGCTTTGTTACCTTATTCTCTTTGAGTGAGATGAATTCATAGACATGTGGCATCTTATCAGTATATGTCGGAGCACATGACTAGTCAGATATGTGTGGGAAATGCTGAAGGACCCATGCCTGAAAATTATACGTATGACTAATTAGTAATGGTGTACCAAAAGTGTTATGAAAATGACACACAAACACAAAAAGATGCAAAAATATTATTGTCAACAATGTGATGTTGCCTGTCATCTGTTTGGTCATCCACATATAACCTTTGGCTAACTTGGAGTACAAGTAGACCAAATAGGTGGCCCCCGGTTGTACTCATAGATCCACTACAAGTCATCGAAAGTATCGCAGGTAGATCACATCCACATACGTGGCACTCTTATCCCAAAAAATGGACGTGACAACCAAATACAATAGGCGTATGCTTTATGATGCGCAACCAGATCGTCATCACTAGCGGCTTACTTTGTTATATGCAGCTGCTGTGTATACAACCTCTTCTAGAATTGAAACCTGGCATTAGCCCTTTGGGTGGCTTCTAACTTCTTTATGGCATCCCCTGGATAAACTCCTAGATAGTCTACCATCATTTCTAATGTGTCATCACTATTAATCTTGTCATGGTCTAATAGTCCCCCTGGTCGAAAGATGCAGCAGATACGAGACATCGTCAGTGTGATAAATATCTCACCATGTGGAAGATGAAACGATGATGTCTCCCAGTGTCATCTCTCTAAAAACGTGGATAACATACCATGGTTAACCATAACATAACCAATCATACATAAGTCTTTTTGCCTAGATAGTTGCATTACATCCTGAAACCATTATTCATCAGGTCGCGGCAAATCAATAATCTTTTGGCCATGGTTGATGCATTTTAGCATCACAATCCTACAAAAAAATAAATCATTGTCAGAAACTTCGGATGTTACAACAAACATGATTTTTAAAGAATGAATACAACTAAATTTTATCTCTCAATCACAGGCATGTCTGATAGTATGGTTTGGGTATAAAGGCAGCAATGATATGTCTGACGGGCTTCCTCCAAACCCCTTGGGTGCTTGTGGAGCCTCGGGTGCCTGAGTAGGTAACAATTGTCTCTTACAGGAAAACGAAGGCGGATATGCATAAGTAGTAGAAGTTGACGTCTCTGCATCAATCAGGCTAGCAACGATAGGTGCATGCGATGATCAAGATTTTCCCTCTAAATCGATGCATGTTATACAAAATTTTCGTGCCTCAATCTATCTAGGTTTTTAGCCATAATGCATGTAAGTAAACCACACAAGCGTTATACATATGAAACACAATGAGTTCAAGTCAAAAAAACATAGACTGAACAATTTTGAGAGAATGAGAGCTGAGAAAGTTTCATACTTGAAAGATGGAGAGTTTGAGAGAGTATTTTGAGAAGTGAGGAAGGAGAAAGGGTATGACGCGTGTTTGATTAAAACAATGTCCAGAGACGTATCTTTGTAAGTTACATAGAGATGCATCATCGAAATCTAGGAATAATTATACTTTTTCACGAGGGTGTGGTAGCAATCCTTAAAGTGCCTTAAACAATTCCCTACAATAAAATATGAGAATTTATGTTTCCACCCTATATGCTTCTAGCACACCATGTTAATTTCCACTTATTCCCCAAGGTTTCAGAGATATATCTCTGAACGCACTCCAGTTTTGAGTAAACATTAACATATTATGGAAATATATCTCCAGAACTATTTTAAACTTTAAACACTCAAAGCATTTCTCCCATAACCCATTTGTATTTGAATATTTTCCGAGATGCATCTACATAAATTTTTCGGAGATACATCTCCAAAGTGTATCAATACAGGCTTTTTTTATAACGTACTATGTAGTTATTTTTAGACGAATTATGAAGCATGATCTCGAATAAAATAACAGACATACAAAATAATAGTAAAATGTTGTACAACACGAAATCTAAAATTTAGTAACAATCTCAGAAAAAAGTACAAATTATGGTATTATATCAAACTAATAATAGGCTCCTATTGGGTGTGCCTGACAACCTCTCATCTACCTCCTATGCCTAGTCTACTTCTTCTCGCATTGATCCCCTCCATCCTCACGTGATGTCTGCGGTATAAAAGTGCCTCATGTGCCTCTGCAACAATGTCATCCAGTACTCGCCTGACAGTAGATCCCCCAGGGAAGATACCTTCGTCAATGCCTGCCCGCGCCATCTCCATTATGCGACAACATCAAGGCAAGACATCCTTAGTATGATCTAGTTGAGCCTGATGCTCCTCTAAAATCTCCTAATGAGATGGTCTCGGAGGATCTCCTGGAGCAGTCGGCACCATGTACGGATGTGAGACCCTGAAGAACCACCTGATGTATCCGTCGATGTAGCTCCAATCATTCGACGTTATGGTAGCCCAAGCCTCCTCTTGTACCATGTAACTATGATAATCTGCAAATATCTCCTCTATCTGTATGCGAGTAATGGCAGGAGGAGCAGAGACATCAGGGTGTTTAGGGATGGTATGGGTGTATCCAAACCGCCACATGACGCACTCGAGCAGATGAAGAGCAATGATACGCGATCTGTAGGCCAGCCATCCGGAGTATAGAGATATGTCGTTAAATGGCCGCATTTGACGTTAATCCACGTAGCAATTAAAGTGGATGTCCTCAACAACCAAGTGGTCAAGATAGTCTCTAAAAGACTCGACTGCATGATTCCATCTCAGCGGGATAAAAGCACAAACACGAGGCATCTCCTCATTGTACTCATGCTAACTCGCTATATGCTCAACGTCACCATCATAGGTATGAAGCGTCAGTATAGGTCCCACTTGTGTCCATAAAAATGTAAGTGCCAACAAAAAAAAAGAAAATATACCCTCAAAGCACGAGTCCTGTGTAACGCCACATGCTCAAGATCACCATCAACCACCTCTACAACAACGATCTCCCTATCATATCTCTTCTTCAGAAACTTAAACATAGCATGAACACCCCTGGTTCTGTCCACCTCCTCCGTCATGTTCTCGGGATCAGCCCTTAGATGCTTTACCATTATCTCGACTGCTCGTCTTTGGTCATCCTACCATGATCGAGGAATCTCCTCCTGATCGAAAGATGCAACAAACACGAGACATCATCCAGTGTGATATATATCTCATCATGCAGAAGATAAAAAGAAGAAGTCTCAAAATGCCATATCTCCACGAATGTATTAATCATCCCGTGATTGACCAGAGTGTAATCGGTCATGCATAGGTCACTCAACCCAGATAAGGTCAGAACCGACTGAAACCAATCCTCATCCGGTTGAGCTAACCCAACAATCTTTCTCTCATGGTTCAAAAACTTCTGGGGATCACGCACTTGCGATTTTCCAGAAATAATCAATGTCATTAATAATCAATTCTAGAGCTAATCAATGTCAGCAATTTAAATTAACATAAAAAATAAATCAAAAGTCAGACTAATGCTACCTCTTCGCCCCAAATATGTTTGGTAATGTGGTATGGATATACAGGAAGTAGAGAAATATCATATGAACCTCCCCTGAATCCCTTTGATTCAGCTTCCTCATCAACCTCACCCTTTAGAGGTGGCACTAGATCAACAAGAACATTAGCGCGAGGTGGCACCGGATTAGCATGAGGTGGCACTGGTGCATCCTGACGCCTGCACGAAGATGGCGGAAGTGACGCATCAGCTGGTGCATCTTATCTCCTACGTGAAGAAGAAGAAGAAGAAGAAGGTGGAGTGACCTGAGATGAAGGTGGGGTGGCCTGAAATGAAGTGGCCTGAGGTGAAGGTCAAGCCCCAAGAGTAGACTGCACCCTAGAAGTCGACACCTCTTCCTAACCAGATGTACTTGTTGCCTCAGGAACCTGCTGCTTCCGTTGCTGCCAAACGGATGCGTGCTAGGCAACCCAGCCATGTCTCAGTTTGTCGACCCTGTCAGCCATTATACCTGCAAGGTAAAATTAGGCGTATAATAATTTTACACAAAAGAACAACACAAACAAGAAAATTATAAACAAAAAAAAACACGTTGTAGGAAATTCCGGAGATATAACTACGGAAACACCCTCAACACTATTCGGAGATATAACTCGGGAATTTCCCAAAGTATATGAAACGTTGAACATTTACGGAGATGTATCTCTGAAATGTTCTAAGTTTCAGAGGTCGTGACAATGACGTCCTCTCCTACGGAGATGTATCATTAAAAAAATTTGACATATTTAGTCCCAAAATTCTTTAACTTAATTTAATGTTTCCTTTTAGTCCCTTAACTAAAAACCATTACAAGTTAGTCTCTTAAATTCACTTATGTTAGTCTCTTTGGTCCTTTCCATCAAATTCTAGCAAAAAACGTTAAGTTATGGTGACGTGGATGTACTGTAAGACTCAAAGTCGACATTTGTACTATAAAATAGGATTTCCACTTAAGTTGTTTTAGATTAACATTGTTTACCTTCACGTATAACTTGTTGCACTTAAGTGGAAATCATACTTTATAATACAAATGTTGAGTCACATTTGGATCTTGAGCATTGCTGTATATTCACGTCATCAGAACTTAACATTTTTTTGACAGAATTTGACGGAAATGATCATTTAGACTAAGGAAGTGAATTTAAGGAATTAATTTGTAAAGTTTTTTAGCTAAAGAACTAAAGCGAAATATTAAATTAAGTTAAAGGACTAAAACATGTATTAAGCCAAAAAAATTCTTTGACATTCCATCAACCTAAAATTTGGGTAGTTTTTCACTTCATAGGAATTAATTTTATAGCTGTCAAAATGGGATAGCCGACCCTAAACGGGCCGACCTTGGTGGGCTCAAGTTTTTCAGGGCTGGGCCAAAAAAGTCCATTTCTAATATGGGCTCGAAAATTACTATTCGAGACCAACCCTAGATAGATTTCGGGCTACCCATTCCTAAACGGTTTTTTTTTATAAATAAAAAATAAAAATAAAAATTCCATAATATTTATTAAAAATAAAACTAAAAATTATATTATTTTAAACATAATACTATATTATCTTTTATAAATATTATAATATGTTTTTAAATACAATACATGTCTAAATTGTGTAAAAAAATACTTGAATATTTAACATAAGAGAAACTAATAGAATACGACAAAAGAGTGTTGATTATATTAATGTATAATATTTAATAGAGATGTATTGAATAGAATAGAGATAAAATTTAGTGAGGGAAAAAAATCAATGTGTCATTTTGTAGTGAGACAATATAAATATTAATATATATATATATATATATATATATATATATATATATATATATATATATATATATATATATATATATATATATATATATATATATATATATATATATATATATATATATATATATATATATATATATATATATATATATATATATATATATATATATATATATATATATATATATTTTTAAATTATAACGATGTGAGACTAATGGACTACCCACAATCCATATGGTCTAACTTTAATAGGTAGCGGACTTTTTAGAGTTGAGCTAAAAAAAACTCTGAAAAATATAAACTCTAATTTTAAAGTTTAAATCCTATAATTTTTTTAAGTTTGCAAATTGACTCATATGGATTAGTCCATTTTAACAGCTCTAACTAATTCAATTAATTTAATGTTTTCTAATAGTGTGGGATAGAAAAGTGATATGCAATGTTTTAAAAATTGAATTGACTATCAATCCAATAAAATTATGGGGTCAAAAGATCGGTGATCAAACTTAAAATGTATGAATGATTCAAACAAAGTCGAATGATTTTGTTACATAAATTGGTCTAAAAAATAAAGTTGTTTAACCATTAAATCAGATTTAACACAATATCTTAGATTATATTGTAGATTAAGTCCATTTTTTAGAAAGTCTTAAAAAATTCAAAACATCTAAAAACTTAAAAATATTGTAGATTAAATCCATTTTTCATGTCTATTAAATATTTTATTTTAACTCTTTCCTGAACAAATAAAAATATTTGATTAATGAGATTTGTATTTTCTCATATATTTTTTAAATTTTAATTTTAATTTTTTTATTTAATTTTTTTTTTACAAAATATCATTATAAGACGATATCGTTTAACTTTTATGAAAAAAATAAGCGCAAACATCAACCTCCACATTGCAAAAACTTCTGAATCATTAACTTTCTTTAGTCTTAGCCTTGTTTTAACTCAAAGTTATCAAATCAATAAAATATATATCATAAGTTTTTCACTTCTCTGTGAGTTGTGAAGGGACATGCTAGGGTTTAACAACTTAGAAATAACTAAAAGAAAAACATAGTTAATTTTTTCATCAAATCCTGCAAATTAGACTTTATACCCATATATAGCTTTAATTGGATGAGAGGGAATAATGTTCCATATTTCTAATATGTTTTCTTAAGATTGTTGATTGTATGGTGAACATAGGCCAATCCACCTATATGTGTAAATTTTTGTGTGTCTTTTATGGTAAAGGCTACTACTTAGGTTTTCCTTTCAAATAGTAGAAGTGGATAAATATAGACTTATGATGTTGGTTTGTTGGTAGTAGATAATGTATATAGACTATTATACAAATTAAATATATTAATTATTTAATATTTAATGAATATAGAAATTAATTTTTTTTATGATAATGACTGAAATAACTTATTGGTTGGTTAGTCTCAAAAGGTTAATTAGCCATGTGAGAAGCATCATGATTGATGATGTTATTTCAAACAAGTTCATTTTGCACTATTAGTGATAGAAAATTTTACCTCATATTTTTATTATTTTTTTTATTTATATATTTTAGAATATTTCAATTCTACTATTTTTATTTATTATATAATTTTATTATTTAATATTTATTATTTTTTTGTAATTTTTTGTTCACCAAACAACTTACAGTCAAATTTTTTTGTATGTAATTTTTTTTTTAATAAAAAACAATCAAGTTTTCTGATATGTATTTTTTCTTCACCAAATAACTTGCAATTAAGTTTTTCGATATGTATTTTTTCTTTACTAAATAACTTGCAATCAAGTTTTTTGGTATATAATTTAACTGGTGAAAAAAATTTACATACTAGAAAACTTTATTGCAAGTTATTTGGTGAAGAAAAAATACATATCGAAAAATTTGATTGTAAGTTATTTGATGAAGAAAAAATATATATTAGAAAACTTGATTGCAAGTTATTTGGTGAAGAAAAAAAATGCATACTTAAAAACTTGATTGCAAGTTATTTGGTGAAAAAAAATATATAAAAAAATAATAAACATTAAATAATAAAATTAGTTGATAAATAAAAAAAATATAATTAAAATATTTTAAAAATGTAAAGGTAGAGGAATAATAATAGGAGTATAAGGTAAAATTTGGTTAGTGATATATCTAGGTAGTAGTATCTAGAATAGTAGCTATAGCCCCATGGGCCCAAAACTTTGATTTAACTTTTAAATTGTAATGGTTCAAATAATAGAGATGGAACATGATGCCCACGTATAAAGTTTAATTGTTATAATTGGGTTAAGGTAATTAAAAAAAAAATTAAAAATTAAAAATTTATAGAATAATTACTTTATTATATATATAAATATAATGAGGAATTTTATCATGTGAGATGTTAGTAGATGAATGTTTTTTTTTAAGCATATAAATATAATGAGGAATTTGATCTTAGACTAATTAGAGAGGGAAGGAGGATACGACTATATGTCATGGCAACCCTATATTTTTTTAATTTTTGTACCTTGTTGAGACTTAGGTCTTATGGTATTAATATTTTAAAAAAAGTTAATCCATCATTTATTTATCAGGAATATTTTGAATTCCTATGAGAATATTTAGATTGATTTAATGAATAAACAATCAAAGGTTATTAAATAAAGAAATTTGTAAGTATGTATTAGAATAGACTCAAAACATGACATTGTATAAAGCCCCCTTACTTAAAAATATGCGGGTTTAATGGATGAAATAATGACAAGGGCGAAATACTATGTCAAAGAAGCAAGAGAAATACAAAAAAGTACAAAAAAAGAGATTTAAAGATGCAAATGAATGCAATAGTGGAAGATTTGAATCCTTCTATCAACACACAAAAATCATTTTTCTTAGTCAATTAAAGTTTCTCTATCAACGTGAAGGATGTGAAAGATAAGAGCATATTGCTAGTTAGGAAATGATATCTTAGTAGATATGCATGAATCTTTCGTGCTTTCTCCATCTAATTTGAGAACCATTCTGTTTATCTAATCAATTGAGGTGTGAGTTCTTTAGTCTTAAAGTGGAAAGTTCTTGGTGGTGTCCTTAGAGGATTTTTTCTATAAATGGTGACGTTTTTCATTTGATATCTAGCTTGTGTTATCTTGGAATGGTTCATTTTTTTCATTTGTCCCCTTTTGGTTCATCGAACTTTTTTTGAATTAGGTGTTAACTTTGTTGCCTTTTCTTATTTAGTCTTGCTATTTCCGTTATGTGTTTGTTGGATTCTTGTTTTGGTATTTCTTGTAACTAATTGAGTTGTATACAAAAAAAAAAAGTGGGATACTCTTGAGATGATATATGAAATTTCTCCAAGTATTGAGTAAGAGGAGATGAACACACGAGACAAAGAAGATGAAGATGTTATATTCAAATGTTTTTCAGAAGTTATAAATATTATAAATTATATTTGAACGTTTGTCACTAACCAACGTCTAGGAATTAAATGTTTAATCCAATCCTTAAATCAAAATATGGGAGCCTCCATGAATTTCAGGAAAAATAAAGAAAGAAGGAGATCATAGAGAAATTAGACGAACTAGTCCAATTACTCAAAGATGAAGAAAAAAATACGAATCATCAACTTCATCAAATTCTTATCAAACGACTCTAATGGAATCATTCAAGAGAACATACTCAGTAGTTGGACAATCTTGAAAAGATTTAACATGAATGAAGAAACCTCGTGTTTAAAAAACTGTGAAGAAGAAGAAGAAGAAATATCTTCAACATTCAAGAGAAGAAAAGGGGGGAGACATCAACCTCAGGGAGAAATAAAAAACATTCTTCTAACAAAGAATATGAAGTTTTCTTAAAGGCATCCCACGAGGAAGATAATGTTAAGACAACTAAATCACCTTACAGGTAATTGTTTAGAATGAGTACTCATTTAGTTTTAAAAAATGATAATATTAGGTAACTAACTTAGTTCTTAAGGATTCCTTAAGATCTCTTGAAGAAATTAACAAATCATTCAAGATAGAAATAACTAAAATCAGAAATTCAAGAAAAACATGTGAGAGTTGTGTCCCCCTAAAAAAGGAAGTAAATGATTTACATGAAAAATAAAGTAGATTTACCCAAGGGAAAGAAAAACTTAACTTGATCCTATCGAGTCAAAGATTTTCCTTAAATAGAAACAGGACTATGATTCAAAAAGGATATAAAACCTAGTAAAGGTATAGATCACACAAAAAGCTGTCCAGTTTATAAATGCACATACTGCATAAGAGTTGGCCATTTAGAGCCTTTTTGTTTTGAAAAATTGAAAAGATCTAAAGGTGATAACCTTGGATCTTTTGGAACTAATGCACCTGAGCCCAAGAATATGTGGGTACCATAGGTGAAACCTTAGTGTTTTACAGATATGCTTTGCAGCTTGAAGGTTTAACGATTATTATTGGAGCTATATAAAGCAAAGAGTATGCTTCGAAGTATACATTATATATAAAGTCCTTGATCCAAGAATGTACGATGATGGTAAATAATAATCACGGTGATCAAAGCAAGTGTCTTAAGAATATATCAAGGTTTATGATCCTCATTCATCTCGATGTTTATACCAACTCTCACATCCAAATATGTGTAGAGAAGGACACACCATAATATGCTTGGTGACCCCCTTTAAGGGATATTTTTATCAAAGCCTTTATATGAACAATAGTACACTATTTTAAGGTTCAAATAAATGAAAAACTATGATGAATCCTTTAAAATAATGAAGTTAATTTTAATAATATCAATAAGTTATTTTTACTAAGCAAAAAGATGAGTCTCTTAGTATTTTATGGAAAGGAGGTGAAAATAAGGCCAAACATGGGTGCATCACACAAGCCCACAACAAAATATGCTGAAAATTGGCCAGTCAATCAATTGGCACCATGATCCAATTGACTGGATCATCTCAAAAATCATAAATTTGAATGTTGGAGCACATCACAACAGCTATTGGGGTGAGTAATAAATGCAATTACCATTTGCAACGACTAACTCACAAAAAATTGAAGTCACCAATCAATTGTCACATCCTTCCAATCTATTAGACATAGACTATAAATAAAGGTAACTTTCTCATCTTTCTCATCTCATCCTACTCTATCTTATGCACTGCGTTAGAAACAATTTAGCTCTCTTAATCATCCATCATCACCTCCAATGGCATAAAAAGTTCATCCAACTTCTTTGAATATTTCCCCACTCAAGCTCAAGAGAATAATTCCAATCGACACTATGCCGATAGAGAATTACATCTCTCTCACTACTTAGACGAGGAAATCATCAAAGACTATGCTTTCGTGGAAGCCTTAAACTTTGAGGGGATTAGAAACTTCTTTTTTTTGAGAAACCTCGAGAAAGATACATCGAGTTGGTGAGAATGTTTTATTCAAGTATCACTTACAAAGATGGCATTATTGAGTCTGAAGTTAAGAAACACCCCATCACTCTTTCTCTTGGAGATTTTGCACAAGTTTGTAACCTATCATTCATTGAGCAAGATTATAATCAAACAAATCTTGAAAAAAATTAATTTAATTATGATGTTTATGCTTACACTCTCCTAATTGATCCTTATTCTAGAATCACATCTCCATTCACCGTCGACCTTATACGCTTGGACAATAGATTTGTTAATTATATAATGAATCATGTGTTTTTTCCAAGGAAAAATAATTTTAGCACCATCCAAAAACAAGATGTTTCTGTGGTTTGGATTTTGGAGAATAAAGTTGAGAAAATTGGGTAGACTCTATGCCCCAGTAAGTGTTGGATAGAAAAAAGAATGAAACTCTACCCAATGGTGAATTAATCAAGAAAATATTGACGTACATGGGTTATGACTTCGGAGAAGAAGAATTAGAATTTATGCATACAAAAATAGGAAAAGGGATTTTAAGAAAAATGGGTTATGTCATTCAAGGAAGATAACTTGTTTCACTATCACTAATAAGTGAAAGACATCAAAGAAGCCATGACATTCCACCATCATGCTCAAACACTCTCAATGACATCCATGATGAACAAAGGATAATGCATTCAAAGGTCAACAAGATCATTGAGAGAACAAAAAGAAGAAACCTCATATCTCCAATGGTGTCAAGCTACGATGATGATGATGAGATGAGCTAGTTATTTCCTTTTTTTTTTGCTTACTTCTTGCAATTTCCTTTTTCTGTACTTTTCCATTGAATCAAAAAATTGTTTTTCCTTTTTCCTAAATGTTTATTTGCCAACATGTTTTCATATTTAAATTATTGCAACGCATCTTTACACACCTTTTTTATTTCGACAAAGGGGAAGTAGTATACTCTCAAGGGAGTAGAGTATACTCTCCACTTAATTGAGGGGAGCTTGATTACTGAAAGTACTCTTGTTTATTTGTTTTACCAACTCCTTGAGTGATGCGTTGTTATCATCAAAAAAGGGGGAAATGTGAAACCTTATTTTGCAGGTTACTTCTAAGAGATATGCCTTTAATTATAACAATTATTTTTGATGATGACAACTAGTGTTTGATGATGACAACTAGTCTTTGATGACAACAAATAAGTCAAACATAAAGCGGTAAAAGATGCAAAGAAGATTTTTAGGGTTTGATGAACTTGAGTCTCTGGTGATGACAACCAAATGGAATATAACTCAAGCCTTATCTCAAAGTAAACTCGAGTAAGTGTCTATAAGAATGAAGCATCTTGCAAGTCTTGAAGTATATGAAAGTTTGCCTTGACATGTCTGAGTGAATATACTGCGTAAAAGCATAAGGGCTTTCTCGTAAAGTGTATGGCTAATCACACACACAAACAAGTTTTCAAACTTATTTTTCTCATGAAAACACTTTTAAAAATGCTTTGAAGTCGTGCCAAATAAGTTAGGAATTATTAGAAAAAATATGGACAAGTAAAAAATTATTAACGTTTATTCATTTTAAGAAACAAATATCATGTAGATTAAAACAAGGATACAATTGTTAGCTCACAAATTCGACGCCCACATCAAATTAAAGAGTTTGAGGGAAATATTAAATTATCAAAGGAATATGAAAAAAAACCTTCGAGTGAAAAAACCTTTGAGTGGTTGAAATATTAAAGTGTTTGGGACTTAGAAAATATTTCTAAACATTAAAGAGATTACCTTCGACCGAGACTGCTGGCCAAATATTAGTGGAATTTGAAATTCAAATAAAGGAGGGAGTATTTATACTTTCTCATTGTTGCACAAGACAAGTGGCGCACATCCAACAAGTAACCACATGCAGCGTGACACTTGTCATAGGCTGATCATTTTAGGAGGTTAATGGAAGTTAATTATATTATTATAAATAGGGGTTCTAGCAATGGAATTCAGTGTGTTGTAATTTACTATTGTACAAGTCACTCCAAAATTTACTCAAAGTATCCGAGTGTAGAGAAAAAAGTTTTGGGAGAATGTACGTCATGTAAAAAACACCATTTCTACGTTTTAATGAAACTTATTTTGCTTTATCTTAAAGAGTTTATCTTTTACTTCCTTGCAGTTTACATCTTTCTGGCATTATGTTTTACTTTGTTTAAGTGTTTTTGAAGGCTCTTTACTTTGCTTCCTACAATTGCATGTCCTTTCATTTCAGTCGAACTTTACATTTACATTAACCTTTTCCTCATAAACACTGTCAAAGTGTTCAGTTTCTTAGTATTTTCTTTTAAGTAAAATTTAGCACATGTCCTAGGATCAATCTGATCGATCCTGTGAGTCACCAAAGTTAGATTTGGAAGATCAGCGATTATTTTCCAATTTTCACGGGAAACAAATTGGCACGCTCAGTGGGACGGTGCTAATTTTTTTTTGAAATTTTTGTAAAAGTTTGCAAAACTACAGTTTTTATTATTGTCTTTGATAAAACTTCATTGCATGTTATTAAAGAGCGGTAAGATAGCCGCTACAAACGAAGAAAGACCAAGAAAAAACTACACTAGGGAAATGGCGACAGATGTTAATCAGCCAAATAACCCAAACCTTCGAGGGGATGGCTCTAATCTCCAGCCTAGTAACACCAATTCTCGTGATGTGTCTAGCAATGATGTAGTTCCACCCTCAGTACCTTCGACAGGAGAGCGGATACTGCCTCCTGTTAGGCCTGAACCAGTGCCATTAGTGTTGGGGTCAGGGTCGACAAGTATAAGGGCCTACACCCAACCCATGTTAGAGTATGTTGGGCCTCAAGCGTCGAATCCCAAAACTCCGCCAAGAGGGACTTCGACGTCTAGACATTTTTTCCCTCCAGGGTTTTCACAACCATTACCAAGAAACCCACCATATGGAATGCCAACGATAGTAATGCAAGGCCTCTAAAATGGTCCCCTGATATTCTCAGTGAATGTGATGGCTTCGCCATTACAAGGATCGGGGTCTGGGATAAATGTTGGTCGAAACAATCAAAGTATATGTGTGGGGTATTCCACTCAGGGCACTAATCTGACCAATACTTCAATAGCTTGTTTGAGGCAGCAAATGGATGAGAGCAATTTGCAAATGGTTCAAACCTTATCCCAGACTATGGGGGAAATCTTTCAACCCTTGATCCAGAATACTACTCAGACTAACCAACAATTAGCAGTGCAATTAGCATGACTGACAGAATTTATGGGTGTTCCAGCCACTGCCAGAGCCACAACTATTATGGAAAACATTCCATGACGGGACTTAGGGAACCTACTTGAGGCCAATCTAGAAAATCAAGGGAGGGTCAAACCCCCTAGACTCGAGCCTCTTAGGGTCGAAACACAAAGGGTCCGAGTACCAATTCTGGTAGAAAGAGACCTAGAAGTGATTATGGTGAATCGAAACCAAAATGCAGACAATGTCATACAACAGGTTCGACGTAACAGCATGGTCGTCGATAACAACTTAGCAGCCATGGTCGAAAGAATAATTGCTCAAAATGGGGTAAACTTCGGTTTCACTAGGCCAAATTATACGTCACCAATAGTAGATTACATTCTCCAGTCAGAATTACCTCTTAGGACGAAGGTGCCAAAATTTACCAAGTTTTCAGGAGATACAACAAAATGTACTGTTGAACACGTTGCCCGATATATGATCGAAGCCGGAGAGATTGCAAATGATGAAAGCCTTAGGATAAAATACTTTCCAAGCTCCCTCACTAAAAATGCTTTCACTTGGTTCACAACCTTACCCCCTAACTCAGTTTGCAATTGGACCCAGTTAGAACGTTTATTCCATGAACAGTTCTATATGGGGCAAACTAAGATTAGTTTGAAGGAATTAGCTAGTATAAAACAAAATTTTTCTAAGCCAATAGAAGATTATTTGAATAAGTTCTGACTACTCAAGGCTAGGTGTGTTACTCAAGTACCTGAACACGAGTTAGTCGAAATGGCCGCTGGTGGCCTCGATTACTCTATTAGGAAGAAACTAGATACCCAGTATCTAAGAGATATGGCCCAACTAGCTGATAGGGTTCGACAACTAGAGCATCTTAAAGACGAAAATGCCAAATTTAATAAGGGTAAGAAGGTAGCTTACGTCGAATATAATGAAAAATCAAAGGTGTACGTGATGAATCATTATATTTCGAAGAAAATGAAATAGATGTTGCTGAATTAAAGCAGGGTCCTTCTTACGCTTGTAAAGTATTAGCTCCCCCAAATGGAAAAAGTTTTGTCAAATCTGAAAAAAAATGACAAGTTTCCAAAGAAAACATATACTTTCGATATCACTAAATGTGACGAAATTTTTGATTTGTTAGTTAGAGATGGGCAAATGATAGTGCCTACTGGCGTTAAAATGCCACCTTTAGAACAAACAAAAAAGAGAGGGTTTGGTAAATACCACAATTTTCTGGGTCATAAGACGTCTCAATGTTTTCTTTTCAAGGATTTGGTTCAGAATGCTATCCAAGAGGGAAGATTTAAGTTTGGAGAGAAAAGCAATAGCCATATGAAAATTGACACTGATCCACTACAAGCGGTGGATGCCCACTACACTGAGCCCACAGAGGCACATATGGTCAAAGTTGCTGATGGCTTTGATTTTTCGATTAACATGGTGGGAATCACTGAGGATTTTGCCAATGAACCTGCACTAGCCAGGGTCACTGTAGGGTTTGAGCATGATACCCCAAAGACACTCATGAATGAGTCTACTGAAGGCCTCGACAAGATTGTTGATGACTCAAGTAAAGGGGACACAGAGGGTTCCGACCTGATGTTGGTATCCAAAGAGGCTGCAAATGGTTTTATTAGGATGGATAAGGCTACTGAAAGCCTTGAGTTGGACTTCCGCAGGCTGAACCTAAGTAATAACGTCCATGGATGTGAATATGGTTGAAATAACACAACATGAGACCATGGAAAATAACGAGTTAAGTTGCCAAGAGGAGCCCAACAAAATGGCATATCCAAGACATGAGGACACCATCGTTGAATTCCTCCATCGCTGCCAAAAGAGAGGGTTTGGTGTCATGTTGTGCCCTAGATGTAGTGCAATCTTCGATCAGAAGGTTACCCAGAAGCTCGAAGGGATGTGAAAGACAAAACTGAAATGGGAGAGGCCCAACTTTGTCCCTCGAAGCAGTGATCCAAGAAAATCTGAGTCTAACACTAGAGCGCCAAGGGAAAGGCCTGCTGCCTTTAAGCCATTTTCCGAGATTTCTAACGGCAAGTGGGTCAGACCTAATGAGGACAGACAAAAAAGACAGCATAAATGGAAGAATTTCAAAGTCAATCGAGGTTCATCGATCACCTATCGAAAAGAGTTCCAATCCTCTAAAGCTGCACATGTCTCTGAGAATTATAAAGGGAAAAACCCGATGTCACGATCTCAGTGGAGAAGGGAACAAATGAGGAAGGCCTTTAGGGAGGCCCCATCGAAGAATCAGGGAGAATCCAGTACTAATTCCCTTGCTGAAAGCAAAGGGGGTCAACTCAAAATTACTGAGAAAATTCCTGTGGGGAGAAAATTGTTCCCCTCTCAAGAGGTCGAACATAAAAGAAAGACCGAAGATGATGAAGAGATGACGGATAACTTCGATTCTGACTCTGACGCCTCTTTAGATATCTTGGTCAATATGGTATCTATAATGCCCAGGGATTTCTACAGGATTACAGAGGTCAAAATTTTAGATGCCTACACTGAGGCAGAAATGGCAGCACATAAACCTGTGTGCTACTATGTCATGAACAACGGTTGCATAGAAGAACAAAATTCCTTCTTCAAGCGACCTACAAAGGCAATGAAAAATCACTTGAAGCCTCTTTACATCACCAGAAAGGTAGAAAATGTGCCAGTAAATAAGATTCTGGTGGATTGTGGCACGACGGTAAACCTGATGCCACACTTCTTACTGAATAAAATTGGCAAATATGACACCGACACAAAGCCACATAATATGGTCTTGTCGAACTACGAAGGAAAGGTTGGCTCTACGATGGGGGTAATACAGGTGGATCTGACAATTAGAACGATTACAAGACCCACCGTCTTCATGGTGGTGGAAACAAAGGCTAATTATAATATGCTTTTGGGGCGAGAATGGATACATGGCATTGGTGCAGTGCCATCTTCGATGCACCAACAAATTTATGTTTGGAGGCCAGACGACATAGTGGAGAACATCGAAGCTGACCAGGGGTACTTTAAAGCACTTATAAATCATGTCGACTGAAGACAGTTCGACAAACATTTGGCTAACATTTCCCCATGCTCCCCAACAAATTTTGAATTTGTCCCAGACGATGAGACATTTTGCTCATTATGCTTACACCCCTTCGACAGTTTCCGGTGGGATAAGGAAGCGCCAGGAGAGAGACTTCCATACCTTGGCAATGCTGCAGTAGACCCCACAGGATGGGGAAGTGAATTCAGTGATAATGACTAAGTACGAAACATTGAAAAGAATTTTGGCCTACGTGGCTGAAACTAAAATTAAGGTGGCTTTAGAAGCTGCTAGTGAATAGATGGCTGACAAGGCCAAGTTAGATTTTCATCAAGAAGGTTCTGGTAAGGACTTCAACCCAGAACCACCTGACAAGGTTCAGGATATGGAGCAAAGCCAGAGGCTTGATGCCATCTATGATGAAGAGCCTCTGGGATTTGAAAAGGATCCATTGGAAAATGATATCAAGATGCTAGCGCATGACCCTTTGGAAGAAGTCGATCTAGGAGAAGGGGTGACCAAAAGACCAACATACGTGAGTGTCAATCTCGACCCACAACTCAAGGTCGAAATCGTCCAGCTACTGCGAGAGTATAAAGATTGTTTCACCTGGGATTATGATGAGATGCCTAGTTTGAAGAGAGAATTGGTCGAACACAAACTGCCAATCAAGCTTGGAAAGAAGCTAGTCAAACAAAATCCAAGGCGTTTTGCCTTGGGAATTCTCTCAAAAATAAAAGAGGAAGTCAAAAGACTCCTTCGATGCAAGTTCATCCGCACTGCCAGGTATGTCGAGTGGTTGGCTAACATTGTCTTTGTTATTAAAAAGAATGGGTCTCTAAGAGTTTGCATAGACTTTAGATATTTAAATTCAGTAACTCCTAAGGATGAATATTCTATGCCTGTGGCAGAAATGCTAGTCGGTTCCACCGCAGGATATGAGTACCTCAGCATGTTGGATGGATACTCTGGTTATAATCAGATTTTGATTGCTAAAAATGATGTCTCCAAAACAACTTTTCGATGTCCTGGAACTCAATTTTCCATGATTATATAGAGACTTTCATGCAAATATATATTGATGACATTATGGTTAAGTCTTTTTCACGGATGACATCATGCAAATATAGAGACTTTCATGCAAATATATATTGATGACATCATGCAAATATATATTGATGACATTATGATGACATTCTTTACCATATAAGCCTTTGAAGGTAGTTAAAGGACAAGTGGCAGCAGACTTCATTGTCGACCACTCCATAAATGAAAGCACTTTAAATTGCATCGAACTAGAACCTTGGAAGCTATATTTTGATGGCTCCAGCCATAAAGAGGGGACAGTAATTGGCGTGCTAATTATTTCGCCTGAAAGAATTCCAACAAAATTTAAGTATAAAGTCGAAGGGCTTTGCTCCAACAACGAGGCTGAATACGAGGCCTTGATAGCAGGACTTGAAATTTTGTTAGAATTGGGGGCAATCTGAGTCGAAATAATAAGAGATTCATAGTTGGTTATAAAGAAAATTACAAAGGAGTACAGGTGTGTTAAAGAAAATCTTATCATGTATTTTGTAATAGCCAACAGACTACTGAAAAAATTTGAAGTGGCAAGCATTCGACATATACCTCGACTAAAGAATCAAGTAACAAATGACTTAGCATAGATTGCCTCTAGGTATAAGGTTTCGAAGGAAAGCTTACAGGAAGCAATCGAAGCTAGGGGTAAAGTTGTGTCTGTTGGATTACGTCCATCAGATCTAGAAGTAACGAAGTTTGGATATGCTGACGAAGAGAACTTCGAGATTTTTGCAGTGCATAGTTTGACGGATAAAGACTAGAGGAAGCCTTTGGTCAAATACTTACGTAATCCATCAGCGTCTACAGAGCGAAAGGTTAAGTATCAAGCTCTAAGTTACATTCTTCTAGGAAATGAGTTATTTAAAAAGACCCCTGAAGGGGTCTTACTTAAAAGCCTTAGTGAATCTGAGGCATATTTGACCCTTTAAATGGTCCATAGTGGGGCATGTGGGGCACACCAGGTAGGCCATAAGATGAAATAACTATTGTTTCGCCAAGGCGTGTATTGGCCTACCATGTTAAAAGAAATGTCAGGTCCATGCGGGCATACAACATGTCCGAGCAAGCGAGTTACACTCCATAGTCAAACCATGGCCTTTTAGAGGTTGGGCTTTGGACTTAATTGGAGAGATTCAACCAGCATCCTCCAAAAATCAGAAGTACATCCTGGTAGAAATTGACTACTTTACGAAGTGGATCAAAGCAGTACCTCTACCAAAGGTGGATCAAGAGGACGTCATCGATTTCATTCAAAAGTACATCATTTATAGGTTTGGAATACCAGAAACAATTACGACAAATCAAGGTTCAGTGTTTACTGGTCGAAAGATGCAGGAGTTTTCTAAGGAGATAGGATTCAAACTCCTAACCTTGACACCTTATTATGCCTAGGCTAATGGTCAAGTCGAAGCAGCTATTAAAGTGGTGATTGGATTGATAAAAAAACATGTGGGAAAAAATCCTAAAAATTGGTACAAGTCGTTAGACCAAATCCTTTGGGCATGTCGAACCTCTCCCAAAGAAGCCTCCAATAGCACTCCATTTCGACTGACTTTTAGCCACAATGCGGTATTACCCGTTGAGATCTGCCTGCAGTCAGTTAGCATTCAGAGACATCATGAAATTCCTTGCGAGACTTATTGGAATATGATGTTGGACGCGTTTGTGGATTTAGATGCTCAAAGACTTAAAGCTCTAGAACTTTTGAGGAGGCAAAAGAAGAGAGTAGAAAAATCATACAATAAAAAGGTTAAGGTTAAGAACTTTTTTCCTGGAGACTTAGTTTGGAGGGTAATTTTTCCTATGGATCAAAAGGTCAGAGCTTTGGGCAAATGGTCCCCAAAGTGGGAAGGCCCGTTCCAAATCGCGCAAGTGTTCTTCAATGGAGCTTATGAAGTTGAAGAATTAAACGAAGATAAGAGAATTTTTAAAGTAAATGGCAAGTCTTTGAAAAAATAAAAACTAGTGGTTCAAGAAATTAATCTCTAGAGAATAATTAAATACATAAAGCAAAGCCAAAAATGGTATTTATAAATGCCAAAATGTCTCAAATCATTACATAATCAAGTCTGAAAGACTATGGCATATGATGGCCAAAAGTAAACATTACAAAGTAGTAACAAGCTAAAAGGGGATATTCTCTTTCATTTTGAAATATCTCGACTTCTGGAGTTCGGGGCGTCTTTCACACAAGGTTTTAACAGACTTTAGACGGGCAACCTTTGTTTCCAGTTGTCGAGCTTCCTCAACGAAAGTGATGGCATGATCAAGCTCTTTTGAGAGGCTGAAATCGTCGAAGGCAGATAGGTCAGCGTTCCGTTTCTTAGCCTTCGAGATCTTGCTTTGAAGTTTCTTAATCTTTTGCTCCCATAAAGAAATGTTTTTTTCATTGGAGGCAATCTCTTGCTTGTTCTTGTCTTTTGCTTCCTCCAATTCTGCTACCTTGCTCTCAGACTTAGCAGTAGCAGCCTAAGCGGAAGCCTCATTCCCAACTTTGGTCGAAATGGATTTTTCAATTTGAGGTAGCCGCTTGATATCCCCATAGACTTGGTCAATCATGGTGCCAAGTTCTAGGATAATGGTAGCAGATTTAGGGGATATAACGTGAATTTCCACTTGTTGAAGGAGATTCTTCAGAGAAAGGTGGACGACGTAGTCCATTTGCAAGATAGTGAAAAGGTCACCCTTGAAGATTTTTTCTTTGATCTTCTGGAGGATGTTCTCTTCAGGCTTGCTCGAAGCTTGATCCTCAGAAGTTGAAGTACTCAGAGTCTTGCCAGAAAAACTTCCTCGACTTCCAAGAAGGATCTTGATGTATTGTCGAGGGTTGCTGATTTTCAAGGCATTGAGTTCTATTTCAGTAAGGCCTGCTCTACACGTAGTGGGCATTGCTTTGCCTTTTGTAGCCTCATCGCTGGCTGGAGTAACAACAACCTCGACTTGGTTTGGTTCATTGTCAAGACCATTCACAGTTTCCTCCTCTTCACTTTGACCATCATCTTCCTTGTCTTCATCCATTACATCGGCAGTATTTTCATCACTATGGTCGTCCAATTCAGATTGATGCATGGTTTCGTCTTCCTCTGTATCCTCGCTCCCTGCTGGATCAGCATTGTCGAAGCCAAGAGTGTTGCCCAATGGGGAATTTCCTGCATCAGCTAAGGATATATTTTCCTCCATAGGGACGTCTCTTGTATCGTGTGTCTCAAGATTCTGCAGCGTATCATCTTCTTCATGATCAAAACCATCAATTTGAGATTGTTGGGTAGCAGTTTTTGCAGACAAAGGAGGAGCTGTTTCAAGGCCAGGTTTATTAATTTCACCAAGTGAACTCATGCCAGAGCCTAAATTAGACATGGGATGGTAAGTAGGCTCACCTTGGCTATTTAAGATGGTGACTGGGGAAGGAGATTTGTCCAACATTGGCTTCGAGCCGCCTGCATTAGCCTGAATCAAAAGGAAAATAAGTCATGGTGAAAGGGAACAAGGTGCAAAGAAGCTAGGACTTCAAGGAAAACTGAGGCATAAATTACCTTGGCACCCTCGTCAGCAGGACTAGAATTGTCACTCTCGATGAAGACTGTGGCTGGTGTCGAGGCGCCCTTAGTGGAGGTTTCTACACCACCGCTGGGGGGTGTGGCCATTTTAGAGACCTTAGTCATCGAGGGATCATATAGGTTACCAGCAATATCTGTCCCTTGGCTAGTTCTCTTTCTCTTCTTCAGTTTTAATTCCTCAGGAGGAGACTCGTCATTATCCTCTAAGTCGGTCATATTTGAGTATAGGCTCTTTTCAGCCTCTTTTGAGGTGTTGGAGGTGGTTTGTGAGACGCCTAAGTTACCTAGAAATATTAGAAGCAATCAAGAACATATTAACAAAAGAAAGAGGCACACAAGGTACCTTGTGGCCTTCAGTCTTTGTTTCAACCTGTGGTTGAGGTGGATTCTTCTTGGGGCAGTTGCAAAACAAACAATGTTTCCATAAGTTAATAATAATAGAGTTCAAATAAAGGATTCTAAAATTGAAGGGTGACGACCTTCAAGGATTTCAGATTCGATACGAACATCTTCGATACTGACATGAAGGTGCCCTTTGAAACTGTCGAGTGTATGTTTAGTCGGAACCACCCGCTGGGCCTTGGGTTTCGACTGCCGCCGAAGGATTTTTTATAGAATCCCCACAGATAAACCAATCTGGAAATGGAGGGGCAAGAGCCACTCCAAAGTCAGCAGTTGGCAGTCGAGGAGTATTTGGGGGAAATAAGGCGAAAGCCACTTCATAACGTTTCTCAAGAGGAACGTACAAAGGGATTTTTAAATTCTCCATTTTCTTTGAAATTTTTTCCTTCAATGTAACAGCGGCTTTGCAGATGGTTCGACTAACATCATTTGGCCGATAAGCAGTTTCAAAGTACTTCTGGAAGGCTTGATTCTCTTTAATATGAGTGGATATACCTTTCTTGACCTTCTCCTGCACATTAACAAAAGCTTGGTCAATCAAGCGAACAAAGCTGGAAACATCAAGGAATTCCGAAGTATAGTGCCTCAACCACCAGTTATAGAATTCTTGGGTGCAAAGGTAAGAAGGTTCGAAGTAAACAGGCGTGAGAAGGGATTTGTGAGCATGTCGAACAAGATGCATCGAACTCTCTATAGTATTAAAGACAATATTGGGGAGGATCACATGAGCTTTCTTGTCATATAGGCACTTGGGCAACGTTTGGACTAATCCAAACTGTCGAGATACAAGATTTGGCTGGTAGGCCATCAAATCTGCTTGGCCCCTCAGGAGGTCAAGTTTGTGGACTATCAGTCGAGGAATTAAAAAACCTTCCCAGACAAGCATCGACTATGCTTCATGTTTTTTAGACGCAAGAGGAAAGTCCCTAGTGAACCATTCATGGGCATATTTCCTTTTTGCGAATGGAGCCATCCGTGGTGTAAACTCGTGTCGCTTTGCGAACATCTTAATAAAGCCATATATATTTGCCCTAAGTGTTTGTCCCTCTCACTAGGGGTTAGCTTGACCAATCGAGTTCATTCGACTCATATCCCTTTAATCTCAGGGTCTTCTTCATCGACTACCCCTTTGTTGGGAAGGCTAGTCTCGAACGTGGCATTAAGCCAAAGCTGGAGTAGCCAGAAAGGCCCCGACAGTAAGAGGTTTTTGTTGCTTTCTTGGATTTTTAATCGACCAGCGCCTTCACTCAGAGACTCACACAGATTGGACAACATCATTTCACTTAGGTAGATACCTCGATTCAGGTGCAGTTGATTGGCTAAAGTGAGGTACTTCCTCGCTACCTGCAGAGATTTTGTATAGAAAACGCAACAAAAGAGCCACATAGCTAGAAATGCTATATGTTATTGATCTTCGACAATTTCTATTTTCTTGTTGTGATAATGATTGATGAAATGGGTGCATGTGTGCTTGGTGGTCGAAAACCCTATAGTGTCTTGAAAATCCACTTCAGGATCATAAACCAATCCATGAGGTTTTAGCCCTGTGATAACGGCTAGGTAAAATAGAGTGGGTGTCATCATCCCACAAGGAAGGTGAAAAGTGTAATGGGTATTATCCCAGAAGTATAAGGAAGAGGCCAACAGAATGGGACAGTAGGTAGGACCTGCTTTCGACATCATAATCAAGTCGTAAATCCCGGTCCTCTTTCAAGCGTCTGCTTTGACCTTTTCTACTTTGGTCAACCAGTTTAGGTAAAGATCAGAGTCTTTGAAGTAAGGGGTAACTCTAAACAACCTGGATCCATCATTTAGATACTTAAGGTCTACATTGTGTAAAGTCAAGCTGTCAGGACCTTTAGTGGGTACTTTGGTATGATACTTCCGCCCTAAAGGTTTGGTTTTGCGATAAGAGGGAAAGAAGTCACTGAGTGTTGAATTATTGGTTCCTAAAGGAGACAAAGGGCCAGCTAAAGTTAAGGATTTACCTGCAACAATTATAGGGATCATTACCTGTGATTCATAAATATGCCTCTTTTCTTCTATAAGGGGTTCAGGGATAAACCGTTGGTTCTTCACCATCTTAGGCCCGCTCAGTATAGCAAAAGGAGGAAGTAGCGACGAAATCTTTAGTCCTTTGGCCTGGGGATTCTTCTTCTGATCTTGGGTGGCAACAGTGGAGGACGCCATTGATGAAGATTTAGTAAAGAATGGGTTTACTGAAGAAGATTATGAGTGTTTGGAAGAGATGCGTAGTAATTGCTTGAGTGGGAAAAAATTAAAATGATTTCTGATGAAATTATTTATAAGACGTTTTGAAGTAATCAAAATCCACTATTCATCATTGAGGACTAAGAGTAGTGGTACACGCGACGTCCCAGGAATGAAAGTGGGGGCGATGGCAGTTATTGCCTAGACCCACGATTTCATAGGTCCTAAGAAAGGGATGATGGTCTGGGATTTTGTGGGGTTTCCAAGAAATTGTTCATAATGGGCTATGACGTCATGGACGTGCGTGAAAAGTAGTTGAACATTTTTCTTTCAAGTCATGGGTAGTTAGTTACATTGACATCTATGTAAAGGTCGAAAGATGGCGTCGAATTGGATGCTATCAAAAAATAGTCTTTTTCTTCAGTGTGGTCGAAAAAGACATTTTTTGGGGGCAATTTGTTAGCTCAAAAATTCGATGCCCACATTAAATTAACGGGTTTGAGGGAAATATTAAGTTATCAAAGGAATATGAAAAAACCTTCGAGTGGTTGAAATATTAAAGTGTTTGGGACTTAGAAAATATTTCTAAATATTAAAGAGATTACCTTCGACCGAGACTGCTGGCCAAATAATAGTGGAATTTGAAATTCAAATAAAGGAGGGAGTAGTTATGTTTTCTCATTGTTGCACAAGACAAGTGGCACACATCCAACAAGTAACCACATGCAGCGTGACACTTGTCATGGGCTGATCATTTTAGGAGGTTAATGGAAGTTAATTATATTATTATAAATAGGGGTTCTAGCAATGGAATTCAACGTGTTCTAATTTACTATTGTACAAGTCACTCTAAAATTTACTCAAAGTATCCGAGTGTAGAGAAAAGAGTTCTGGGAGAATGTACATCATGTAAAAAAATACCATTTCTACGTTTTAATGAAACTTATTTTGCTTTATCTTAAAGAATTTATCTTTTACTTCCTTGCAGTTTACATCTTTCTGGCATTATGTTTTACTTTGTTTAAGTGTTTTTGATGGCTCTTTACTTTGTTTCCTACAATTACATGTCCTTTCATTTGAGTCGAACTTTACATTTACATTAACCTTTTCCTCATAAACACTGTCGAAGTGTTCAGTTTCTTAGTATTTTCTTTTAAGTAAAATTTAGCACATGTCCTAGGATCAATCTAATCGATCTTGTGAGTCACCAAAGTTAGATTTGAAAGATCATCGGTTGTTTTCTAATTTTCACGGGAAACAACAATCAAATGGTTTTAGTTTTAATCTTTATTGTGATATTTTAAGATGAAAATTATTGGTTTTCTAAAAATATAATTATATAACTTGTTCACCTAATTTTGAAGCCACAACCTCATTGCTTAAACAAAAGAAAGAAAAGACCTATTTTATACACAAAATGAAATAAAGGCTAATCTTTATAAACACAAAATATTAGGAATTTAATATATTAAGAGAAATAAAAGTCTAAATTCTCAAATACCAAATATTGCATACTTCATATATATATATATATATATATATATATATATATATATATATATATATATATATATATATATATATATATATATATATATATATATATATATATATATATATATATATATATATATATATATATATATATATATATATATATATATATATATATATATATATATATATATATATATATATATATATATATATATATATATATATATATATATATATATATATATATATATATATATATATATATATATAGAGAGAGAGAGAGAGAGAGAGAGAGAGAGAGTTAATTTTGATTTATTATTATTATTTTTATTTATTTATTTTATTTTGGGTTAATGTAAGTTGAATTTTGTATTTGCTAAAGATATAATATGTGACAACCCCTAGTGATTAAGGGTTGTCAGAGGGTTCGTTGTAGGGTTTCTAGCTAGCTCACGTAGAAAGATGAGAAGCTCATTATATGTGGTATCACCATAGAAGGTATTAGGTCATCCCTTAAACTTAGGGTTGAGGTATTTATAGGAGCTCCTGAGTCTGAACTTTAGGTTTCCATGAAGTAACAACCGCTTCTAGGAGTGAGGGAATAAAGTAATTACTCCTTTATTATTCCAGAGTGTGTGTTTAACTTCTTATACCCCTTCTTCGTAGCATTGTGAAATAGGGATACATCACTTCCCATGTTCTCACTCTTTGGGTGAGCTATCTAAGAAGTGGTTGACATATTTGAGGAAACGGTGTCACATCTAGTAAGCAAAAAATTGATCAAGAAAACGGGCAATCAAGAAGGCGTTCTAGGAAAGGTATTACATCATTTTCCTCCTACGTCGCCCCTTATAAACCCTTCACAAATATACCAATATGCAGTCCCTTAAGCACAATGGCTTATAAAGTGCGATGTGATTTAGTCTTCTTTTCCTTCCCCTTATCCATATGAACCATTATAACATACTTAGGGCGAGTCTCTCTTGTACGAGGCAAGTCCATATTGTATGAGGCGAGTCCCTCTTGTTTGAGATGAATCCTTCTCGTATGAGGTGAGTCTCCGATATACATCAAAGTTTCAATGAGGTGAATCATACACCAGTTGATGAAAATCCCCAAGTGTCAATTGAGAAAAAGCGTCAAAGTATTAAATTCAATCAATGATGATTTAACCCTGGGACGCCAAGTTGGCTTTAATCTCTCACACGTGTCAAAAAAATTCAGATCCTTTTATTGCTGTTAGAATAGGATATCAAATTATTAATTAATTTGAATCTCAAATCTTTGATTCACAACCGGTCTTTAATTTATCCAAAGGAAAGGTCAAAGGAAAGAAAAACCTAATTTTTGCATCGTAAACCAATGCGGGGAGAGATCTAGGTAAGGGGTTGGTTAAGCTTAGGGAAGGTATTAGCACCCTAAACTTCTGTAGTACTCTACAGGAACCTTTTGTTTAAATTTACTATTTGCTTTATTTATTTGCTTTAGGGTATATGCTAAGGGTTAGAGATGAAAGAAAGACCTAAGGGTTAGTTCTAAGTTTACTCGACAAGATTTTCATCTTATGCCTATGTATCCTGGGTAGGGAATGGAATCAGAGTAATCATAGTTCCCCTCGAAAGGGAGGTTAGAAACTTCTTGACTGTGGTCAAGGTTTCAATGGGGAGTAAGCATTTCTTAAGGAAGCGCTTACGTGGAGTGCGGCGACTCCTATTTCTACGTTGAAATAGTTGAATTGAAAAAGGGTGAAATTAGGTATTCCACAGCGGGAAACCTAAAACGGAGTGCGGCGACTCCCTATCTTAAGGCTATGGTAAAGGATAAATTTGTCCACGGCGGGACGCCTAAAAATATGAGTACGGCGACTCAAAGTTTTCTAGGTTGTAAATTTGAATTGAATAAAAAGGGTAAAATGGTAAGTATTCCACGGCGAGAAACCTAATGTGATTAGGGTTTTGGAAAGGGAAATGTTCAAAGGTTAGAGTTATTGACTCGGCGGTCAAACGGCTAGACCTAATCCTTCAGAAGGTTTAACGGTAAATAATGCCAATGATTAAAGCGGCAGTATGAAAATATGAAAAAGTGCGAAACAGTAAAGAACATGCACTGCGACGATATACTCGCATAAGTTACAACCCAAAAATGAAAATAAAATGCGAAAAAGTAAAGTAAGTGCAAAGCGACGATCACTCGCGTAAATTATAACCATGAAACACAAAAAATAACGGAATAAAGTGACGATAGCCTCGCATAATTACAAATCGCAACGAAGTACAAAAAATAACAAATTAATAGTTGTACAGTTGAGAAGAACGAATGTCGGCGGAACAGTAAGCAATGAACACTGATTAAATAGGTTAAGGAACTAAAATAAAAGTTACTTTTGGCTCACAAAGCGGAATCTCTAAAAAAGGTTCGAAATCCAATTTAATCATCTTTTAACTTTAAGCTTTTGTAAAAAGTTTTAAATGAAGTTTTAACAGAAAAAGAGCTTAAATTTAGTTTTAACAAGTTTTGAATTAAATTTTTAAATTCTGTTAGAAAAAATTAGTTTTGAATTAAATTTTAAAAAGAATTTTAAGTTTAAGAAAAATGATTTTTTTAATTTTGAGAAAAATGATTTTCTTTAGTTTAAGAAAAAGATTTAAACAAAAGTCTTAGTTTTAGTTTGGGATTTACTAAAAAAAATTAATGAATTAAAGCTAAAAGAAAGTTGTTAATTACAATTATTAAAAAATAATAAAATAACCACACAATATAATAAAACAATAAAAAAAGAAAAAGAAACATAAATAAGAAGAGTGGGAGACGTGTGTGTGGTGTATTTTGACATTAGGGTTTTTCCATCTTCTTCCCCTCTTAACGGTGCCGTCCGCCATTGTTGCTCGAAGCTTTGAGCTTTTCGTCCTTTCTCTGGCTTGCATGTTGTTCGTTCTTCTTCCTTTTCTTCACCTGAAAAAAACACAACCCTTGAATTCTGTTAACAGCAACCCAAATGCTCACCTCTCTTTGTAGAGGTTGGAAGTGATTGGGGTGACGCGAACGGTTGTTGTCTTGCTCCGACGATGATGTCTGAGGACCTCTGATTGTGGTAAGGTTCTAGATCCGTTTTTTGAACTTGAAGATGGATGAACCGCGCTGCTGTTTTTGATTCCCCTTAGGGTTCTCTCTTGAACTCGCGAATTTCCTCCCCAATCTTTCGATGATGATCTCCTTTATATTTTTTCTCTGACCTGGCTGGGCCTGGGCGATCCATGCTGTTACGATCTGACGCAAATTTTGGTGGCTTTGGAACGGAAGTTATGGAGCAACTGTTCTTGCGTTTTTGCGTGATTGTTGCTCTTACTTATTTGGCTATTTTTACGTTTGCATGCAGCCTTTCATGGATTCATGGTGCGAAAATGTTGTTGATCTGCGAATTTGATGCTTCTGTTGATATTGTTACGTGTCTGATGGATTTGTTGCGCTTTGGGCTTGCTTGCATTTTGGCTGAAGTTTGTTGCTTCTATGTTCGATCCGTTGGATTCAGATGTTTCTGGGAAATGTGTTAAGGCCCTGTTTGGCAAAACCATTTCTTAGAAATAAATGCTTTTTCCAAAAGCACTTATTTTCAGAATCACTTTTTCGCCAATCACTTCAAAAAATCACTTTCTCTCTCTCTCTCTCTCTCTCTCTCTCTCTCTCTCTCTCTCTCTCTCTCGGAACAAAACGAACAGACGTTGCCTGAATTTGCTGAGGTCGGAAAATAAGTCGGGAGCTGACTTCGACTTCGTCGTTGCCCTCCCGACGTACCCGATGATGATATTAAGCTCAGGGTATCGGAACCAATAAAACCACTTTTAATTCTAACCGTTAAAAATTTTCTGTTTGTTGTTGACTTGCAGGTTCGAAGGAAAAGATCGGAGACTCGAAGAATCGAAAGCGGAAGACATTTTTAGGAATTTTAGGACTTTAGAAAAAAATGTAATTTAATTTGTACATTTTATTCTTTTTGGATATTGTAATAAAATAATAACATCAATAAAAATTCTATTTCATTATTTGGATATTGTAACAAAATAATGAAATAAAATTTTATTTTCTATTAATTTGAATTTCTCAATCCAATTTATCCGATTAGACCCCATCTCCGATAAAATCTCCGAATAACTCATCCGGTAATTTAAACGAATAACCTCATTAGAATAAATCCAACTTGTTCGATTAAATCCAAATGGCTAAACTTTTCATCCAAATAAAATCAAATTAATTAAATTCCCCAAAAGATACTTATCCGTTTTCCGACTCCGAACTCGACAATTAAACATTTTGTACGGTTTATATCAGACGTAATTGAGCTCAAACAAATCATCTGGCAAATTAATTTGTGGCCGATAATAAAGTCAATGAATATGACCTTGAACAGATAAGCAGAGAATCCATTTTTCTGCAAAAACCAACAGACTAAACAAGCCGGTTAGCGGTTAGTTACAAATGCCATGCAGGATAAAATGACGTGCAAAATGAACCTAATAATATCGGGGAAAATTTTGGGGTATTACACCTATCACGTCTAATGGAAAACCTTGGAGACCATTGGTCATCCCTACTTTCCTAACTTATATTAAAGAGATTAAACATTAAATCTTTCACCTTTTCGTGCACTTTCTCATTAAAGCTTTTAAAAGTCTCCTTTGTCTTCTTTGCTAGTTCTTCAACCTTCTCAAGATCAATTCCCCCTTTTACATGTACATGTTTGATACTCTTTCTTCTCCCTTATCCCTTTACGGTGATAATTAGGCATTTAGACGAGAATGGTAATCCGATAGAGCCATTGACTCACGATAAGAGCATAAACTTATTAAATACTATTTTAGAAATGCAAAATGTCTTGACGGGACCCTTGATTGTAGTTTAGTGGAAATATCCATGTTTAGTAGTTGTGATAGTTCCATTACCTCCGATAGTGATAACAACGGTAGTAGCGATAATGTCTCCTTTTTCGCTTTAGTTTTCTCAGGAATCAAAAATATAATGGCCACCACCGACACCGAGTCTAATGGCGTCAGGAAATTCAAGTCCTATTACATCACTAAGGAAAAGATAGCCTCCTTCCGACAACATGTTAATCTCTAATCTTCAGGTGATGAGGAAGAAGTCATCCTGAAGGCGTGCACAATGACAGAGAGGGCATATATGGTTGTCTCACACAAGAAGTTGCTCTATAGGAGTGTTTGACAACAAAGATGGACAATATGGTTCTCTCGGATGACTCCCTTAGTCCCTACTTCTACCTACATCTCTCTGTAGTTTGTGACATAGAGGTTCTCCTCCGTTTTCCCCTTTCGAGAAGGAGATTTTAAAGGTGCTCAAAGTCGCCCCATCCCATATCATGCGTAATAGTTGGAATTTGATCTTGGAGTTTGGGATCATATGCTGGCAACTATGCTTTATGCTACCTTAGCGATGTTCTTCTCCTTATATAGAACTAGGGAGGTTATTCGTGGGGGATGGGTGACCCTAGATGCCTTGCTTGGGAGAGCTTTGTTTAAACTATATTCTAATTAGTACAAGTATTGGAAGGACATGTTTTTTAGAATATGTGTGTGTGTGTGTGTGTGTGGTGGTGGTGGTGGTGGTGGGGGGGGGGGGAGGGAGGGGCTAGATGGCTCTTCCATATTTACTACTAGGAAATATGATGCCCATTTCTTTCCTCTATCCTTGATGGCTATTCTAGTGGAAATCACGGGGTACAACTTCAACCATCTTAGTGCTAATGAGGTAGAGGTGGCCCAACTTTTGGGCAAGTTTAAGGTCATGGATTCCTGTATCACATGGATAAATATATAATTAAGTTTAATGTAATAACGACCCTTATTTGGGATTTTTCCATTCGTATAGCTCATATTTTATTTTTGTAGAAAAGGTGTCAAAAGGAGTGCCTAGAAATGAGAAAAGTCAAATGCTCGGGACTAGAACATCCTCGGAGTCGCCTAGACGACTTAAGTAGTAGGGAGTTAACAAGAAGATTGAGGGTGATATACCTCTTGATATCCATGTGCTAAAAACCCAAAAGTGGGAAGTTAACTCCTCTCATTCTCTAAAGGGTAAAGCAGTCCAGATCAGTGTTGTAGAAGGGGCTGACATCCATACATCATCTCTGAGGAAGGATTTGTCCCCTCATTATTCCATGTGGAATGAACCTAACTTTGATGCTATCAATTTTAATGGCACTCACATTCCTTTACCTAAGGATCTCCTAGGTGACGACAAGGCCATTTGCAACAAGTCGCCCCACAAGTTGTCTGATCTTAAGGAGAACAACTTGTTGTGAGTTTTGTTGATGAAGCATGTTGATAAAAGAGAAGTGCGTTCAAATTGAGAATGATTTGAAATCTAAGCTTATAGGATATCAATTAGACCTTTTCAAAGGTTAGGAAATAATAGAGGCCCTACAAAAATAGAATTAGACCTTGACGACAAAGTTTGATAAAGCAAAAACCAAGGCTTAAGATTTCGCTGCCATAGAGAAAAGATTGTAGGCCTCTCTTGATGACGTCGTCTGCCCCAAGATGAATCTATAAGAGGAGGTGTATATGCTTAAGGTCAATTTATTGAAAATCTATGATATCTAATTTGAGCGTGCGAATGAGCTGGTGGACTTTCTTCATCCTAAGTTGGAATTAAGCCCTATGGAGATATTCAAGGTGGTACGTGATGACCACCTGGTAAACGACAAGGAGGGTCCTCCCCTAATCAGCCAATTGATTCCCCTATTAAGGACGCCTAAGTTGAGCTTGAGGGTGACAAGGTGTGAGAAGTCAATCCACATGACAATCTCTTGGAGAATGCTTTTGGGAATGGCGAGTTCCCGTAGAGGGCCAGTATGCTAGAGTTTTTCTTTTTCTTGTTTCCATTTTGCCCCTTTGCAACTTAATTATGTAATTGTGACCTTGGAAGCCATTTTACACAATAATGAATTTCTTCCCTAGAAATGTTCCTTTTTCTTAGTGATTTCATGTTTTTATTATCATTATGTGTTGTCATGGAATGTCATAGGAACATGTTTTTGTTTTATTCTAGGATGATAATGTTGCCATAGGGGAGGATTCCTACGTGAGGATTCAATATGTGTGATCTCTTTGAGGGGTGACAATGATTCCTTCATGAGGATCCAACATGTGTAATCGCCTCAAAAAAGTAACAAGGATTCTTGCACGAGGATCCAATATATTTGTTCATCTTATAGGGTGATCTTGATAAGATCTCTTTATGTCTTCAATTTCCTATGGATAAACCAACAACATTCCAAATCCATATAATAATGTGAGAGGCCTCATTAATAACCTTTCGTTGTAAACTTTTGATCTTATCTTCTGTACATCAGAGGCTTCTGAATAGAGATGATTGAAGCATGCACAAGAGTTGATCATTGGGTCTTCAGAGTCTTGAGTCTTCAAATTCTTCAGAACTTGTTCACTAGAACCTTGTCTTCAGAACTTTTAGCACTTGGTCTTCAGAACCCTTGGTCTTCAGAAACTTGAGTCTTCAGAACTTTGTCTTCAGAGTCTTAAGCACTTAGTCTTCAGAAGATAACGACGTCAGAAGCTAGAAAGCCTTCAGAAGTAAAACGTCAGAGTCACGTTCAGAGGCAGAAACCAAGAGAACATTGCAGCAGCAACATATTGTCTTCTTAGAATATTTTTGAATATGAGTAAATTAGAAGTAGACTTACTTCTTTGGCACAGAAGCGAATTTTGGTCAAACCAGATTTTCATTTTATTGGTCTCTATCAAAGTCAGAACCAGTTTGTTAAAACTTCAGAATAACAAACGTTAGAGTACCAAAATTGTTCTCGCACAAATACTACTTTGTTATTATCAAAACTTAGAGATAATGAGCAGAACCAAATCTTGTTCTAACAATCTCCCGCTTTTTGATAATGATAATAAAATTTATTTTGATGAAATAATTTCGTACAAAAATAATCAAAAGGAAGTGACATAGATAAATTTAGAAATAACTTCCCTTTATAAAGCTCCCCCTGAATCTAAGACTTAAAAATCTTATCATATTTTGGATACCAGAGCCTGATTATAAAAATATTATCAGATTCAGAATAATAGATCCTGATTCCAGAGCCTAATTAGTCTTATAAGATCTGAGATGGTTCGATTCTGGTTCTTATCATATGCATCAGATAGTCATGTTTACCAGATTTTCAATATTGTTCCTAAAAAGAAATTCTAAGAATAAATTGTGTGCAAGTATAATGTTAGAATGTCAGAATTGTGATTCAGAGAACAAAATATATTTATCAAAATAATTTTTCCAATTAATACTGCCCCTTTTTGTCATAATCAAAAAGGTAACTAAAGCAAAAAAGAAAAACTAAGAGGTAGCCTAAATAGTGTCTAAGGTTGAGGAGGAGGGAGCCTCTGAAGGATCTAAGCAAGTGCATTCTGAATGCTGGATGTAACTTCATTTTGTTTATCCATTCTGGTTTTGAACAACTCTTGTTCCTTCTAAATACTAGCCAGAGTCATTAACACTAGATCAGAGGTAGAGTTTTCAGCAGCTTTTAGAGCTTCTTCTTGATTCTTTAGTTCAACTTCTTTCTCAGCTAAACCTTGAGCTTCCTTATCTTTCATTTCAGCTTTTCTATCAAGAGCTTCCTTAGCTAATCTTTTAGCTAATTCCCTTTCAGCAGTAAGCTTTTCTTCAACTTCCCTCTTGGCTTCTGATCTATCTTGTTTGCAGGATAAAATATTCTTTTGTCTGAACAGAGAGATTTTTGATCTTCTGAAACTTCACTGACATCCATTGATTGAATCGATTCCAGGGAGCACCCAGAGCAGAAGGGTTATTGCTGAAACTGGATTCATCAGCAAGTTTCTTGAATCTCCTAACTACATTTTCCTTAAAAACAGAAATGACTTCATCAAGGTTAGGAAGGGGGAAGGTCAGAAGGTTTATTTTTAGAGAGTTGTTGGGTTTCTTCATTTTCAGGATTTAATTTTGGTGAAGAAGGCTCAGAGTTATCTGATATGGTTCCTGTGTTTACTTATGGTGAGGTTGATGATGTGGGTGATTGAGGGTTGGTTGTTTGAATAGGTTCATTAGTAGTTTCTCCAGAACTTGTTGTAGGAATGGGTTTTGTATGAGGTTATTCAGAAATGGGTTGAGTGATTAAAGGTAGGGAAATGGTGGGAGTTGAAGTGGTTTGAGATATCTGTGGTGGAAGTTGTGTAGAAAGTGCAGAAGATGGGATTATCTGAGATGGTGGTTCAGAAATAGGTATGGGTGAGGTAGTAACGATGGCTGAAAATAGTGGTGGTGTTGAAAAAATTGGTGGTAGTGAAAAAGATGAAGATATATTTCTTTTAGAAAGAACAAATATAGTTGCAGAAGAAGATTCAAAATACTTACTTAGCTTGCCAGCAGGAGAAGCAAATGTAGTTGCCATCTTCATTTTTTGGTTGATGGTTCTTCACTATCAGCATTTTTCTTTTTCTTACATTTTCTCTTTTTCTGTAAAATCTCTAGAAGAGTATCTGGAAGATTACCCATGTCAATCCATACATCCAGTACTTCATCTCTGCATCCAGCAAGGTAGTGTGCTAGCTCATCTGGATTATAGGTTCTTGAAAAGGATTGAAATTTAGAAATTGGAAACCTCATAGCATTAATTTCATCCTTTGATGGTAGAGCGGCTCGATGAGTGATCATTTTAATAAGCTTCATACTCTTTAAATTCTTTGCCAAAAGATGTTTCCAGAATCCTTTACTAGCTCATTGGTTTTTCCAGAAATTAACAAATCATCAACTATTCCAGACTCAACAAGAATGTCAGAAATGAGTCTCCGTAAGGGATATGACTTCCCTTTTTGGTAGAGACAATTCTTGAGTTCATTATTGAGTCTCTCAGGAAACTGAACAGGATGAATGGGAGATGCATCTTCTTTCCTTTCATCAGGAAGTATAAAACATACTTCTGAGACAAATTGATGTAATCAGATGAATGATTAGGATGACGGTGGTAAATACTTCCCAACATGATCTTGAAACAAACTCTTAGAGAATCTTTTAAGAATGATGAAGAAGGATCCTTCTTAGAATCCAGAATAGATCCTTCTTTGAAGATAGATACAGTTACTTTAGCTTCACTTTGCTTATTCGCTTGAACATTGTAGATTCTTAGCCTTTTTCCATCATGGGAGATTAAATCACATATAGTCTTTTCTATGATGATGATGTGTCTTTCAAACACAGAGGAAATAATGACGTTCCTGCTTGTAGTAGCATGAACCCATAAATATTTAACCAAGATAGGAAAGGTGGATCCTTGCAATCTTTTAAAGAATCCGTTCTAGCCTTGGAAATCAAGTGTTTGAGTAAGATCATGCCTATTTTCCTTTATATTGTTTAAATCTACCATGGTTTCACAAAGAACGTGAAGATCAGCTACCGGCGTGTTGAGAGTGATAGGAGATTTCTTTGAAATAGTGAACTGATTTTCTTGTTGTTGAGATTGAGAGGGATGTCGAGATGATTCAACCATTGATGAAGATGATGGAGATTACGGAGCACAAAGGGTTTTAGGGTTTCTAAGAAAAAGTTTGGGAAGTGAAGAGTAGCGTAGTGTGTGATAGTGAGAGAGTGAGTATTTTAAGGGAAAAATTGATGATTACAAAAAATAGGGAGTAATAGGGAGTAATTATTTTAAAACCTAGTCTCACAAAATCACAACGCTCGAGGTGTCTCTTCAACAATAAGTTATGATTTGATATTGGATAAGTGTTACAAGAAAATCATAGCCGTCTGTTTAAGAGAACATGTTTGATGTTCCCAAAGTCAAGAATACCAAGAGGTATCTGACTAAACAAATTTCTGATCAAGACATATTCTAACATGTAAAAGTATCATTAATCAGAAAGAAAAATAATTGAATAAGAAATATTTGCTTATCATCAGAATCACTTTTTACAGAAGAAGTTTAAACACGTTCTGATAAAACTTATTCTGGACAAAAATCCATATTTAAGTTTTTCAGAATGAACTAAAATCTATATTCAACTAAGGGTTTTGTAACCATATCAGCCCACTGATGGTCTGTGTCTATAAAATTTAAAGTTAAAACCTCTTTCTGAACATAGTCTCTGATGAAATGATGTTTAATTTCAATGTGTTTAGCTCGAGAATGTAAAATAAGACTCTTAGGAAAATAGCAGGTGTGTTATCACAGAAGTTAGGAATGTTACCCTTGTGAATTTGAAAATCTTCTAATTGATTCTTCATTCAGAGCATCTGAGTGATACACAGTGATCCTAAGATGTATTATGCTTATTCAGTAGATAGTGCAATGGTTGATTGCCTTTTGCTTGCCCAAGAGACGAGGTTGTTACCCAGAAACTTACAGTTTCCAAAGGTGGTTTTCCTTTCTAATCTGTCTCCAGCATAATCTGCATCACAATAACCAGAAAGTTTGTACTCTGATGTTTTCTTATACATCAAGCCAAGGTTAGTTGTTCCTTTTAGATACCTTATGATTATTTTAACAGTTATTAAGTGAGTTTCCCTTGGATCTAATTGGAAACGAGCACAAATACACATGCTAAACGGAATATCTGGATGAGAAGCAGTCAAATACAGAAGAGAGCCTATCATACTATGATAGAGCTTCTAAAAAACCTTTTTACTTACTTCTTTTTTTCTCCAGAATGCATGTAGGATGCATGGGAGTCTTTGCAGGTTTACTTTCTGACATCTCAAACATCTTCAGAAGTTCTCGTGCATATTTGCTCTGATGAATGTATGTTTCTTCTAGACATTGATCAATCTAAATACCCAGAAAGAATATGAGTTCTCCCATCAGACTCATTTTAAATTATGCCTACATTAACTTAGAAAATTCCTCGTACAAGGAAGGATTATTAGAATCAAAAATAATTTCATCTACATAAATTTGCACAACCAGGATATCATTCTTAAGAGTTTTGCAAAAGAGTGTAGTATCTACCTTCTCTCTGGTAAAATCATTTTCCAAAAGGAAATTATTGAGTTTGTCATACCAAGCTCTGGGAGCTTGCTTTAGGCTGTGTAATGATTTCTTCAATTTAAAGAAATAATCTGATTTCTCAGAATTTTCAAAGTTAGGGGGTTGATGGACATACACTTCTTCAGAAATGTACCCATTTAAGAATGCACTCTTAACATCCATCTGATAAAGAGTGATGTTATGATTAACAACAAAAGAAACTAATAAGCATATAGATTCTAACCTGGAAAATGGTACAAAGGTTTCAGTATAGTTTATCCCCTCTTACTGACTATAGCCTTGTGCAACCAGTCGAGCTTTGTTTCTTACGATCTCACCTTTCTCATTGAGCTTGTTTCTGGATACCCATTTTTTCCAATGACGTGGACACTTTTTGGTTTCTAAACAAGATTTCAGACATTGTTTCTGGTGAATTGATTTAGTTCTTCTTGCATGTCCAGAATCCACTCATTCTCCAGAATAGCTTCATCAATTGATGTTGGATCTATTAGTGACACTAAACCCAAAAGAGTTTCTTCAGAAGGTTTGAATGATGAACGAGTTCTGGCTAGATCAACTTTGTCTCCCATAATCAATTCTTCAGAATGAGAAGTCCTTAGTCTATTCTTCTTCTAATGAGATGGACTATTTGTTGTTTTTGGTGAAATTGTATATGATTTTGTAGTTTCTATAACTTTGTCTCTTTCGTTAGATCTTCCTCCTTAGATTATGATAAAGTAATCTTCAAATATGCAAACTTTTCAACTAGCTTTGAACTTTCAAGGTCAAGCTTATCATCAAATCTAACATGAATTGATTCCTCAACAATCCGTGTTTCTGTGTTATAGGTTATGTAGCCTTTAGAGCATTCAGAGTATCCTAACAACAAACACTTTTGAGCTTTGGAATTAAACTTACCAAGATTCTCTTTAGTGTTCAACATAAAGCAAATACAACCAAAGGATGAAAGTAAGAAATGTTGAGTTTTCTATTCTTCCACAGTTCATAAGGAGTCTTACCCAGAATAGGTCTGATAGAAATCCTGTTCTGAATATAACACACTGCGTTTACTACCTCTGCCCAGAAGTGCTTAGCCATGTTAGTCTCTTGGATCATGGTACGAGCCATTTCTTACAAATTCTTATTCTTCCTTTCTACTACTCCATTCTGTTGTGGAGATCTGGGACAGGAGAAATCATGGGAAATACCACGGGAATTAAAAAGATTCTCAAAGTATCGGTTCTCGAATTCTCTACCATGATCACTTCTGACTCTGACAATTTTGCAATCCTTCTTTGTTTTCACCTGTGAGAAGAAGGTAGAGAATACATAATGTGACTCATCCTTGTGTTTTAAGAATTTTCCCCATGTCCAACGACTATAACCATCTACAATGACTAATCCATATTTCTTACCATTGACTGAGACATTTTTCATTGGACCAAATAGATCAATGTGCAAAAGTTCTAATGGTCTAGAAGTAGAAACAACATTTTTCGCTCTAAAAGAGGTTTTGGAAAACTTGCCTTTCTAACATGCTTCCCAAAGAGCATCTGAAGAAAACTTCAGATTTGGCAAGCATCTAACTAATTCAAGCTTATTTAGCTGAGAAATCTTGTTCATGCTAACATGGCCCAAACGTTTATGTCATACCTATTTGTCATACCCCAAAATTTACTCTTAGATTAGTAGGGTTATTTTATTCTGCATTGCGTTTTAACTAACTGCTAACCGGTTTGTTCAGTGTGTTGCTGTTGCAGGAAAATAACGCTGGGTGCGCTTTAATCTATGGAGGGCAGAAGGGTCGTTATCATAAACCATATGGATTTGAGGGTGCTGAAATGTAATTGAATTTGGGTTGAGTTGGTGCGAGAATCGGCTGCAAGGAATTTATTCTGGCCAAAGCATAATTTCCCGGCTTTTCTGCTAGTTACCAGTCCATTTTAAAGGAACAATGGAATTTCAGTTCGCGTTGAATTTATAATGAACATCTTTTGGTTTAGGCATAATTATTAGCCGAGCTGGTTCAGGTTATCGAGTTAAATCATTCGAGATGCAATTTGAATTTTCAATGCGGAAGACAGTTTGTTTCGTCGGTTAATTGATTTTCTCTGCTTATCCGTTCGAGGCTATATTCACTAACTGTATTATCATATACGAATTAATTTGCAAAGGGATTTGTTTAATTAAATGAATTTAGTTGAATGAGTTTAATCAGATGACTTTTAATCGAATGAATTTTAATCAGATGAACTTGGTCAGGTGGATTTAGTTGGACAATTGAAGCAGATGAATTTATTGGTAGGAATTTAAGCGGATGGACTTAGTTAGACGAATTTATTTGTATGAATTTATCTGAAGGAATTTAATCAGATAAACTCAATTAAATGGATTTATTTGGTTGAGCTTAATCGAACGGATTGTCTGGTGAATTTAATATAATAAATTTAGTCGGATAAATTTATTCATTTGAGTTTAATCGGGGGAATTATTTAGAGATTTTAATCCGATGATTTTTAATCGGAGAAGTTGGGTCGGAAAAATAAAGAATTGAATTTATTATTTGAATTCAATTTTTTATTACAAAAGAAATTACATTTACAAAAATTCCTAAGTCCTAGAATGCTTAGTTTCTAGATTTGTCTTCGAGTCCGGTTCTTCAACTTCGATTTTTCCAAACCTGCAAAACAAATCAATAACAGATGAAAATAATAGAAATAAATTTTATCAAATGGGTTTGTTTGTAATCTGATACCCTCAGTTAATTATCATCATCGGGTACGTCGGGAGGATAACGGAATATTCTGCCGCCAACTCCCAACTTTAATTTCTCGACCCCGGCACCGACCTGGCAGCATCTGTTCTAATTTGCCTAGGAGAGAGAAAAAGTGATTTTGAAAAAAAGTGATTCGGAAAAAAGTGCTTTTGGAAAAAGCACTTAACAATGATTTTTTGCGTCCAGCCAAACGGGTCATTAGAAAAATTCAGCATATCCAAATCCATCAAGAAAGTCCATATCCAGTTTTGCATCAAGAAGAACAAAATCCGGATTCAAGATACTTCCAAACAACAACAAAGCCGCAGAAACAACACCAGCAAATCCGTAAGGTTGTTTCAAAATCAAAACAAAATCATCACAAAATAATGCCAGAAATACGCAAGTCTCTGTTCTACAACCCAATAATAACCGAAAATCTATGAATCCACAAAAGCGCAACAATTTCTCCACAGTTCCTCCATTTCAATAACAAATCGAACAGAAAAATCGCGAAAAATCATAACAGCAACACGCCCAGGCCCAGCAAAATCATCACTATAAAACGGTTCATCGTTAGTTCAAACTGGGAGGAACCGAAAACATCATGAAAGATCACCCAGAAGAACAATAGAAGGACATCATTAGCGAGCCATCAGAAAAAGAAGCGGGTGTTTCCGAAGAGCATCAGAGCAACCAAGACGTAATTACCATCATCACCGCGAGTTCAAAAAGCAATAGCAGAAGGAGTTTTTAGGAGACCCAAAACTCAACCTCAAGCCGTCACACCGTGAACTTAGATTTGCATCATCATCGTTCATCAACCCCCACACAGAGCCTCCTCAAACCCGCAAAGGGCGAGCCACTCTTTTTCACGGTTGTTGATTTGTTTTCAAGTACCATGCAATAGAGAGAAGGAAGAAATTTTTTTTCGCAAAAAGCTTCAAAAGCTCAACAATGGCCGCCACCACGGGTCAAAGAAGAAGGGAAAAAAAGCTTTAAAAGGCCAGCATGGAGGTCGCCGCCTAGAAGAAGAAGAAGAAAATGGGTTTCCTAAAACCCTAAAATGTTCAGCAGGAAACACGTTCCCCTCCCCTTTTATTTCTATTTCTATTTTCTATTTTTCAGTTTTTATTTTTTATTTTTTAAGTTAAGTTAATAATTGTGTAAATAAATTGTAATTATATTGTTTAAATTAAAACTCTTTTGAAAAATCATAATTTAAACTCATTTTTAATAACTTAACATTAAACCCATTATTAAAACTTTTAACGGAAAAACATTTAACTAAAACTCCTATTAACACTTGTTTTTAAAAATTAATTAAACCCACTTTTTAAAAAAATTTAAATGAGAACCATTTTTAATACCATAAAATTAAAACTTCGATTTAAAATTAATATTTTTTAATAAGGCTAAAGTTTGAATTTTAAAATTAACATTTTCTTTTAATTGTTAAGTTTATTAATCCAATTCTTTTCTAATTAAAATCCCAATTTTTGTAGATAAATTAACACTAACCTTCTTACAACATTAAATTTAAAATTATTTTTAATTCTAAAACTTTTGCTTGAAAATAATTCTAGCCTAATTTGCTAACACCTTCATTCTAATTTTCTAACCTAAAAACGCTAAAATAAAAATGCTTAACATTCCCGTTAATTATCATCTGACTTTCATATCTCTTGTTTGTACTTGGTCACTAATTTCACATTTGGCCGTGTTTTCATTTTCTATGGTTGTAACTTTATGCGAGGGTATCGTCGCTTTTATTTCGTTATTTCTTTCATTTTTCATGGATTGTAATTTATGCGAGGATATCGTTGCTGTGCAATTTCTTTACTGTTTTCGTACTTTCCTGTTATTTTCATACTGCCGTTTAATCATTTTTATTATTTACCATTAAATTCCTTCTGAAGGAATAGGTCTAGCCGTTTGACCGCCGCGTCAAGTCCTTACCTTTGACTCTTTCACCTTTCAAACCTAGAAACTCCGAGTCGCCGTACCCATATTTTTAGGCGTTCCGCCGTGGACAAGTTTACCCTTTACCCTAGCATTAGGATAAGGAGTCGTCGCACTCCATATTAGGTTTCCCGCCGTGGAATGCCTATTTTACCCTTTTTCAACTCAACTATTTTCAACATAGAGATAGGAGTCGCCACACTCCATGTAAGCGCTTCCCTATGAACGTTTACATCCCCTGAAACCTGGACCACAGTCAAGAAGTTTCTCTTCCACCCTTTTGAGGGGAACTACGATTACTCTGATTCCATCCCCTACCTCGAATACGTTGGCACACGATGCGAATCTTGGCGAGTAAACTTAGGACTAACCCTTAGGTCTTTCTTTCACCTTTTAACCCTTAGCATATATCCTAAAGCAAATAATCAAGCAAAATAGTAAACTTTAAACAAGAGGTTCATGTAGAGTACTAAAGAAGTTTAGGGTCCTAATACCTTCCCTAAACTTAACCAACCCCTTACCTAGGTCTCTCCCCACATTGTTTACGATGCAAAAATTAGGTTTTTCCTTTCTTTGACCTTTTCTTCAGATAAATTAAAGACCGGTTGTGAATTAAATATTTGCGATTCAAATTAATTAATAATTTGATATCCTATTCTCACCGCAACAGAAAATGGCGACTTCACTGGGGATTGCCCTAACTTTTAAGGGTTACCCCTACCCTGTTTATTATTTTTACTATTTGCTTCATTATTTGCTTGCTTGTATATATTTATTATACCTTGCATGGGGTATCCTTGTTGTGAGATAAGTCCTACACCCGGACTTGAGTGACATTATTATAGGAAGGTGATATATTCGACGAGGCTTATAGGGAGTGAGTCCCGACCAAGCTGACTTGAGAATCACCGCTCAGTTGAGACCCTTCTGAAATTTAGTTCGGTTGAACGAGTATAGTCGTGAAAACCCTTACTATTTTTGGCTAGGAGTCCGTGATACTGGGGACCGTAGTACCTTAACACCACTTTGGCCTTATATAGGACATAATGCGAGGACTATAAGGGAGTAGTCCCAAAATAGTTACTACGCGATACTACACTCAAAAGAGGTTCTCTCGAGAATATTATTAACCACCGAGTCAGTCGGGAAATTGATAATATCCGAAAGATGGACTGATGACTTTGGGCACCTCTTTAGAACCTTGTTCTGTAGGTACAATTAACCCTATAGTACATACCATTTTGGGAAGGGTAGACCTTGGCTCCGCTCACGTTCCTCTAACCTAGGACTTTTGTTTGCTTGTGTGCATTTGTGCATCACATCCATAAAGCATCATATCATTCCTAGTTTCAAGGAATTCAATTGTCCTTTGCAAAGTCAAAAAGTCTTACATTTTAAAGTCTAAAACATTTTCCAGCTTTTCTTAGAAAACATTTACAATCGACCGTTGAAGTTCTTGAAACCATTACATAGCATTAGCATCATGTCTTGCATTGCATTTCCCCTCTGATTTCTCATTCTCGGTTCTCTTATTTTCCAGTGTACCATTGAGTCGTCAAGCTGATTCCTTGACACAGATATCAGACTAGAGCTAACTATAGACTCCAGATGTCAAAACAAGAGACATGTAATGCGGAAATCCAAACAGAGATCAATGAGTTGAAATCAGACATGAATAAGCTCATCGAGATGCTTCAAGTACTGATTGCCAGAGGAGAGCCACCTCAGAGGATAGTCATTCAGGAAGTTTCAAGTGTTGATCCTCCTCCTGTTCAATTTCTACCACCTACTTGGCTAGAGTTTGGTTTACCTCCTAACTACTCTCCACCTCTTGCATTTACTGCTATGATTGGTCAGACTGACAGACCGGTTTTTCAAGCTCATGTCCTTGTCGAGCCCGGACCTGTGGTCCACAATGTTAACCAGACTGTCCAAGCTCCCTTTGAGAATCCACTCTATGAATACAATGCTACCAGCACATCAAAAGTGAAGTTTCGGTCTTGACTCCAGCAGATTAGCTTCCTAAACGCCAGTATTTCAAGTAGGACGAGTCATCTTTGTACTGATTTAGTCACTGGGCCTTTCGTTTCTTATTGCTTGCACTTTCCTTATTCTTTTTAAGCTGTTTGCTTTTAATTAGTGTTTGTAATTTCATACCAATGAAATGAGCATTGCAACTTTTGATTCTATTATCTTCACTTTCATACTTTATCTTTGAAAAATGTACTTGTCCAAAGTTTTGACATGCAAAGATTGGAGGGAGGATGACGAAAACGTTATACCCATAACTGCTGTCAGTATTCTTTCGATCAAACTTTGTTGACGATGTAAGGCATTGTTTCAACTCCTAAATACTGGAGAAATAAGGAAATTATCCCTTGTCACCCCCGTCGAGCCTAGAAGTTGGAGTTTCCTTCTTTACAAAAAACCCGCAATTTTAACCTGGGGCATGGGTAGGTTCTCAGTTAACTCGGTTGTGCTTTCATACAATACGCTTTTTATATAAAGGTTGCACTCATAGTTTTCCTTCGCACACAACAGACAAGTGTCGAAGATGTTTTCAAGCCAAGAAGCCAATAATGGTTCACCGTAATCATTAAGCTAGGCGGTCACTTTCTTCTCTCTCTCTCTCTCTCTCTCTCTCTCTCTCTCTCTCTCTCTCTCTCTCTCTCTCTCTCTCTATATATATATATATATATATATATATATATATATATATATATATATATATATATATATATATATATATATATATATATATATATATATATATATATATATATATATATATATATATATATATATATATATATATATATATATATATATATATATATATATATATATATATATATATATATATATATATATATATATATATATATATATATATATATATATATATATATATATATATATAAAGCCCGCTAAGTCAAAACCTATGAAGGAGAGTTAGGCAAAACTAGGGCATCCCGCTGACTGTCTGCTTTAAAAGAAGTAGTTCAAGTAAAAGTTAGGGATAATAAAAAGAGGAGATCTTTAAATCTTTACCCTGAAAATCCTCAATGCCAAAACAACTAAATGTTATAGGGAAGTAGTGGCTGCCTTTTCATAGGTCCCTTGACTTCTGAACCATCATTGATACCATTAGTATAATTCCTAACCTATAGGGACCTGAAGGCATATTCTGAGTTAGCTGAGTGTAGGGCTGAAGATTATCACGTAGACTGGGTGGCTACAAATTTTTTTGAGCCTTTATCCTTTGTTTCATAAACTGTGAACTAGACCGTGTTACAACCCTCAAAAGACCTAACTGAAGCAAGATTATTTTGAAAGCGTACTACAGCAATGTTGCATAAGCTGACTCCAAAAGATTTTTACAAATCAATAATTTTGGCAGTACACCTTTATTTTAAACTTTGAGCATCTTGAACCACCGTGTTCTGACTAACGACTCATTTATTTTTCATATTTCAAAAATGATTTTGGTTTCAAAAGTTGCATGAACTTTACATTACCATGTTTGTATGAATATTTTTGTTCGCAAACTGGCTTTCCTCTAAGGAATTTTCAAACAATGAGAAACTGGGTCGGTGATCCTATCAGGGGCAAGTTCCTTTCAGATCCTATCGGGAATCAATTTAAGATTAAGTCCTTCTCAAATTTAGTTTACCTAGAAGATCCTTCAAGGCTCATATTGGGGCAGACCTTCCAGGGGCATAGTAGCACAATCATCTACAGAATTAGACAAGCTGAAGTAATTATCAGTTTATCTATAACAGACGATTTCATCTGGGGCAGTTTACTTGAAGGATCCCCAGGCAGCTCTTCATCCTTCCTACAAGGACTATCAACTTGATACAGTTTAGAAGTGTGGCAGAGATGTGTTCAACAGTAACATCTTTAGTCCCTAAAGCATAAGGACATTGATCTCCGTGTTGAGGAATTGGTTTTCTAGTCCTGTCATTTTACCAGAAGAGTCGAGTCATGTCGTCGGCGTCTGCATTTGCATATGATCATATATCATTTGCACAACTCACGTACATATGCATATCATGAGTGTTTCATCCTCATTTGCATTTCTCCTGAGGTCGTGGTGTTTTTCATCTTTCACCTTGTGGTCAAAGTCTAACTCACTTGGCACCAACCACAGTTTTGTGTTGTGTCTATCTTATATTCTTCCAGATATGACGTTTCTTATCTGATTGTTTTTCTGGATATGTCTATTCCTCTTACCCCTAATACAACTCTCAGATATTGTGATTATACCTTTCATTAAAAGCCATTATTGGATGTCTGGTACCCTTTTTATCCACTTCCATTTTTGGATGTCACCCTTATATATATTTCTCTTTCTGATGTTTTTCCAGATTGAGTCATTGTTCTGATGTTCTTCCAGAACTTATCTGATGGTTTGCCAGATATTCCTTTTGATTCTGATGTTTTTCCAGAAGCTATCCGATGTTTTTTCGGATATATTTCTCTTTCTGATGTTTTTCCAGATTGAGTCTTTGTTCTTATGGTCTTCCAGAACTTATCTGACGGTTTTCCAGTTATTCCTTTAATTCTGATGTTTTTCCAGAAGCTATCCGATGTTTTTCCGGATATATTTATCTTTATGATGTTTTTCCAGATTGAGTCTTTGTTCTGATGTTCTTCCAGAACTTATCTGACGGTTTTCCAGATACTCCTTTAATTCTAATGTTTTCCTAGAATCTATCCGATGTTTTTCCGGATTTTTTTCTCTTTCTGATGTTTTTTCAGATTGAGTTTTAGTTCTGATGTTCTTCCAGAACTTATCTGATGGGTTTCCAGATATTCCTTTTGATTCTGATGTTTTTCTAGAATTTATCTGATGTTTTTCCAGATTTGTTTCTCTTTTTGATGTTTTTCCAGAGTGAGTCTCTGTTCTGATGTTCTTCCAGAACTTATCTGATGGTTTTCCAGATATTTCCCTTCGATTCTGATGGTTTTCCAGAATCTACCCGATGTTTCTCCGGACTTGTTTCTCTTTCTGATGTTTTTCCAGATTGAGTTTTGGTTATGATGTTTCTTCCAGAACTCCTTTGTTGCTTACTTGTGTTTTTCCGATGTTTCTCTGGACTTGTTTCTCTTTCTGATGTTTTTCCATATTGAGTTTTGGTTATGATGTTTCTTTTAGGACTCCTTTGTTGCTTATTCGATGTTCTTCCAGATATGTCTTCAAACTCTTCCCGTACATTTAATGCTTTCCTGAATGTGTCGGATGTACCTTCAGAGACTTGTCTTCATCGCATGCTCCTATAGAGGTTTTCATTTTGTTTCTGGATACAACCCAGAGTTCATTCGATGTTTTTCCGAGCGTCTCTGGTGGATTTTAGAGTTCATTCGATGTTCTTCCGGATGTTCTTGATGTTTGTTTCTCCCTGTATATTTTCCGACGATTCCTGAAGATCCCGCTCGATCTCTTCGTTTAAAGGAATGTCCCGAAAACTCCAGCACTTGTCGTTTACCTAATCCTTCCGCCGTGTGAATCTCGTATTATGCTGTCATCCTAGAGGGCCAGCCAGTCATGCCTTAATCCGTTGCACAATTACTCTTGGATATTCCCCAGTGGAGGCCGTCTCGTTGGTGCCATCTCCATTGAGGATCCCATTCTTACTGTTTCATCCTAAAGTGACAGCTGGTCGCGCTTGCACCAGTTGGCCATCGCTTTAGAATTTCCCAGTGTCGTGTTGTTCCCCCAGTGTGTCGTATTTCCCAGTGTGGTTTGTTCGTCGCATATGTCCCCTGTGTTGTCATGTCGTCTGCATCCTTACATTTATCATTTTCATCATACGGATCATACTATAATTATAACATTGTCAGCATTATAGTTTGTCGATTTGTCCATTGCGTTGCATATCGCTGTATCTAAGGGCAAAATTTTTGGTTATCTGTATTTAAATCCCTTTCACCATGATTTCTCGGATTTTCATCACTCATATCATCCAGTGAAGCTATTTAAATAGGGGAAACTGTCATACCCCAAAATTTACCCTTAGATTAGTAGGGCCATTTCACATTTCATTTCATTTTCAATTGCGTTTTAACTAACTGCTAACCGGTTTGTTCAGCTGTTGCTGTTGCAGGAAAATAACGCTGGGTGCGCTTTAATCTATGGAGGGCAGAAGGGTCGTTATCATAAACCATATGGATTTGAGGGCGCTGAAATGTAATTTAATTTGGGTTGAGTCGGTGCAAGAATCGGCTGCAAGGAATTTATTCTGGCCAGAGCACAATTTCCCGGTTTTTCTGCTAGTTACCAGTCCATTTTAAAGGAAAAGTGGAATTTCGGTTCGCGTTGAATTTATAATGAACATCTTTTGGTTTGGGCATGATTATTAGCCGAGCTGGTTCAGGTTATCGAGTTAAATCATTCGATATGTAATTTGAATTTTCAATGCGGAAGACAGTTCGTTTTGCCGGTTAATTGATTTTCTCTGCTTATCCATTCGAGGCTATATTCAATAATTGTATTATCAGATACGAATTAATTCGTAAAGGGATTTGTTTAATTAAATGAATTTAGTTGAGTGAGTTTAATCAGATGACTTTTAATCGAATGAATTTTAATAAGATGAACTTGGTCAGGTGGATTTAGTTGGACAATTGAAGCAGATGAATTTATTGGTAGGGATTTAAGCGGATGGACTTAGTTGGATGAATTTATTTGTATGAATTTATCTGGAGGAATTTAATCAGATAAATTCAATTAAATGGATTTATTTGGTTGAGCTTAATCGGACGGATTATCTGGTGAATTTAATCTAATAAATTTAGTCAGATAAATTTATTCGTTTGAGTTTAATCGGGGGAATTATTTGGAGATTTTAATTGAATGATTTTTAATCGGAGAAGTTGGATCGGAAAAATAAAGAATTGTTATTATTTGAATTCTATTTTTTATTACAAAAGAAATTACATTTACAAAAAATTCCTAAGTCCTAGAATGCTTAGTTTCTAGATTTGTCTTAGAGTCTGGTTCTTCGACTTCGATTTTTCCAAACCTGCAAAACAAATCAATAATAGATGAAAATAATAGAATTAACCCATTCTTCTTCTTTGACCCGCGGCGGAAGCCTCCTTGCTGGCCTTTTGAAGCTTTTTTTCCCTTCTTCTTTGACCCGCGGCAGCGTCCATTGTTGAGCTTTTGAAGCTTTTTGCGATTTTTTTTGAAAGAAAGAGAGTGACTGTCTGGCTTTAATGATTACGGAGAACCATCATCAACTTTTTTGGCTTGAAAAACATCTTTGACACTTGTTTGTTGTGTGCGAAGGAAAACTTTTGAATGAAACCTTCACATGAAAGGCGTGTTTTCATTTGTCTATGGTTGTAACTTTATGCGAGGGCATCGTCGCTTTATTTTGTTATTTCTTGCATTTTTCATGGATTGTAATTTATGCAAGGATATCGCCGCTGTGCAATTCCTTTATTGTTTTCGCACTTTCCCGTTATTTTCATACTGTCGTTTAATCATTTTCATTATTTACCGTTAAATCCCTTCAGAAGGAATAGGTCTAGCCGTTTGACCGTCGCGTCAAGTCCTTACCTTTGACTCTTCCACCTTTCAAACCTAGAAACTCCGAGTCGCCGTACTCATATTTTTAGGCGTCCCGCCGTGGACAAGTTTACCTTTTACCCTAGCATTAGGATAAGGAAGTCGTTGCACTCCATATTAGGTTTCCCGCCGTGGGAATGCCTATTTTACCCTTTTTCAACTCAACTATTTTCAACATAGATATAGGAGTCGCCACACTCCACGTAAGCGCTTCCCTATGAACGTTTACATCCCCTGAAACCTTGACCATAGTCAAGAAGTTTCTCTTCCTCCCTTTCAAGGGGAACTACGATTACTCTGATTCCATCCCCTACCTCGGATACGTAGGCACAAGATGCGAATCTTGGCGAGTAAACTTAGGACTAACCCTTAGGTCTTTCTTTCACCTTCTAACCCTTAGCATATACCCTAAAGAAAATAATCAAGCAAAATAGTAAAACTTTAAACAAGAGGTTCCTGTAGAGTACTACAGAAGTTTAGGGTGTTAATACCTTCCCTAAGCTTAACCAACCCCTTACCTAGGTCTCTCCCCGCATTGTTTTAGATGCAAAAGTTAGGTTTTTTCCTTTCTTTGACCTTTCCTTCAGATAAATTAAAGACCAGTTGTGAATTAAAGATTTGCGATTCAAATTAATTAATAATTTGATATCCTATTCTCACTGCAACACTATTGCTCTTTATTTATAGACATTAGACATATAACACTCTGGTCCTTAAGATCAGAAAGTATGATTTTGTAAATGTTGTTTTTTCTCTTTCCATTAAAAAGGATTGATTTATCCTTCTTGAAATTCTAGGTATCCAACAGTGGATGTTATCACGGATGTTATGACATCCACTGTAACACAGACTACAAAACTTAATGACAAACTGTAAATGAAAACAGTAAATAATACAAGTAATTTTTTACCCAGTTCAGTGCAAACCACACCTACATCTGGGGGCTACCAAGCCAGGGAGGAAATTCACTATTAGTTTAATTAATTCAGAGTCAAACAACCATTTTGCACTCTTCACTTAAGACCAACCCAATGACACTTCAGCCTAACAGTAGACCAGAGTTACCAACTCACTCCCCCTCAATCACAACAGTGATATCAACCAATTCAAAGTTACAAATGGGCAACGAAGTCACACTTCAAACACACCTTGGTCTTGCTTCACAACTTTGATCAAGTGACATAACACTCTTCTTAGAGTGACACACTTAACAGACAACTTAAGAACTCTAGACCAATGCAATCATACATCAGATAATTGCTTGGTTTACAAGTATTCCTAAGACACACAAAAACACGTGAAGAACAAAATTCTTCACTCACAAATACACGTTCTCTAAAACCCTGTCAAGAACTGTCTTCAAATAGGATTTCTACTTTTGTATATATAGGCAGCATACAATCCTTGGGCCTTTGTGCAGAAGTTAGGGTTTACCCAATATAAACCTTTCTTCATGAAACTGCGCACGTCCAATTAAGTCAGGGGCATTCCATGTTATCTTCAGCAATGCCTGATATGTCGCTTGAGATAACTAGGCTTTCTAAAATGTTTCATGAAGTATAGCCTGAGCTAATACCAGAAACTAAAACCTGCGCGCCCTGATGTCATACGCTTTGATGTCATAACATTCAGCATGACATCCAACTTAACTTTCTCTTAGCTATCCCAACTTACCCTGCAGAACACCCTTCATGTATGTCATAACATCAGTTATGACATTCACACATACTCTAATGTTTTG
>CAWUDS030002798.1:0-15000 GCA_963859935.3 Lathyrus sativus
TGCATATCAGTTAAACTAGATGGGTCTCCACCGTTATTTTCATCAATAGGACCAAAACTATCTATACCAAAACTATCTATTGATTTACTTAAACCACACCTGTATTCTAAACCTCTAGTAAACAGCATACCTCTAGTAAACAGCATCGAATTGAACCCTTGTCTTTCCATAGATTTTTATTCCTTTTTAAATTAAAATATTATATAATGAATAGTCATTGTTTTTTATTTTATCGAATAGTTATCAAATTTAATTTTAATTCGTATATTAATTTATTTAATAATTAATAAGTAATTGAAAGTTATATGAATGAACAATATATCCCCACCCAAGAACAGCCTTTTTTATTTTTGGTTTATGGCGAAAAACCTATGATATCGATTCATGTCAATGTGATGAATTGAATCGATATCATCTGGGACGGGAGGATTCGAACCTCCGAATAACGGGACCAAAACCCGCTGCCTTACCACTTGGCCACGCCCCATTTGTTATTCTATATAGATATTTACTTTTGTCAAGTTAGACCATATTTCTTTTTTCTTTTAGATTTCATTTTTAATATAAAAGTATAAAAAAAAAAGTGGATATTAAATAATATATATAATAAATCATATCTTATATATATAAGAATATATATAATAATAAGTAAGATAATAAAAAATAAAAAAATTAGAATTCAAAAAAAAAAAAGCAAAAATACAATTCATTTTATTAAAGAACAACATTTTTTTTTATGCTTCATATCTTTAGCTTGGTCTGTATTAACTCTGTCCTTTATTCAAGTAGTTTTTTCTTGGGGAAATTACCTGAAGCTTATGCTTTTTTGACTCCAATTGTAGATTTTATGCCAGTAATACCCTTACTCTTTTTTCTCTTCGCTTTTGTTTGGCAAGCTGCTGTAAGTTTTCGATAAGATCTTTCATTTGAATAATGTCCTAAAAAAAGTAAGAATTTATTAGAAAACTCAAATTGGAACTTTTTTAAGGAAACATAATATGAAATAGAAGAGAATCTATTCTCTTTCTCTGTCGTTTTTTTTTTTAATTATCTTGGAGATTTTGTAATGCTTACTCTAAAACTATTTGTTTACACGATAGTGATATTCTTTGTTTCTCTTTTCATCTTCGGATTTCTATCTAATGATCCCGGACGTAATCCTGGACGTGAAGAATAAGAAAATCTTTTTTCTTTCCCTTACTTGTGCTTGATTTTGAACTATTTTTTGTTTTTCTATCTATTTTCGATCTTTAACTAGTCAAAAAGAACTAGTAAAAAATGAAACAAACAGGGAATAAAAAAAAAGAAATTCCATAAGTTCAAAAGAAAAAAATGGCAAATCATCAATAAACGGAAAGAGAGGGATTCGAACCCTCGGTACAAAAATGCGTACAACGGATTAGCAATCCGACGCTTTAGTCCACTCAGCCATCTCTCCCCAATTCAAAGAATGGAATTATTATGCTTATGATACCTCGCGGGCTCGAAAAAAGGCTTCAATATTTATTTGATATGGATCTTCATTTGATATATTTTATCTATCTTTTTTCTATTTGATTCTAATTCTATATTAACTCATAAATATAGATTGAGTTATATATTAATTGTATATATATATACTAAATACGATAGTAATAAATAATTATACTAAATAGATATAAATCATTATACTAAATAGATAATCTAAATCTATAATTTTATATTTTCTTTTTTAGTTTGTTTTTTTATCCAACCAGAGTCCAGCTAGGTACTGGCACAGCTCTTTTTTCCCATGAATCCTGGATAACAACGATTTATTTTTCTGTATCAGATTTGAAACAAACTTTTAATTAATTCAAACATTTTAATATGATCAAACAAAAATAAAAATAACTTTGTGATCGTATCTCATACGAATGAATCAGGTAACGTATCTAAAAAACGAAATAGAACTATGGATTCTTGCATTGCATAATGCATTTTTGTGTTATGAATTTAGTTTAGTAATTTTGTCGAGATCTATCTGTCAAAATACCTTCAACAAAATCCAAAAATAAAATCCAAAAATGAGATTTGCCCCCTTTTCTAAATTTCATTAGGGGGCCTTTACGAAACATGTAAACACTCTATTTATCATAAAATTCTGCACCTATTTCAGAATTATTTATGACTGATTCCCTTGTTCGACAAAAGATCTTTTTATATACAAAAATGGTATTGTAGCGGGTATAGTTTAGTGGTAAAAGTGCGATTCGTTCTAACGATCCCTTAATAGTTAAGGGGTCCCTTTCGTGATTCATATCACGATCAAAAACTTTATTTCTTACTTTTAGGGATTTCATCCTTTATACCTCTCAACGAGCAATTCGAGGAATAATATACATTATCGTAATTTGTATACAATTTAGAATTTATTCTAAAATTATGAAACATAAGTTTTTGCACAAGAATCCCAATTTTTGAATATAAGTAAAGGATCCAGGGAGAAAGATATCTAAAATTAGTTTCCAATCGTAACTAAATCTTCCCATTTTTTTTTATTTTTTTTGTATAGGAGAGAGTGAAGCAAAATAGCTATTAAACGATTTTTTTAGTTTACTAGAAACATCAATATATTTTTTTAGCTCGACGGAAATTTTATTCTTTTCCTAAAGATTCTATCAAATAGAAATAGAGAACGAAGTAACTAGAAAAAAAAGAGATTGTTCAAATACTCCTTTTCTTTCTATAGGGATCATCTAAAAAGCAACGTGAATTCTATTCATACCGAAAGGCTGACATAGATGTTATGGGTCATTTTTTTTTCATGTATTCCATCTATCTCTAAAATTATTCTGTAAAGGAGCTGAATGAAACAAAAGTTTCACGTTCGGTTTTGAATTAGAGACGTTCATTCATAAACGTCGACTATAACCCTTAGCCTTCCAAGCTAATGATGCGGGTTCGATTCCCGCTACCCGCTTATATTCTATTTCTCTATATATTCTATTCTATTTTTTATTTAGTAAATTTCTTTAGTTAGTTTTAGTTATGAATATTCAATTGGAATGATTTCATTTCGTCTTATTCTATTTAGAATTTAGAATAATTATTATTTCGATATTCAGATAGATGGAGGAGTATTTTATAGAATTCTTTTTTTTCTTTCCCTTTTCACGAAATTTTCGTGAAAAGGGAAAGAAAAAAAGAAAAGCGTCCATTGTCTAATGGATAGGACAGAGGTCTTCTAAACCTTTGGTATAGGTTCGAATCCTATTGGACGCAAATTTATTACATATTGAATTTATTGCAATTGCATATATATTACTTGAATTCGTATATTTCGAAAACTATATTGTGAATTTCTTCTCTTTATTATTCTTTTTGAAATATGGAAAGAGACTAATTATCTAGAAAGGTATGAAATTTGGAATCAATTTTTTTCTACTTGTTCCTGAAGTAAAAAGAGTTCCATCTGTTCCTGAATAGCTTCCTTCAAAATGGCTTCTGCTTCCCCAGTAAATGTCTTGGTCGAAGATATGATTTCGTTGAATTTCGGTTTATTCGTTTTTAAATAAGCCCGTAACTTAACGAGAAATTTCCTTACCTGTTGAATTTCTAATGAATCAAGATAACTATTCGTTCCAGTATAAATAGTTATTATCTGTTCTTCCACAGTAATAGGAGATGATTGGGATTGTTTAAGCAACTCGCGCAATCGTTGACCTCTTGCCAATTGATTTTGCGTAGTTTTCTCAAGATCGGTAGAGAATTGTGCAAAAGCTTCTAATTCTGCGAATTGTGCTAATTCCAATTTTAATTTACCAGCGACTTGTTTCATGGCTTTTATTTGAGCCGCCGATCCAACTCTGGAAACGGAAAGACCCACATTAATTGCGGGTCTGATCCCAGCATTGAATAAATCGGCAGATAAGAATATTTGACCATCTGTAATGGAAATGACATTCGTAGGAATATAAGCTGAAACATCTCCGGCTTGGGTCTCAACTATTGGTAAAGCAGTCATACTTCCTTCACCTAACTGACAACTTAATTTCGCGGCTCTTTCCAAAAGACGCGAATGTAAATAAAAAACATCTCCGGGATAAGCTTCGCGACCTGGTGGTCTTCGTAATAGAAGAGACATTTGGCGATAAGCCTGTGCTTGTTTGGAGGGATCATCATAAATGATTAAAGTGTGACGTTCACGGTACATAAAATATTCAGCCAGAGCTGCGCCTGTATAAGGCGCGAGGTATTGTAATGTAGCTGGGGAATTTGCTGTTTCAGCCACTATAATAGTGTATTCCATTGCTCCTCTTTCTTGTAAAGTAGTTACTACTTGAGCCACAGAAGATGCTTTTTGACCAATAGCTACATAAACACATACTACATTTTGTCCCTGTTGATTGAGAATCGTATCTGTAGCTACTGCTGTTTTACCTGTTTGTCTGTCCCCAATAATCAATTCTCGCTGGCCACGCCCTATAGGGATCATAGAATCAATAGCAATAAGTCCCGTTTGAAGAGGCTCATACACGGAACGTCTGGAAATAATACCGGGAGCGGGAGATTCAATTAACCGAGATTCCGAAGCTGAAATTTCTCCTCGACCGTCAATAGGTTTAGCTAGGGCATTTACAACACGACCCAAATAACCCTCACTTACTGGTATCTGAGCAATTATTCCTGTTGCTTTTACGGAACTTCCCTCTTGTATCATCAAACCATCACCCATTAATACAACACCAACATTTTTGGATTCCAAATTCAAAGCAATGCCTACTGTACCCTCTTTAAATTCTACTAATTCACCTGCCATTACTTCATCAAGACCATAAATACGAGCAATGCCATCGCCTACTTGAAGTACGGTACCTGTATTTACAATTTTTACTTCGGTATTATATTGCTCAATCCGTTCACGGATAATTTGACTAATTTCATCTGCACGAATGGGTACCATGAATATTTTTATTAATTGGATTCTTTTTCGAAAAAAAACAAAAATAGGGCCTCTCCATACTCTCTATTATAGTAGAACCACTAATTAGTTATTTTTTTCTTTGATCGCCCCAAACATACCAATATTAGCAGCGATCATACGTAAATGTAACTCGTTGTTTAAGCACCTATTCAGAGTTCCCAGAGCTCCTTGTAATGCTTGTTGTAAAACCCTTTGTTGGACTTGATTAATCGCCCTTTGTTGTTCAAAATGAATGGTTTCATTTTTGTAATTTTCGAATTGTTCCAAAGTTGTATAAATGGAATTAATTAAATTCCATTTTTCTCGTTCTATCTCGGAATAACCATTCACTCGAAACCGATCTGCTTCCATTTCTACTTTCCTGAAACGGGCCCGGGCTTTTTCCAGCTGTTCAATGGCTGTTTCCCGTAGTTCTTCTGAATTTCGAATAGTTCTCAGGATTCTCTGTTTTCGATTATCTAATAAATCACTTAATGAAAGTAGATTCTCTTTCCATTCATTTCCAAATGTCTATGATCTCTTCCCGAACCAAACATGAATCTTTCAATTCATTTGGCTCTCACACTCAATTCCTTATAGGAAATTCCCCCCTATTTATTAGGGAATGAGCCTATCCTCTTTTCTCTATTTCTAAAAATCTTGAAAATGATTATCAATACAAGACCCAAATATTTGGAGGACTCTTCTGAGCAAACAAATAATTGTCAGCAAAGTTGTTTTTTTTTTCTTGAAATCCAAAGAATTATGATTAATTTATACGTAGGTCATCAATTCCGCATTGTAGAAAAGTAGAAACGGAGGCGTTAAACAAAACACCTTTTTTCCTATTTTTCATCATACAGAGAATTCAAGTCATTTTATCGACATGAGTGTTCTATATCGAAAAAATTAGAATTTCCCTATTAACATAGTGGTAGAAAGAATACTAGACTGCGTCGAAACTTCAAACTCGTTAGCTTTAACCATGGTAATGTTCCAAAATTCTTGGTTGATAGAGAATCAAAGTAGATTTACCACTGAATCGCGAAATGCTATGGTTCTGAACTATTTTTTTCGTTATTTCGTAAGAAGTCATTCGCCGGATCATGCACATTTTCCTAGTTATAACAAAAAAAGTGCAGTTGGTTGGATCCAATCTATTCTTTGAAATAAACAACTCGCACACACTCCCTTTCCAAAAAAAATCAATACACCTAGGACTGCACTTATATTTATTAGATTTGTTGCTAAAATATCGGTATCAAACCCGAAACTTCCGGCGGATGGCCAGGAAATGAAGCAAAGAAAAGAATCGGTTATATTTTTCATATGATCACATCTCCTCTTATGGATAGACTAAATTTATTTCTACGATTCCAAGTTTTTTTATTCGTTTTTGTATATAATAGTTTATTCTATAATCGAATTATTTAATATGAATATATTTACTTATTCTTTCTATTTTGATTCTTACTAATAATGAATATTAGTAAGAATCAAAAGATACTAAGAAGACTATTCTATTCTATATTTGGAATTGGTTAGTCAATTGAAAGATTCCCTATAAGGAATGATATTTCTTAGAAATAAATACTAGTTCGTATGTAAATTGCAAAATACTTAGTTGTTTTCAACACTTTCTAAATAAAAAGGGGGTCATTGGACTAATGAAAGGGACGGAAGAAGGCAAATCAGTATGTTAATCCGAATGCAAAAAATTGTAACAGTAAAATCGAAATAGAATTAGCAAGAGCAACAACGAAAATCCATGAAAAAAAAAACAATATGTATTTTTTTGAATAAATATTAAACTAAACAAAAGGATTGGCAAATAAAAGCGCTAATGCTACAACCAGCCCATAAATAGTTAAAGCTTCCATAAAAGCCAGACTAAGTAATAAAGTACCCCGTATTTTGTCCTCTGCTTCCGGTTGTCTCGCAATCCCTTCTACAGCTTGCCCTGCAGCTGTGCCTTGACCAACTCCAGGTCCAATAGAAGCAAGCCCGACGGCCAACCCAGCAGCGATAACAGAAGCAGCAGCAATCAGTGGATTCATGATAAGTTTCTCCTATGTCAAAATAAAATAAAGAAATAGTTAATAATATAATCAACAAAAAATATATGACTTAATTATTTCATTCGTCCTATTTCTCTTTATCTAGTCGAAGTGTAATTCAAAATTTCAAACTGAAGAATTTGGATTGAATTATCTCAATTACTTCGATATTTACTTTTTTCGTTTCTACCCTTGTCGTTTTTTGTGAATACATACAAATTGGGGTCTTATCTTACATTTCGTTTAAACCTTTCTTTTTCTTTTTGATTTCATTTTTCCAGTCATTTTATATTCCATTCACAATTCCAAGAGATGGAAGAGCTCTTTTTTTTGAATCCCTACCTAAATTTAGAGTAGTAGCAGGACAAATTGAGATATATAGTCATATATAACTAATGAATATCTACTATGACATATACATGTGTTTGTTCCATATCGTAAACCAATTCATTGTATCTTCGATTCAATGAATCATTCTCGGAAATCCCCCAGCTGTTTTATAACGATTAGATTATATATATGCCTAGTTCGACCCCCCACCCTTTATTTTAATTGAATTTCTATTTTTTGTTGAATTTCCTGATAAGTGTTTTCATTTTCTTTATACTTTTTGATTGTTATGAAAACTTTTCATAATTTCTTTTGGATTTTTTGATTTATGTTCCTTAATTTTATTAATGTTCCTTAAGTAGATTATCGCGAGCCAGTCGCGGTCTAAAATCCTATTTAGATAACTAGTCAATGATGCCCTTCCATGGATTCACCTATATACGCCGCAGCTAAAGTAGCGAAAATAAGAGCTTGAATACCGCTTGTAAATAATCCAAGGAACATAACAGGGATAGGAACTACTAAAGGTACTAACGAAACAAGAACAACCACTACTAATTCATCCGCTAATATATTTCCGAAAAGTCGAAAACTAAGCGATAAGGGTTTTGTGAAATCTTCTAAGATGTTAATCGGTAAAAGGATTGGCGTTGGTTGGATGTATTTACCAAAATAGGCCAATCCTTTTTTTGAAATACCCGCATAGAAATAGGCTACTGACGTAAGTAAAGCTAATGCAACAGTAGTATTTATATCATTTGTGGGTGCAGCTAACTCTCCATGAGGTAACTTTATAATTTTCCAAGGCAAAAGTGCCCCTGACCAATTCGAAACAAAAATAAATAGAAACAGAGTTCCAATAAACGGAACCCATGGACCATATTCTTCTCCAATCTGAGTTTTGCTCACGTCTCGAATGAATTCAAGGACATATTCAAAGAAATTCTGACCAGACGTGGGAATAGTTTGTGGATTTCTAACAACTAGAATGGTTGAAATTAATAAGATAGCAATTACAACCCAAGAGGTAATAAGTACTTGAGCATGCACTTGAAAATCCCCTATTTGCCAATAGAAATGTTGACCTACTTCCACAGCAGATATATCATAGAATCTGTTTAATGTGTTGATGTAACATAATAGAACATTCATATTGCCCTCTAAAATAAAAAAAGATAACTTGAAAGGGAATTATTTTGATTCAACCATTTCCTTATTTTACTTGGATTTTCCATTTGGAATACCTACTAATCCAAAAATATTTCTTTTTACACAATTTTGTAATGCTATAATAACCAATTCCAAAAATTTATCACCGCCCAACCAAATCTAAAAATGGATTTATCTTATTATTAATCAATAATTTTGTATCTAGCTAGAACGACCCTCACAAATTGCAAAAACTAATTTGTTAAGAATGAATCCGATGGAAGCCATAGTATCATCATTAGCCGGAATCGGCAAATCCGCAAGATCGGGGTCACAATTTGTATCGATTACACAAATCGTTGGAATTCCCAAAGTGATACATTCTTGAAGAGCCTTATATTCTTCTTCCTGATCAAGGATTATTACAATATCAGGTAACCCTGTCATATATTTTATACCGCCTAGATATGTTTCCAAATGAGATAATTGCCTCTTCAACATAGCGGCATCTCTTTTTGGAAGAGAGTTCAGTTTCCCCGTCTTTTGCTCCGTTCTCAAGTCCCTGAACTTACGAAGTCTCGTTTCTGTAGTATACCAATTCGTTAACATACCTCCGAGCCATTTTTTATTAACATAATGACATCGAGCTCTTATTGCAGCCCGTCTTACTGAATAGGCAACTTTTCTTTTGGTACCAACAATTAAAAATTGTTTTCCTTTGCTTGCTGCATCAAAAGCCAAATCACAAGCTTCTGATAAAAAACGAGCAGTTTTAGTAAGATTTGTAATATGATTACCTTTACGTTTTGCCGATATAAAAGGTGCCATTCGAGGATTCCATTTCCTAGTCTCATGGCCAAAATGAACCCCAGCTTTCAGCATCTCTTCCAAAGTGATGTTCCAATATCTTTTTGTCATTTATCCCCACACTTTGTTTAAAAAAATGAAAAAAAAAAAGAGAGACCGAGTATCCTAATAAATAATTGTTCCGATGGAACCTTCTCTTTTATAGACGATCGGCCGTTAATATAGAATCAGGCCATTCTTTGATTTCTATTTCTTATTATTTTTTAATATACTTTAATTACCAAATCCAATGACTGCATTTAAATATTTCAGGGGATGGATGAGTCGAATCCGCTGTTAGGAAGCATTTAATACTATATTTAATCCTATATTTCGAATGTATCACATAAATTCTCTGAAATGAGAAAAATTAAATAATTTTCTGTGATGGAACAAAAGATTTCCAATTTCGACTTCGAATAATTTTTTTTTCCGGCTAATCTTGTTATGTTGCCTTGACCGTGAACGGTGCATTATTCTTTTGAATCCGGTACCAACGGGTATCATTCCCCCTAAAACAACATTCTCTTTAAGACCTTTCAACCAATCAATACGACCCCGAAGAGCGGCTTTTGCTAAAACTCTAGCAGTTTCTTGAAAACTCGCTTCGGATATGAAACTTTGAGTATTCAGAGATGTTTTTGTTACTCCCAATAATAAAGCTCGGTAACAAATGGCTTCTTCCAAGGCACGCCCCGTTCGTTCTGCTCGCAATAATCCAATTAGTTCGCCAGGTAAAAATACATTAGACATTCCATCTTCTGAAACCAAGACTTTGGATGTTATTTGACGCACAATAATCTCGATATGTCTATTATCGATGTGTACTCCCTGGGATCGATAAACCTTTTGGATTTTATTAACCAAAGAAATACGACTTTGAGCTATAGTTAGCTCAGCACCAATCAAGAATCCCCAAGGAATGCCGAGAATTTTTGTTATACACTCGTTCCAAGCATCAATTCTTTTTTTTAGATTCATGGATATTGAAGCAATCGAACGTATTTCGAATATCTGTTCCACTTTTGGAAGACCTTGTGTTATATCACTGGATCTCGATTTTTCATATAGGAATGTAACTAAAATATCTCCTTGAGAAAGGATCTCCCCATAATGGCCGTGAATAGTTGATTCTGGAGTCGCCAAATAAGGATTAGCCGATCTTATTATTACAGAATCCATTTGAACTGTTATAACTTGACCCGATTTTAATTTTAGGTGTGGTCCATTTTTCATTTGAGCTATACATATATTTTCACAAATAAATTGTCCAAGACTTATTATTGGAAACGTTTTTTCACAAGAAAAATAATGGAGAAAAAACCAATTTAAATGGAATGGATTCAAAACGATATTACTGTATAGATCGGGTTTACAAATTTTCTCATTTTCGTCCATGAAATAATATTTCATTACTTGAAAAATTTCCTTTAATTTGTCAAGTTGCAAAATTTTTATTATTGAGATCTGATTATGAGTTATTAAATGATAAAGTGAATATAAATTTGCAACTATTCCTAAAGGGCCGAACGAATTATTATTCTTCTTAATTGAAATTATAGGATCTTTTTTTATCCCATTGTGAGATTTTACATTGTTGAATGGTCTCATTTGAAAACAATTAGATGATGACAAAATTATCCAAGATCGGCATTCTTTATTTCTATTCAACAACATACGAATAGTTCCGTGATTTTGGCTAAGTGATTGTTGAATTTTTCCCTTGGAATGAATAGAAAAAAATGGATTGATTCGATCCGATTTATTATCCCCAATCAATCCTAAACCAGATGGGTCATTTCTTTTTCTGATATATGAAGTATTCGATTTTACTAAGTCAATTCTTAGAAAATACTCAATCAAACCATTTGTACTTACTTCAATAAAGGAAGCGGGGGCCTCCTCAATCGAAGAACTTTTTTTGCCGTCATCCCAATGGAAGACTAAACAAGTCCGAAGGAATGGAATCCTTGTGTCGGAAATTTCCCGAATGGATTTTCCAATAGAATTGACAACTTTTAGTTCCAGATTATCCTTTTCCTGGAATAGATCTTGGGGAAAAAGTTTTACAAAAGGGATAGTGTCCGGTATTTCATATAAAATTACAGGTCGAACCAAAACAATTTTTTTTTTTTTCTTTTTTTTTTTTGTAGTTGCGATCCATTGGACATAGATCCCATCTTTAATTTTTTTTGATTCCTTGCATTTTTTTTTTTTTGTAGTTGCGATCCGTTGGACATAGATCCCATCTTTATTTTTTTTTGATTCCTTGCATTTTTTTTTTTTTACCGTTCCGGGTGGTATAAAGATGGGACTGTGTCTTGATATCTTATCAATCTCTCTGGGAAAATGGATATTTCCAGAAAATATTTTTAATTCTATTTTTTTTTTTTTTTTCTTTTCTAATCGGACCAATCCGCCTACTCGACTTCTTATATTGAAAGTGATTGGTGTTCCTCTTCCAACAAGACTATTATTCCGTACCATTAGGGAAGAAGATTGGGGTAAAATATGCACTTCTTCGGGAATCAAAAAAAAGGGACCTACTTGAATTGGATAGTTTGGCTTTAATTTTTTTCTTCCTCGATACTCAATGAAATCTTCTTTTTGAAAAATGGGTTGAGGATGATCGAAATAAGCAAAAATACTATTTCTAGGAAAAATACCATTGATAGGTATTTCAATGGAGACACCGGAAGGGGACATTAGTTCGTTCTTTCGTTCTTGAATCGATTGGAATGGAAATGGAATAAGAAATCGATTTCTTCGCCTTTTCGCCAAGAAATAAAAAGTATCGTGAAAAATAGCGGGATACATTAAATAAGAATGATCCATATATATGATTGGATTAAATATTGAATAATCGCTGATCCCCTTTTCTTTTGTACCAAAAGTATGGAAACCAAAGAATTTATGTTTTACTTGATTATTCCTTTCTACAAGATTCGAAATATTTTTTTTTCCATTCGAAAGTGAATCCATGGTAATTTGATCTTGATCCTTGTGAAGTAAAAAATGGGTTGTATTAGACCTGCACGACTTTCCTGACAATATCCATAAATGACTTGTTTTTGGTAAGATATGTACATTACTATCCATAAATTCTGATGCATGGTACACATCGGTACTCCAATGCATTTCCCCTTCTGAGTCAGAATAAATATGTTTTCGAACCCTCTCTTTCAAATTAAAAGTATATGTTCCCGCGAGGATCTCCGCAATCACTTGTTCTGATTTTACATATTGATCATTTTTAACTAATAGAAAACTTTTTGGTGGAATAATGACGTTATGTATAATATCGTAACTTTCTATAGTTACATACAAGTCTATATTACATATAAAAGCAGGATATCCATGACGTGTACGTGTAGGGTGAACTAAATCCTCATTCCATTTTATCTTTCCATTCGAGGGGGCTCGCACATATTCAGCAGTACCCCCTGTGAATACTCCACCAGTATGAAAAGTTCTTAATGTTAGTTGAGTTCCCGGTTCTCCAATAGATTGACCAGCAATAATGCCTACAGCTTCTCCCAATTCTCCAGGTCCCCATGAATAGGACTCCGCCCATAACACAATCGGCAGATCCACGACGTATTCCTACAGGTAAAGGGGGTTCGAATAAATATGGGTTGTGTTTGAAAAGTTATGAATCGATTGATAAGTCCAATTCCAATATCTTGATTTCTAACGACAATGCACCGTGAACCTATATATATATTGTCTGCTACTACACGACCATTTAATGTTTGTATCAAAATTCTTTCTGGCATCATTCCATTTCGGATGTTTACAGAAATCCCACGGATGGTACCGCAATCTGTTCGCCGTACAACAATGTGTTGAACCACTTCAACAAGTCGACGTGTAAGATATCCAGCATCTGATGTTCGTACAGCAGTATCTACAACCCCTTTACGGGCTCCGTAGCAAGAAATTATATATTCTGTTAAAGACAGTCCTTCACGAAAATTGCTTTGAATGGGTAAATCAATCATTTGTCCTTGTGGATCTGACATTAATCCTCTCATTCCGACTAATTGGTGTACTTGAGATGCATTTCCTCTAGCTCCTGAAAAAGACATTATATGGACTGGATTAAAGGGGTCAGTCATCCTAAAATTGGGAGTCATTTGTTGTCGCAAATATTCGCTTGTAGCATACCATATTTCAATGGATTGGCGTAATTTTTCTACCGCATGGACATTCCCATAATGATTATGTTTTTCCAAAACGGAACTTTGTTGTTCAGCATCTTGGACTAGCCATCCTTTAGAAGGTATTGTTAAAAGATCATCAATTCCTAATGAAATAGATGTAGCAGTAGCTTGATGGAATCCTAGAGTCTTTACTTGATCCAGGATGTGTGATGTATATGCCATTCCGAAATGATCTATTAATCTGCTAATAAGTCGTTTAATGGCAGTTCCACCTATCACGTTATTGTGAAAGACTAGATTGGTCCCTTCTGCCATAAGTCCCTCCATATTCCACTCAGTGGTATTCGGTTCGACGACAATAGATTTGAGTGAATGATTGGAAAACTCCCTTTTCTTTATGTTTATTTACGTAGAAAATTGAAAAGATGCTAGTTGACCTGAATTTACACCAGTATCCTAAATTTACTTAGCGTGGATACCAACACTAACCATCTATATGATTAGATACTATATGATGAATCGGCTCGAGAAAAACCTTGTATAGCTTCTTCGATTTCTCGATAAAAAGAAATATGACCAATAGTGGTTCGAATGTATATACAACGAATTTCTTTTTTTATACTTCTTATTACTAAATAATCCTCATAAATCTCATAATAGGTACCAAAAGATTCATAGTGAACTTCGATAGGAACTTCTCTTGAAGACATAATGCATTGATGTATTTGCCACCGGAGCCAAAAAGGACTATCCAAATTTATTCTTTTCTGTCTATAAGCTCCAATTGCATCATAGGAATTGCAAAAACAGGGTTCTTTTTTTTTCATATACTTCAAGTTCTTAAAGTTATTATTGCCAATTTTTTCATTTTGAGAATTTCTGCAATTAAACCAATTATACCTGTTTGCACAAATACCTCGACGATTTCCGCTAGTTAATACATAAAGTCCAATAAGCATATCTTGAGTTGGTACAGAAATAGGATCCCCAATAGTCGGAGACAAGAGATTCGTAGTAGAAAACATAAGTAAATGAGCTTCTGCTTGAGCCTCCAAAGATAAAGGCACATGAACAGCCATTTGATCCCCATCAAAGTCTGCGTTGAATCCCTTACACACCAATGGATGTAAACAAATAGCACGTCCTTCTACTAAAATGGGTTGAAATGCCTGTATGCCCAATCTATGCAAAGTAGGCGCTCTATTCAGCAATACTGGATGTCCCCGCATAACTTCGTGAAGTATTTCCCATACAATTGGTTCTTTTTCCCGGATTTGACTCTTAGCAACTCCTATGTTCGAAGCAATATGGTTTCGAATTAAACCACGAATTAGAAATGTCTGAAATAGCTCTATTGCTATTTCGGGGGGCAATCCACATCGATGTAATGAAAGTAATGGACCTACGACAATAACAGAACGCCCCGAATAATCAACTCGTTTTCCAAGAAGAGTCTCTCGAAATCTTCCCTCTTTGCCCGAAATTATATCGGAAAACGATTTGTAAACTTTCTTATGACCGTCCCTCATCG
>CAWUDS030002798.1:20000-27500 GCA_963859935.3 Lathyrus sativus
TGTAGACATTCCTTCATTCCCAACCCCAAACATTTTTTATTCCCCCCCTTTTTTATAGAAAATAGCCCATTATTTGCTGTCATTCTTCATCGAATCACATGAATAGAATAGATTTAGCAATAATGGAATTTCTGTTCTTTTTACTTTACTGAATCACATGAAATTTTACCGAACTACGTCTATGAAATACCGATTATGAAAAGAGGAAATTGGATACTCCAATTAGAATTTGCAACAAAACAAACAAATAGAATTGAACTTGTAATATCAATGGAAACAAATTGATCCATTTCACCTAGACTTCGGGTCGGGGTATTTTTAACAATCTAAAAAAAATGAATTCTATTTGTACTATTAGTATAGTATGATATTCCGTATTCCCATTCGATTGATATCCCAAAAATAAATTCAGGATTTGCTCGGCTCCATGAGAGAAAGATATCAAAAATAAAATAATCAGAAAAAAAAAAATACCATTTTTTTTAGCCCTTTACCATTTAAAGTGTTCAAAAAAGAATAAGAATTCACAAAGAAGAGAGATATTTTGACCCTTTATTTTAGAATTGGAGGTTTGCAGTGCATAAAAAGACTTGGCATAGATCTAACTTCAACTATAGCTATCTATATATGTCTCTTACGTTATTGCAGGCCTATTTGTTCGAGACAGCATATGTTGTGTTAATTTTTCTATTCATTCATCAATCTATTTAATGAAAAATTGGCAAAATAATGAAAGTACGAGAATTTATTGAAAATTCCCTGTAATCTAGAATTGATACCCGATTAGATAATGTGTAACAATGAAAATGGATATTCTGGAGTTGACATATATTAACAGTTCTTCTTATAATGGAAATAGAGAAGGATTCTAAAAAATCAAGATTCCTGAATTCTTCCGGAATTTGTAATTAATGGTTGCTTGCTATTTGTCCCGAAATTTTTACTTTTCTTTTGTGACTGAAAAGGTATACGTTGGTTTTTTGGAGAGGAGGGATATTCTGATCCATTTTTTTTTTATCAGGTTTTTTGGCGGCATGGCCGAGTGGTAAGGCAGGGGACTGCAAATCCTTTTTCCCCAGTTCAAATCCGGGTGTCGCCTGATCGACAAGATAATGTATTCCGTTTTGTTCATACAAAAACTTTGTCTTTTTTCCATGTGGAAGCAAGGGAAAGCGTTCTTGTCTTGAGACTTGTTTGATTCAAAATTCTACGCATTAAAATGCTTTCAATCTTTGCGTCTCGGATTCCATGAAAAATGAATTCGAGTAGTGAAATAAAAAGGAATAGATCAATCTTGAAGTCAAAGTCTTTTCACTCTACTACTGCTGTAGTGTCTGTCTACTGATTGGGTCTTGAATTAGATTGGATAGGTAGGACGGGGAATAGAATTCCATTTTTCGTTTCGTTGGCGAAGCGATAGAAGAAAAACCTTCTATACAAACTTATGTCCAATATATGAACGCTTCTGCATTTTTTCCATATTTGTTAGCTTAATGAAATTGAATATTTCGATTTATTTTTTTTTTTAATAGTTCTAATTTGATATTAATATTTTTTTTACTATGAATTTCATTTAATGTCAAAAAAAAGACTTCTAGTAAGATTCCGTTAGTATCATTAGTATCAAAAAGGTTTGGTTCTACAGAATATTTGACCGCTAGAAAATAGATTCTAGAATTCCCAATTCTTACACACTATAATTATTATATATTATTGGGCCACCCAGAAGAAGTAAATCAACTAATTGCTTCTTTCTTTTATTTTTCTTTCAAGTTGAAAGAAAAAGTTTCGACAGATATTATCCAGAAAAAATGTTTTGAACCAATTAATGAAGTTCCTTTTTCATTAAGATCCTAAAAAAAGGAAATGGAATTTTTGGAAACATAGAATAAAGTTATCTATTGACTCAATTACCAAAATATTCTGATTATGAATAACTCAACGGGACCCCCTCGAATTCATCAAAGAAAGAGTGGATCCCTGTTGAGTTCTTATGCTTTCATTTCGAAAACGAAATTCATCCGATTATTACAGGGATGATCCCAATCCGGAATATGAACCATAAAAGAAAATACCAATTAAACCGATCACAACAATACCAGCTACAGTACCTATTATCCAAAGAGGAATTCTTCCAGTAGTATTGGCCATTTATTTATCCCACTTTCCTCCACATTTGATCAAGTAGTAAGTCATACTAGAGACCTAAACAGTCATAGATAATTATGAAATGAGATCCTTCCGAATAGGATAAGAGAATTCCTAATATATATACTATTATCTTAATTTCTATTAATTGAAGAAATAATTTGAAAATAAAACAGCAAGTACAAAAATGAGTAATAAACCCCAGTAGAGACTGGTACGATTCAATTCAACATTTTGTTCATTTGGGTTTGATTGTGTCATAGCTCTATAATTCGGATTAGGTTTATCGTTGGATGAACTGCATTGCTGATATTGATCCCAAAAAAGAAACGGTGGGTACCGCTAGTCCGTGAACAGCCAACCATCGTACTGTAAAAATGGGATAGGTCCTATCTATGGTCATTGGAGCCTCCTAAAAAGATCTACTAAATTCATCGAGTTGTTCCAAAGAATCAAAACGGCCAGTTATTAAAGGAATTCCTTGTCGGGTTTCTGTAAAATACTCGTTTGGACGGGGGCTTCCAAATACATCGTAAGCTAAACCCGTGCTGACAAATAACCAACCCGCAATGAATAGGGAGGGTATAGTAATGCTATGAATAATCCAGTATCGAATACTGGTAATAATATCAGCAAAAGAACGTTCTCCTGTGCTTCCAGACATGCCGAGCTCCACATATTCTTATACAGTCAAAGGGGGATCGATTCCATAAAAGATCAGATCAGTAAGTATAAATTGACTGAAATTTTATTTTTGGTTACGATCGGCAATGGAGTACCAAGGGTCTCTTTTGAATCGACGCAATCAGTATAGCTATCCTTCTTCGAAGACAGCAACGAAATTTCACAATCAGTGACAAGATCAACTACTACCAAATAAAATTTCTTTTTTTCTGGTTGTTTCGATGTACTGAATCGAAAATTCCTCAAAGTTTAAGACTATAATATAAGATAGGGGTTCTTTACATTGATTCTTTCTTAGCTTCGGACTATAAATGGAGGATCAATGAAAATGTGGTGAATAGCATGAATTGATTTCTAATAATATAATTCATGAAGGAAATAATAATATTTCTAGAATTCAATTCGATAGGAAACATAGAAATATACTTTTTGGGGGTTGTCGAAGATCCTTTTTGTTAGAATCCCTTCTTGAATTTCATTTTCCAGAATTCAATTCATTAGTCGTCCAGTAACACGTAACAATAATATCAATATCAGTAGACACATATCCAAGAATGACCTATTCATAAAAACTTGCCCTTATTTTAGGCTTGTTTTTTTTTTATGTTATCTGGCGAAATAAAAATTATTTTTAACAAAATAAACTCATTCTGTACTCTGCACAATTTTATATTAAAGTAATATGCTGATGTCAGGCAACTGCATCATTTTTTTATGCCAGTGGGTGTTCCAAAGGTAGCCTTTCAAATTCCTGGCGAGGATGAAGCTACTTGGGTTGACTTATACCATCAACTTTTTTACAGCAGACTTCTTTTTTTAGGTGACGAGATTGAGAGTGAACTAGCAAATCAAGTTGCTGGTATGATGATATATCTCAGTTTAGAGAACAAGAACAAAGATTTGTATCTGTTTATAAATTCTCCCGGCGGAGAGGTTATGTCTGGAATGGCCATTTTTGATACTATGCAAGTTGTAGAAGCACAAGTACATACAATATGCATGGGATTAGCCGCTTCAATGGCATCTCTTATTTTGGCAGGAGGCGGAATTACCAAACGTCTAGCATTTCCTCACGCTTGGCGCCAATGATTCTTATTTGTAGAAGAAGACTATGCCTACGCCAATATGAAGTAAAAAAAGCATGGCACTCTGAGTTCGATATGCAAAAATAATTTTTTTTTAAATCATTCGATTCTATATCGAAAGAGTAGTAGGAAAAAGGGGAAGGGGTATTTACAATTTTATATTTCCTCTTATCTATTAATTAGAGCCTCTTTTAGTGTCACGATTTTTTTTTTACTTCATTTGAAAAAAAAAAAAAGAAACTTTGGGATTGCTGAATCAAAAACTACACGAAATTAAGAGAGCAACGGAATCATCATAGTCTTTAAATTTTTTAAAATATTCTAAAAAAAAAAAAAAGAAAGATGGTTATTGGATTCTTTACTGATCTGGGTCTGATAGACCCGGTATATATATATATATATTTTTATTTCTTCAATGAAAGGTAAAAAAAATGAAAAATTAAAAGTATAGAGCCGTATGCTATATAAAAAATCCAAAAGATGCTTGCCTGTACGGCTTTCAATTTAAATTGAAGTTCTTTTGAATATCCCTTCTTTCTTATTTTTTTAAGTCAAGATTGAGAGAAAAAACCAAAATATATTATACTATCAGGGTAATGATCCATCAACCTCATAGTGCCCCTTATGAGGGACCATCAGGAGAATGTATGCTGGAAGCAGATGAAATGGTGATACTTCGAGAAACAATAACAGCTATTTATTCGCAAAGAACACGCAAACCGGTATGGCAGATATCTAAAGACCTGGAAAGGGATCATTTTATGTCACCCGAAGAAGCCCAAGCCTACGGAATTATTGATTCCGTATCAGATTCTTTGCCTACGGAAGCAATTTTTGATTCCGGAGCAGATTCTTTTTTTTAAATGCAAAATTTGCATATGTCAATATTGATAGTTGGAATCAATATTGATGTTTGGACTATTTCTGTCCTTTTTATTCCTACTAAACACAGAATTTGCTTTCAAACTATTTCTGTCCCCACTATTTTTTTTCTTCTGGGAATAGTGGATTTATTCCTAAACCTTTGTCCCTAATAAACACAGATTTATTCCTAATAAATACATGCATGAGATGTTGTCTTTTCTCTTTTTAATCGTCTTAACAACCAGATTTCATAGAGTCGAATAAATTCTAAATGGAAATTATTGGGTTAGGATTGATCGAAACCAGCTCATTATGTATATGATTCACCATGCCAACTATAAAACAACTTATTAGAAACGCAAGACAGCCAATCCGGACTGTAACAAAATCTCCCGCTCTTCGGGGATGCCCTCAACGCCGAGGAACATGTAATAGGGTGTATGTGCGACTCGTTTAGATCATATACTCAAATTAAAAAATCGATTCTATTAATAAGAATTGTATATATATAATTCTATTGTGTATAAATTTTGTATCAAATTTATGGTTTCTCAATTGGTGCAAACCAAATCACCTTCATTTTCAATTTAAGATGCAAAGTATATTCCCCTTGGGGATAAAGTAGTTTCCCATTAAGCGGGAAAAATCCTATTTGAAAGAAAAACAAATTATGCCCTAAATTTAGAACGGACTAAGAGGGTCAACTACCCAGCTAATCTTCATACTTAAATACCGTTACTGTATAGCTAGATTTCATTGTGAAAGACCTATTACTAGATATTTCATGGGTAGAGCCCAGAAGTGTGTGAACTGTACAAATTCACAATAACATTGATTGAATCAAGATTCAATGAAGGAAGGGGCTCCGGTGTATAGAGAGGACCTCACCGTTTAACAAGTAATCATAGAAACGATGGAACCCACCATTTCTTTGTTTATTTTATTTACTATGGTTTTTGGCATACCTAGTATCAATAGAAGTTATTATTTAGAGTTTCAATACTTATACTTAGAAAAAATGAAAAAAAATCGTGGTTGGGAAGGTTATAGTAGCAAAAGCCATTGGAATTTTTATTTTATATATTGGAAGAATCCATGTTGTTAGTAATATACTAGAAAGGATAAAAGAATAACTGAAAGAAAAAATCAAAATAGTTATTCATCGAAGTCTCATTTATCCAATGATCAGAACTAAACGAGGATCCATCGCTCGAAAACGGAGGACAAAAAGTCGTTCCTTTACATCAAGCTTTCGCGGAGCTCTTACTCGAACTATTTCGCAACAGAGAAGAAAAGCTTTGGTTTCGTCTCAGCGGGATAGAGATAGGAAAAAAAGGGACTTTCGAAGTTTGTGGATCAGTCGAATAAATGCAATAATTCGACAGAATAAAGAAAAAATCTACTATAGTAATTTAATGTATAATCTGTACAAGAATCAATTGCTTCTTAATCGTAAAATCGTTGCACAAATAGCTATATTAAAGGGGAATTGTCTTTTTACGATTGCCAACGATATCATTAATAAAACTTCCCCGGAGAGTGAACTCCGGGAAGGTGGTAGAATAAAAGAGATTTGTATGATAAAATAGAATTCATATGAATTATGAAAATAATAAACCACGCTCAAAAAAAAATACCAATCCGCATAAACTTTGAGTTTAGATTCAATTAATGAAGTAAAGTAACTCTATTTTTTTTTTTTTAGAACAGGAGTTCTAGTAATCGACTTGCTTTTTTCATATTTTTTTTTTTTTTCATATTTTTTTTCATATTTTTTTTTTGCAATTTTAAGAAGAGGTGACGAACTTCCAAAAGGTAACAAAGATAAAATACGAGCTTGTTTTATAGCAATCGTAATCCATCGTTGTTGTTTTAAGGTCAATTTATTAACACGTCTAGATAAAATTTTGCCTTCTCGAGTGACAAGTTTGAAAAGTAAACTCAAGTTTTTATAATCAATTCGATCCCCAAATTGGATTAGGGGCGACCTCCTACGAATTGATTTCTTCTTCTTCGATTTAACAAACAGTAGCTTAGATGATTTAACAAACAGTCGCTTAGATTTATCCATGGTTTGTTTATTCCTATACCGAAAATCCCGTTTGTTATAAAACAAAGGATTTGTTTTAGTTATATATATTCTTATTTTTTTTTTTTTTTTTTTAATAAATTTTATTTTTTATATAAGGAAATAGATCCTATATAATGATATATGTATATAATTTCATGTTATAGAATTTTATTTATAGAATATAGAGAAGATAATTTCTCTGATATCTATATAATTCATTTTTATGTTATTTAATTTTTTCAATTTACCTCCTAAGGGTAATACACAAGTAATCCATTTTCTCTATTTCTTGATCTCTGCGTGAATCATATGTTTGCAACAAAAGGGACAGAATTTTCTCAATTCCAATCGACTAGGCGTATTGTGTCGATTCTTTTGAGTAATATATCGAGAAATACCTCTCGATTCCTTATTAACACTCTTTTTATCACAACTAGTACATTCTAAAATAACAGTTATTCGGATATCTTTACCCTTAGCCATGAGCCTCCTTTGGTTTTTTTTATTCACTTAACTCTTCGATTTTAAGATTCGAAGGGAAGAAGAAAAAAGGAACGAAAAAAAATATAAGTTGATAAGTCAAAATAAAATTCTGAAATATTTTGTTCCAATTCATTTTATATAGTACAGTAATAATTCACTACTACA
>CAWUDS030002798.1:32500-35436 GCA_963859935.3 Lathyrus sativus
TATGAGTGTGTGACTTGTTATAATGGATCCTATTGATAGTACAGAACATAAAATGGATACGTCATCTTATCTTGATAGATGGCTTTACCCCGTCAGATATTTATTCTAGTATCTGGAGCACGGAATATAGAAAATAAATAGATTCTAAAGTGTTAGAACTATGATTCATACTTAATATTTATATTTAGACCTCGCAACCGGACGAAAAAAAATGAAAGAGTTAGAAGAATTCATTTAGAAAAAGAAATGGAATTTTATTCGGCCGCCGCTTATCCATTTCTTTGTATTTTTTTTTTTTCATTATATCTATTTATTGAAATTGAATAAGTGATGATCTAGCAGTTCTTACTCAGGGAATTCTTGGACTTCGATTAAAGGTTTTTTTGGAAATCATCGTGGTTCTGGTATGAATCTCAGGTTTTCCATTGATTCTATAGGGTCTTAACAAGAAAATTCTTATCAATAAAAAAAAAAAACAGAAGTCAAATCTTATTACATACACAATACAAAAAAAATGAAGTAAATAATAGAATATTCAAGAGGCCTGTAAGGATCAAGAGAAAAGACGAGTGAGCCGACTTGAAATTTTGGCATTATAAACACTAAGAATATCTTGTAGATTTCTATTTTTTGGATCTTCAAAAAAGACTGGAATCATAGGATTAACTTCAGAAGTTTCAAACTTTCTATTACACATATCTGTTTTCCAAATAACCAGTATTTGAGTCTTTTTGTTTGAGCCGTACGAGATGAAATTTTCATATACGGTTCGAAGGGGGGTTCCTTGGTTTACCTATCTCAATAAAGTCTATGATTGGTTCGAAGAACGTCTTGAGATTCAGGCCATTGCCGATGATATAACTAGTAAATATGTCCCTCCTCATGTAAATATATTTTATTGTTTAGGAGGAATTACACTTACTTGTTTTTTAGTCCAAGTAGCGACGGGTTTTGCTATGACTTTTTATTATCGTCCAACCGTTACGGAGGCTTTTGCTTCTGTTCAATATATAATGACTGAGGCTAACTTTGGTTGGTTAATCCGATCAGTTCATCGATGGTCAGCAAGTATGATGGTATTAATGATGATCTTGCACGTATTTCGCGTGTATCTCACTGGTGGTTTTAAAAAACCTCGCGAATTGACTTGGGTTACAGGTGTAATTTTGGGTGTATTGACTGCATCCTTTGGTGTAACTGGTTATTCTTTACCTTGGGACCAAATTGGTTATTGGGCAGTCAAAATTGTAACAGGTGTACCCGATGCTATTCCTGTAATAGGATCCTCGGTGGTAGAGTTATTGCGCGGCAGCGCTAGTGTGGGACAATCTACCTTGACTCGTTTTTATAGTTTACATACTTTTGTATTACCTCTACTTACTGCCGTATTCATGTTAATGCACTTTCCAATGATACGTAAGCAAGGAATTTCCGGTCCTTTATAGAGAATATGAATCATAGATATTTGTAATAAATCATTTGGGGGAGGAGTAATAGTATTTCATTGCTACAAATATGCATTATTTTTTTTGAATAAGACATGTATTTGGATATTTCCCTTCCACTTAACAAAATAAATTGGATTCTTTATTTGACATACACGAATAGTGGAAGGGAACTCTCCGAAAAAAGAATGGATTATGGGAGTGTATGACTTGAACTATTGATTGGGCCATGCAGATATATGACTTCATCTTATCTGCCACATTTGAATTCACAATTAAATGTGTCTTTGTTCCAACCACGGCGCCAGTCCTCTACAGAGGATAGTCAGTCCGGTTCGCTTGAAGAAAATATTTTCTATGATCAGACTCGATCATATCCTGTGCATGAACAGGCTCCGTAATATCCAGTAAAATAAGTAAAATGATATAATCTAAATTATGTAACATGTATTTCATTAAACTTAATAGTATGGAAATGCATTCATTTCCTATGCATTGACTCAATTTATGATACTATCGGAGTTAAACAAGTAGATCTAAAGAAAAAGCGGGTTGTATTATATTAGTAACAAGTAAATCCTTTCTATGTCAAAAATTCCGAAAATTCTTTTTTTGAGGTATACCAGGCGAAAGGTTTGAGATCACCCAGAAAGAACTTTGGATTTTGAAAACTTACTTGGGTGAAAAGCATTTACTTAAAAATAAGAACTGAATTTTTTGCATTTACAATGGATAGTTGTAATTTCGAAAAAAAAACAATTAAATCCATTTTATTACATATTATTACATAGAATCATGATATATGAGTGACTAACATATAAAGAATTTCTATGTCTGCATTCAGTTTGTTTGATTCGTGCTCGAGCCGGATGATGCAAAATTATCATGTCCGGTTCTTTCGGAGGATGGATCTATAAGAATTCACCTATCCCAATAACAAAAAAACCTGATTTGACGGATCCTGTATTAAGAGCGAAATTGGCCAAAGGGATGGGTCATAATTATTATGGCGAACCCGCATGGCCTAACGATCTTTTATATATTTTTCCAGTAGTTATTCTGGGTACTATTGCCTGTAACGTAGGCTTAGCGGTTCTCGAACCATCAATGATTGGGGAACCCGCGGATCCGTTTGCAACTCCTTTGGAAATATTGCCCGAATGGTATTTTTTTCCCGTATTTCAAATACTTCGTACCGTACCCAATAAATTATTGGGCGTTCTTTTAATGGTTTCAGTACCCGCGGGATTATTAACAGTACCTTTTTTGGAAAATGTTAATAAGTTCCAAAACCCATTTCGGCGTCCAGTAGCAACAACCGTCTTTTTGATTGGTACCGTCGTGGCTCTTTGGTTGGGTATTGGAGCAACATTACCTATTGAAAAATCCCTAACGTTAGGGATTTTTTAAATTGATTCTATTGTCAAATAAAATATCATGACAGGTGTATTGTGTATCTAGGGAAAATTCACTTTGAAATGACTAATCCCT
>CAWUDS030002799.1:0-32500 GCA_963859935.3 Lathyrus sativus
CTTTTAAAAAAAACTACTTTATTAATTAAGTTAAAACTTTTTTCTAAAATAATAAAATTTTCTAAAAACAATTAATTATGATTAGTTTTTCATAAAACCTTTTCATAATTGATTAATTTATTTTTGAAAATTAAAACTATTTTTTCTTAATTAAATTAAATCATTCTTCTTAATCAAATTTCAAAACGATTGAATTCTTGGATCTCTCCTTCCTTGAATTTTTAAACGATCTCGCCTTCTTTGAATTTTTAAGCGACCGCTCTCGAGGTGCACACCTTGAGTTGTGATCCTTCCGTTTTTTATTTTCTAAAATACCTAACGCGCCTAATTCGAACACGCTAACCTACTCAAGTCATTTTTCTTAATTAAATTATGAAAGTACCAAATTCTTGGAGTCGCGCATTCCTCGAATTTGAGAGTGACTACTATAGAGGCGTACGCCTCGAATAGCGCGTCACTCGAACTTTTGTTTCTAAAATATTTCCATAATTATTTGGGCAATTATTCACTGTCCAACAAACACTATTTCATAATTAATGGGATGAAAAAGATTGTCGTTGGGATCTAGCATTCCAACGATATCCCGACTAATTGGTTACGAGGCCGACGTCTCGTTTATCGAGTAGTCGTCATTCCTCCTAATTTTTCAACCCGTATAACCTCATTTCTCACCCTCGAGTGATTGAATCAAAATCTCTTTCAATTCAAACTCTTTCGCGTCTAAACTATCCATCAAACATATTTCGAATGAAAAAGGTATCGTTGGGATCAAGCATTCCAATGGTGTCCCGATTGATTTGATTACGAGGCCGACGTCTCGTTTATCGAGTAGTCGTCATTCCTCCTAATTTTTCAAACCATCTAACCTCGTTCCTCGCCTTCGTATGATCGAGTCTAAACCCTAGTATGTTTCTACACCATGTGTCAAATCCAAATTATTTTCTTAACTAAATTGCGAAAGAATTGAGTTCTTGGAGTCTCGCACTCCTTGAATTTTTGAGTAACTACTCTTGGGGCGTACGCTTTAGGTTGTGGTTCGCTTGACCTTTCGTTTATAAAACACGTGCCCTAACTATTTGGACAAATATTGTCGTCGTCCATTCAAATACAATTTCATAATTAATTGAATGAAAAAGGTGTTGTTAGGATCTAGCATTCCAATAATACCCCGATTAATTGGTTGCGAGGCCGACGTCTCGTTTATCGAGTAGTCGTCATTCTCCCTTAAAATATTCTATCCAACTCTCTTCTCTCGCCCTCGTGCAATTGAAACTCTCTCAAACATATTTCGTAATTGTTCGAATGAAAAAGGTGTCGTTGGAATCTAGCATTCCAATAATGCCCCGATTAATTGATTGCGAGGCTGACGGCTCGTTTATCAAATAGTCATCATTCTCCATCAAAATTACCTAACCAAACTCCTATTTCTTGCCCCCCACGCAATCGAAACCTTAAACCTATTTAAATATGTCCTCTAACCAAAACATCCAATACGATAAACCTAATTCCTCGTCCTCGTGCGATTTCTCGCCCAAACACTTTCCGAAAGAACATTGTTTAGCTCATTCTTCCGCGCATAACAAACTCGAGCTTCAGCCTCCCCTAGCGAGCAGACAAGCCAATGTTTAGCAGTTAGAATGCGACCTAAACTCTCGTTCATTCCAAACACAAACCTTTTACTGTAGTTAGCCGAACTACGGCTGCTCTGATTTCTCACATCTGTTAAGAATACGTAGGCATAGGATTGCGATGATCCTAGCGAGCACTTTTCCTTCTTTCCCACCTTTAGGTTCCCATACCTTTTACCAAGAACATTGTTTAGACCTTTCTTCCGCGCATATGAACTAGTTCTTCAGCCTCCCCTAGCGAGCAGACAAGCCAATATTTAGCAGTTAGAATGCGATTTAAACTCTCGTTCGATTCAATACATCTTTTCTATAAGAACATTGTTTAGTCCCTTCTTCTGCGCATATGAACTAGTTCTTCAGCCTCCCCTAGCGAGCAGACAAGCCAATGTTTTGCAGTTAGAATGCGACCTAAACACTCGTTTGTTTACCAACCTTTTACCGTAGTTAGCCGAACTACGGCTGCTCTGATTCTTCATTCTCTTTTGAATGCAAGATACGTAGGCACAAGATTGTGATGATCTTGGCGAGCACAATCCCCTCTTCTTCCCGTAGTCCCATGAACTACGAACGCTCTGATTTTCCACTTCTTACAAGTGAAGATACGTAGGCACAAGGGCCCCAATCCTTGGCGAGCACCCTATCCTATAGCCATCCATTCCCCCCATAGGAGAAACCTAGAAGAAAACAAACAAGCGTAGTTAACTTTACTCTCGAATCGAATTAAGAGGTTCCCGTTGAGTACAACGGACGTAGAGGGTGCTAATACCTTCCTCTGCGTAACCGACTCCCGAACCTAGAATATTGGTTGCGATGACCATGTTCTTATCTCCTTAAAGGTTTTATCGATATTTTCCTATTCCATCTTTGGAATGAATAAAGTTTGGTGGCGACTCTGTTTCGAACAGTATTTTCCGCGTCCATTGCGAGGATCGTATTTTTCGAGGTACGACACATGGTTTTGTTGATACAGAATCTCCACAGCACAGTTGCCTTGATCTCCTGCTGCATGATTGCATTTTACATTGCTTTGCATACTCATTTGCATTTCATTAACGTGTGTCTGTGTTGCAGTTACCGTTTCCCCTGATTCAGGATTTCTGGCCTTCTGTTGTATTGTTATGGGTTCTCTGAGGAAGACCGTGGCTTACAAGCTCCCTGCCCCTGATGTGGTTCAGCTGACCGGTCTGATTACTTTAGCAGATGATTCTGTGAGGGATGAATTCAGAAAGTCTTACGGCAAATTGCTCAGTTTGGTTCGTAAACCTTCTGCGTTCGAGTTGAATGGGTTGCACGCTCTGCTGCAGTTCTACGACCCTCCGTTGAGATGCTTTACTTTCCAGGATTTTGTTCTCGCACCCACGCTAGAGGAATATGCTGATTTGTTAGGTGTGCCTATCAAGAGGCAGATGCCCTTTGTTCATATGGATGATGTGCCTAATATGGCTAGTCTAGCTCCGTCACTTCATCTGGATGCCTCCGAGTTGGTATTGTCTAGTTGGAACAAGGTTCCTGGTTTCTCCTTGCAGTTCTTAGTGGGAAAGTATCAGCAGTGCGCCAAAGACGGATGTTGGGTCGTGTTCAACGCCATCCTCGCTCTGTGCATATATGGCATCATTCTGTTCCCCAATATGCCTGACTTTGTAGACTTCGACGCATTTCGCATCTTCGCTTCAGGGAATCCAGCCCCTACCTTGATAGGAGATGTCTACCATTCTATCCACTACAAAAACGAGAACAGAAGGGGCAAGAATGTCTCGTGTTGTATGCCCTTACTTTATAAATGGCTTGATAGTCATCTGCCCAAGAAGGGTCCCTTTGTTTCGTCTGCAGCCACAACTGAGTGGTCCGAGCGTTTGATGAGTCTATCAGCAGAGGATATTGACTGGTTTGACAGAGATAGGTTGGGTACCGAGATTATCCTCAGCTGCAGCGGGTTTCCAAACGTGCCTTTGATAGGCAGGAAGGGTTGTATAAACTATAATCCATCTTTGTTGGTCCGATAGTTTGCTTATGCTTTGAGAGCTCCGCTGAAGGATGGAGAGGTGCAGGAATCTCTGTACCTCACTGGTCTTCTAGAGGGAGATATGTTATCTAAGCTTCAGCGCGCTTGGAATGGTATCAGTAAGAGAGGAAAACCATTGCTGGGGAGAAGTAATAGTCAAGCCTACCCTCCGTATGTGGCATGGATCAGAGCCAGAGCAGATGCTATAGGGATGTCATTTCCTCCTGCCAAGCCAGAAAGCCCTCCAGTGATTGAAGAGCCTACCACCGTGCCCATTCAGCAGCATGATCAGGTGTTAGCTGAGCGAGATGAATTGAAGAAGGCAAATGAAGAACTGGAGAAAGAATTGGCTCAGCTCAGAAGCGAGAGAAACGAAGTCGTTCATTCCTTCAAGAGGCAGACAGAACTGGTGAACCAGTTGGGGACAGATCTGACTAAGCAGATAGTCGAGCGTGAACGCATGGGTCGAGACTTCAAAGATGTCAACGATGTACTGGCCATGAAGAAGCAACACTTGGACGAAGCGTATCAGAGGATATCCAAGTTCAATCAGCACTGGAAGGCCACCCTAGCCAACAGGAAAGAGCGGGAGGATAAGCTGATGCAACAGATCTCCAAGCTGAAAGCCCAGGTAAAGGCTAGTGAGAAGAGGTTTGATGAAGAAACCGCTCGCAGATATGCCGCTAAAGGCCAGCTCAACAAAGCTCTTGCTAACCTGAAGGAGCGCAAACTGACGTTTGAATCCAAGAAACGGAAGCTAGAAGATTGTTTCGGCGAAGGAGCATGGGAAGATTTGGTCGAAGGTCTTCAATATACCATTATGCAGAGGGAGTTACTCGTCGAACGGTTACTCACTCGGCCTGATCATCCAGAAACGAAGGGGCTGTTAGAAGAGTTTCGCGCCCGTGGCCGTGCTTGACTATTTGTATTCCTTTTGTTTGATCATCGTTGTATGCTGACCATCACCAGGCTTGTTGGTTGAGGTCATGCTATTGATTCATCTTGTATTCACTCACGTGGTGTACTGCCTTGATGAGCTTTCTTCATATATATGAGATGTTATTTCCATGATTGGACTCGGACTTCTTATTATCAGCACTGGCACTCAGGCACTAGGATCGGGGGAAATCTCCCTAACGCACAGACACACGTTTGCATTTGCATGAAGCATTTGCATAACGAGCACTTTGTCGTTTTTTCCTAACCCTTTTGTGTTTTCAGGTTGTTTCAGGTTGTTCCAGGATTGATCAGAGACCAATCCACCGCTATCCGACCAGAGCAAATCAAACCAGAATCATGGAGCAAGTGCAAACTGATGTTCAGGAACTCCACGAAAGAATGGATCGCTTCATGGAGCTCATGCAAGCGGTCGCCAATGGCCAGGATCAGCTCAGAACTTTGGTTCAGCCTCTGATTTCAAGGGTCGATAGCAGTGGCGTACTCCATGGTGGGACTGTGCCTACCCCTCCACCAGTTGAAACTCCTCAGAATGGCGTCTCCGTGACCGGGGGGAATGGTAGTGCCAACGACAATGTGATAGCTAACATGGGACTCAATGGTAATACGACGGACGTCGGTAATGGGAGTCTTGAAGCTAACGTCAATGTTGGACTGGGCAACGGCAATGCAGGTGTTGGGAATCTGTTTGGGCCTCAGCCGTGGTTAGAAGACCGCCAAGACAATGTGTTCTCTCAGAGAGGTGCTGAAGGTGAGCTGACTGCTGAAGCACGGTTAAGGTTCAAGGCACTCGAGGATAAGATGAGGAACATCGAGAACCAGAACACCCTGGGCGTTGATATGTCCAAGTTGGGACTGATTGCTGATTTCAAGGTGCCTCCCAAGTTCAAGGTACCTGACTTTGAAAAGTACAAGGGCACCACTTGCCCTCGCGTCCACCTGAGATCATATTACATAAAAATGTTAGCTCATTCTGAGGACGAGAAGTTGCTGATGCACTTCTTTCAGGACAGTCTGTCCGGACCCTCCCTCGAATGGTACATGAGTCTGGAACCTACCAGTGTGCGCACGTGGAAGGACCTTGCTGAAGCATTTGTGCACCACTACCAATACAATAGCGACTTGGCCCCGAACCGAGTCCAACTGCAGAACCTGTCGCAAAGGAACACCGAAGGGTTTAAGGAATACGCCCAGCGGTGGCGTGAATTGGCAGCCAGGGTTCAGCCGCCGATGGTTGAACGTGAGCTTGTGCAGATGTTCGTAGCCACCCTCCCAGGGGTTTACTATGAGAAATTGGTCAGCGGTATGTCCGGAACCTTCTCAGATCTAATTATCACGGGTGAGCACATCGAAAATGGGATCAAACTGGGGAAAATTCAAGGTGAGTCATCCTCAGCTAGAGGAGGCGGAAAGAAACCTTATGGTGGCAAACGACGAGAAGGAGAAACGAGCGTTGTGTCCAACGCTCGAAGGAAGGGTAAAGGCCCTCACCAACAGGTGGCCAGGATAACTATCCCGGCAGTCCAACAGCCACAGCAGCAGCAGCCGCAACCGAATCAACAAGGGTACAGAAAGTATCAGAATCGGGCACCTCTGTCGAGTCGTCACCTCGAGACACCGCCCATGTCGTACGCGTAACTATTACAGACTTTGCTTCAGCTACAGTTGATCCAGAAGAGAACCCTGGCTCCCTTGACAGGGGCACCTCCGCCGGGTTATGACGCGAATGCAACTTGTGAGTTTCACTCAGGGGCACCAGGCCACACAATAGAGAATTTCAAAGCCTTCAAGCACAAGGTGTAGGACATGGTGGACGCTAAGATCATCAACTTCTCAGATAATGTGCCAAACGTCACGAAGAACCCTATGCCGAATCATAGGGGAGGTGGAGTAAACGCCATTATTGAAGACGAGAGTTTGGATTTGTTGACTGACGTCAGAGATTTGAAGACACCGCTTAGCTTCATTAAAGTTAAGCTGTTGAAAAGAGGTTTCTTTCCAGGTTGCGGACAGCTGTGTATGGGCTGTGCGACTAGTCCTAATGGATGTGAACAGTTGATAGAAGGGATCCAAAGTCTGATGACTGAAGGGATTTTACAGTTTAGCCGGAGGGCCGAATGTGGATCGGGAGAGGTAATGCTGAAGCAAGATGATGAGGTTGCCACCATCACCATCCTTCGCCAGACGATAACTATTTCTGCATCCATGCCGCCCACGATTACCATCACCAAAGCTGGGCCGATACCTTTCGAAAGCACTAACGCTGTCCCATGGCATTATGGGGCTGAAGTCTACTACAATGGACAGAATTTGGAGCTAGAACCGTTTGGGTCGTCTATAGATAACCTTACGGGAATCAGTGGTATCACTCGCAGCGGAAGAGTGTTTGCACCACCTGAGGTCGTGACGGACAAAGCGGATAAAGCCGATGCAACTGATAAGGGGAAGGGTAAAGTCATTGAAGAGATCCCCCGTGGGGTAGAAAAAGACTTGCTTGTTAAAGACGCCGAGGAATTTATGAGGTTGATTAAAAAGAGTGACTACAAGATCGTGGATCATCTCCATCAGACACCCTCGAAGATTTCCATCCTGAATTTGTTGCTGTGTTCTGAAGCACACCGCAACGCGCTGCTGAAGGTGTTGAACGCCGCATATGTACCGCAGGAAATATCGGTAAACCAGCTGGAAGAGGTCGTAGCCCACGTGAATGCTGGAAATGGTTTAGATTTCACTGACCTGGAGCTGACGCCGAAGGGGAGGAACCACAATAGCGCTCTGCACATCTCGATAGAGTGTAAAGGAACGATTATGTCTCACGTGTTGGTAGACACATGGGTCATCGCTCAATGTTCTTCCGAAGAAGGCATTAATGAAGTTAGATACTCGCGGAGTGATTTGCACACCCAGTGATCTGGTTGTGAAGGCGTTCGATGGAACCAAACGCCATGTTTTCGGGGAAGTGACGTTACCAATCCAAGTCGGGCCGGAAACATTCGACGCGGTCTTTTACATTATGGACATCATGCCCGCCTACAGTTGTCTATTGGGTCGGCCGTGGATCCATGCTGCTGGAGCCGTGACCTCCACGTTGCACCAGAAACTCAAGTATGTCGTCGGAGGTAGCATTGTGACTGTATGTGGCGAGGAAGACATAATGGTGAGCCATTTGTCGTCCTTCAAGTATGTTGAGATGGATGGGGAAATCCATGAAACCCTATGCCAAGCATTCGAAGCTGTTAAAGTCAAGGACGTAGCTCCTGTAGTCACCGAGAAGCCAGAGATGACTCTCTCTTCCTTCAAGGAAGCCCGGGCCGTTGTTCAAGCCGGATCTACCCCAGGCTGGGGGCGAATTTTGGAGATACCTAACAAGCAAGACAAGTTCGGGTTGGGATACTCTCCTGGAGCTGAAGCCTCCTCTTCTAGCAGTGCGTCACGAGGTAAAGGGCCGATCCAGTTTACTAGCGGCGGGGTGATATTTGAAAGCATCAACGCGGTGTCTGAAGACAGCGGAGATAGCGACTGTGACCTAGACTCTTGGATCCAGCCAAGCAAGCCAGGCGAGGGCCTTACCAACTAGTCTGTCAAGGATATCATCCAGATGACAAGCGAAGAGTAATGATTTACTTTTTCCAATCATTGTACAACCCTATGTCCTACCCGGGGCATAGTGGTTTTATTGTCAGGGCCTTGTTTGATTATGTACATGCATTTTATCAATAAATCAAAAGGCATTTTTCTTCGTATTCAAATATTGTGATCTCTGTTATTCCTGTTTTATATTTGTTTTGAAAAACAATAAAATGGCAATGAGGTTTGTGCTAACCTGCATATCCTTGTTTTAAGCTTAACCCTTGTTATTGCAGGATCCACATAACAGATGACATCGACTCTGGACCTTCTACGACTCACTTCGACTTCGATTGCCCGATCTATCAAGCCGAAGAAGAGATTGAGGAGGACGAAGACCTTCCTGAAGAGTTGGCCCGCTTGTTGAAACAAGAAGAGAAAATTATTCTGCCTCATGAAGAGGAGATCGAGATTGTGAATTTGGGTTCTGAAGAACTTGTCAGGAACGTCAGGATAGGGGCTGCATTGCAGGGTGATGTCAAGCAGAGATTGGTCGAGATGCTAAGAGAGTATAGTGACGTCTTTGCTTGGTCATACGAAGATATGCCCGAACTTGATACTGACATTGTGGTCCACCACTTGCCGCTGCGAGAAGATTGTCCTCCCGTTAAGCAACAGCTTAGGAGGACACGACCAGATATGGCCGTTAAGATCAAAGAAGAAGTGAAGAAACAGCTTGATGCTGGCTTCTTAGCGGTCACTACTTACCCTCCATGGGTCGCCAACATAGTGCCTGTACCGAAGAAGGACGGTAAGGTACGAATGTGCGTCGATTATCGGGATTTGAATAGGGCGAGCCCTAAAGATGATTTCCCACTCCCTCATATCGATGTGTTGGTCGACAATACAGCTCAATTCTCCGTGTTTTCGTTCATGGATGGCTTCTCCGGTTACAATCAGATCAAGATGGCGCCGGAGGACATGGAGAAAACTACGTTTATCACTCCTTGGGGAACATTTTGCTACAAGGTAATGCCTTTCGGTCTGAAGAACGCAAGGGCCACTTGCCAACGAGCCATGGTTACTTTGTTTCATGACATGATTCATCATGAGATTGAAGTCTATGTTGATGACATGATTGCGAAGTCCCAAACGGAGGAGGGGCATCTGGTCAATTTGCTGAAGCTTTTTGAGAGGCTTAGGAAGTTCAGGTTGAGGCTGAATCCTAACAAGTGTACTTTCGGAGTACGGTCCGGAAAGTTACTGGGGTTTATCGTGAGTGAAATAGGCATCGAGGTTGATCCTGCGAAGATTAAAGCGATACAAGAAATGCCAGTGCCAAGAACAGAAAAAGAAGTTCGTGGCTTCCTGGGCAGAATAAACTACATTGCAAGGTTTATTTCTCAGCTCACGTCCAAGTGTGAACCGATGTTCAAACTGTTAAAGAAAGATCAGGCGATTATCTGGAACGAGGATTGCCATAAGGCATTTGATAAGATAAAACAGTATCTACAGGAACCTCCGATCTTGATACCCTCGGTGGACGGACGACCCTTAATCATGTACTTGACAGTTCTTGAGAATAGTATGGGGTGTGTTCTCGGTCAGCATGATGAGACGGGCAGAAAGGAGCATGCCATTTACTATTTGAGTAAAAAGTTCACAGACTGTGAATCTCGTTACTCGATGCTGGAGAAGATGTGTTGTGCACTAGCCTGGGCTGCCAAACATTTACGACAGTACATGCTCAACCACACCACCATGCTAATTTCGAAGATGGATCTGATCAAGTACGTCTTCGAGAAGCAAGCGCTTTTGGGCAGGATTGCCAGATGGCAAATGGTGTTGACAGAATATGACATTCAGTACGTGTCCCAGAAGGCCATCAAGGGAAGCGTATTTTCTGATTACCTTGCCGAACAGCCGATCGAGGATTACCAGCCGATGAAATTTGAATTCCTTGATGAGGATATCATGTTTCTCAAAGCGAAAGATTGCGATGAACCGTTGCCCGACGAGGGTCCAGATAGGAAATCCCAGTGGAAATTGATATTTGACGGGGCGGTTAATTCCTACGGAAGTGGCATTGGGGCGATTATCACGACTCCCCACGGATCCCACATCCCGTTCACTACGAGACTGACGTTTCCAGTCACCAATAACGAAGCGGAGTACGAAGCATGCATCATGGGTCTAGAAGAGGCAATTGATTTGAGAATCAAGAACCTAGATGTATATGGCGACTCGACGCTTGTGATTAACCAGATTAAAGGGGAGTGGGAGACTCGTCAATCGAATTTGGTGCCGTACATGAATTATGCCAGAAGGCTGCTTTCGTTCTTTGATCGAGTGGAACTCCATCATGTGCCCAGGGCTGAAAATCAGATGCCTGATGCCTTAGCCACGTTGGCTTCGATGTATAAAGTCAATTTTTAGAATGAAGCTCCAAGAATTGTTCTTTCTCATCTTGATAGACCTGCGTTCGTCTTTGCGATCGAGGAAGCCTCCGATGGCAAGCCATGGTTCCATGACATCCAGACTTTCCTTATGACTAAGGAGTATCCTGCGGGAGCGTCAACCCAGGATAAGAAGACTCTGAAGAGGCTGTCTGAAAATTTTTATCTCAATCCTGATGGAGTTCTGTATAAAAGAAACCACGATCTCGTGCTACTCAGATGTGTAGATGAGAAAGAAGCGAGTATGCTCATGGAAGAAGTCCATGAAAGCACATTTGGTACGCACGCCGGCGGGTATGCTATGACAAGAAAGATCCTAATAGCAGGATATTACTGGCTGACGATGGAATCGGATTGCTTCAAATTCGCAAAAAGGTGTCATAAATGTCAGATTTATGCTGATAAGATTCATGTGCCGCCGTGCCCGTTGAATGTCATGTCCTCCCCGTGGCCGTTCTCCATGTGGGGTATCGACATGATAGGCAGGATCGAGCCCACTGCATCTAACGGTCATCGCTTCATTCTAGTAGCCATCGACTACTTCACCAAGTGGGTGGAGGCAGCCTCATATGCTAATGTGACCAAGCAGGTGGTGGCTAAATTCATAAAGAGGGACATCATCTGTCGTTACGGAATTCCCGAGCGGATCATTACGGATAATGGTTCGAATCTGAATAACAAGATGATGAAGGAGTTGTGCCAGAGTTTCAAGATTGAACACCACAACTCATCTCCTTACCGGCCGAAGATGAATGGCGCCGTTGAAGCGGCCAATAAGAACATCAAGAAGATTGTTCAGAAGATGATGGTGACCTACAAGGATTGGCACGAGATGTTGCCATTCGCATTGCATGGTTATCGTACAATGGTACGTACGTCAACCGGGGCAACTCCTTTCTCCTTTGTGTACGGTATGGAAGCTGTCCTACCGTTAGAAGTGGAGATCCCTTCTTTGCGAGTTTTGGTTGACGTGAAACTCGACGAGGCAGAATGGATTAAGAACAAACTAAACCAACTCAGCCTGATGGACAAGAAGAGGTTGGCATCGATTGCATATGGTCGTCTGTACCAAAGCCGAATGAAGAAAGCTTATGATAAGAAGGTGCGTCCTAGAAGCTTTCAGACGGGTGATCTCAAGAATATTCTTCCTCCACACTCCGATCACCGGGGCAAGTGGACTCCTAATTACGAAGGTTCGTACATCGTCAACAAAGTCTTCTCGGGAGGAGCTTTGTTGTTATCCACGATGGATGGCGAAGATTTTGCATCCCCGGTGAACGCGGACGCAGTTAAAAAATACTTTGCTTAAAAATGACCCGCTGGAAAGAAAAAGAATATCCAGGAAAAAATGGGGCATCCCGGCGAACCATAAAAAAGGAAAAAGGTTCGGGCAAAAATTAGGGACATAAATTGAAAAAAATGTACACCCGCAAAGTCGAAAACCCGAATGGGCGACTTTGGCAAAAAAGGGTATCCCGGTGAGTCGAAAACCCGAAAGGGCGATTCAGGAAAAAGTTAGGGATTTGAAAAAGCAAATGACTGCGTTCCGCGTGTAGACTTTCATTGTTTAGTGGTTTGGAAGACCTGAGGGCCGTTCATCTGAATCAATCTCTTCCGAAGCTGAAGCTTCAGAGAAGTATCAAAGTCGAGTGGGTCATAGAGGGATCAACTCATGGTGTTTGTCTACACCTCGTTGCCGGCATTTGTATATACTGATGTATATTTATGTTTTATTTTTGCGCGGCTTCCTCATTCCAGGAGCTTGCATCTGTTGTAAAACATTTTTACCCATTCAGGGGTTCATTATCAATAAAATGTATACTATTCAGCAATTCGGTTTGTTTGTTTAGCATTTATTTGTTTTGTTTGCGAAAAAGAACGCCGATGTTTTCGATAAAATGCGCATACATAAACTTACTGGCCTAGGCCACTGATTGTTGAAACAATGAATTACTTGAACATTGTCACAAGATGATAACCTTGATAGGTCCCTTTGAGAAGGGTATATCGTCTGTTTGTTTGTGTTGTTACAGGTGTAGCATATACCAGGTAGTACGCCGTATGCGTCGCCAAGCAGGATGATTCCTTCTTCTCCAGCAAAGTTCAGCAGCCTCTCCCCGCAGAGTCTAAACCGGAGATCGTCAAGCGTTGATACGTTTCCCCAGGCATAAAAGATTCTCTCCCCAATCAGATGTATCATGAAGGAACGTCATCTCCCCAGCTGAGTTAGGCGCCGAAGCGTGTGTTCATCCCCCAACACCGGGTCACAAGTGCAAGTCTCGTAGGAGACCATTCACTGAAGTGTGTAGCAATTGATAGTTCCAGACTGAAGTCTTCAGCAGAATTGGGATTCCCCACAGAGTCGTACTCTCCCCGGTAAGCAGGACAATTCCTTCTTCCCCAGTCGAGCTGGCAAATCCCCAAGAGAGCCGAGTCCTTGGAAGCAGTTAGGACCATGATTGGTTTTCCCCAGTAGAGTGTTAAATAGCTGATGCTGTATTTCCCCACCAGAGTCGTTATCTCCAGGAAGATTTAGCCGTGAAGGCCGTGCAGTTTATTTCTGCGATTGACATCGTTTTCCTCAGCAGTTGTGGGTCGTATACCTAGATGAGCAGGTTCAGGTTCTCGTAGAGCTTCGTTCTCCTGCAGCAGTCGACTGAAGTTCGTTTCCCCAGGCAGAGTCCGATTGAGATTGGCGTGACCTCTTCTCCTTGGCAGGATGATTCCTTCTCTCCACCAGAGTGGTTCTTTCTCCTTGACAAGAGGATTTTCCCTTCAGCATTTATTTTGCTGATGGGGTCATAGCATTTTGCATGATTGCATAGCATTTATCCTAAATGCGTAGCATTTCCACCGTGTGGAGTATTGCGTCGTTGTCCAAGCATATGCATATGAAACATGAGCTAGGTCGTTACCGTTCTTGTTTTGCAGGTGTTCCTCCGCAGAATGGTTTGCTCGAGATGATTCCTGAGTTCCCCAGCAAAGTCGTTTGCTCAAGATGATTCTTAAAATCCCCAGTGAAGTCGCCAGAGTTGGTTGCTCGACTTGATGCTTAGAGTCCCCGGCAGAACGTTTGCTCAGGATGATTCCTGAAATCTCCAGCAGAGTTATTGGTTCAAGATGATTTTTGAAGCCCTCAGCAGAGTTGACTCACCCAGAATGATTTCTGGGACCCCGAAGCAGAGTGACTTGATAGTTCTCCAGAATCCCCGGCGGAGATGCGTCATCCCCAGCAGGTTTCTGAGCAGCGAAGTTGAAACTTCCCTTGAAGACTTGATGATTGACGTCCAACCTTATTAACGAAGCAGTTCTCTCAGCTGATGCAAAGTTCCTGATGGCAGAAGTGGATATCCCCAATTGGTCCATGATTGGCCGAGAATGCTATTCCCGTCTTACCGACGAAGTCCGGCTGATGCTCGAAAGTTCTTTGAATGCCCGATGGCATGATTAACTTGATTCTTGACCTGATGAGTCTCGAGGAATCTTGATGCCGGACAGCATTATCGACCATGTATCATTGGTTACCGTGTGACCAATTCCCCAGCTAGTTGCCGTGCAGCTAATATTTCAGTTTTCAAAGATTTGTTCCCATCAGAGTACCGTGTACTTGTGCAGTTGGCAAATTTCCGGGTTTGTCGGTATTCAACCGTATCGCACCTTGATTGGTTGAGAGTCGTTCGCTTCTCACCCAGTCAGGTTCAAGCCGTTTGAATAGGGGCAGTTGTTGCACCCCAAAATTTGCCCAACTTTTCTTTACCTTGCTTATGTTTCATTTCATTCACATTAGCATTATCATTTGCATTTCATTGACATGTATGCAGGAGATCAAGAGGTATGATTACCAATCAAGGGCTACACAAGAGTTTGAATCTATCTAAGAAGGTTATTCAAGTGTCCAAGGGTTGATATCCTTGTCAGAGAAGTCAAAAGATCCTCAGAGAGAGTGGTTGAAACCAAGAGGGTATGCCTCCTAACTTGAGAGTTGGGGGAAGCCATCAGGTGATTCTGAGGTAATGGAGATGGACTTGAAGCCTTGAGAGAGCTCATGAGATGTCTTGAAAGCCATCATGAAGCCTAGGCAGGTCATGGTGCAATATTAAGAAGCCTCAGCCATGATTGGTGCAATTAGGGTTTGACTGGGTCAATCCTAGGTCAACTGATGATTTGAACAGGGTTGAGACATAATTCAAGAGCCATGTGATCATGGATTGATACATTGAGATGTTATAAGGATGATTCCAAGGTTAACTCATCATGATTGAAGAGTTTGAGAAGTTTCAAGCTAGGGTTTCTAAGGCTTGACAGTGTAAAATCCCCTAGTTTGACCCCTATCTTCAAGGCAGTTTAGCTCAAGATGTGATTGTCATCTCGTCTTGCCTCCAACATGAATGTTTTAGAGCTTGCTCTTAGCTTTAATTTGAGTGCTGGAAGTCCTTGATAGGATTTGTAGAACTCAAGTTATGACTTTGACAAGTTACAGGTCATCTGAGGTATGTGAATTTGGGGGCTTGAAAGTTGCCCAACTTGCATCAAACTTTTTCCCAAGAAGGATGATTCCTATGAACTTTTGGTCAACATGAATGTTATTCCTTATTCTCTTAGCTTTCTAGTGAGAGTACTAGAAGTCCTTGATAGGATTTGTAGAACTCAAGTTATGGCTTTGACAAGTCAAGGGCATTTTGGTCATTTGGAGATTACAGGTCATTTCAAGCATAAGGCCATAACTCCTATTTCCAAGCTTCAAATGGAAAAATGTTCAACATCAAACTTGTTCAAAATGATGTTTTAAGGCTGGTAAAGAGGTCATGAGATGTTGGAAATGCTTGTAGCTCAAAGTTGCAAAAATGACCTAAAATAAGGGTATAAGTTAAATGAATCAAAGTTGGAAATTGATATTTTCAACCTACACATCCAAACCATGGCATGTAATATATCATTTTGACTCTACAAAACATTTTAAGAACATTGGTTTAGCCACAATTTTGATTTGAGGTCTAATTTGTGGACTTGCTTTGAAAAGTAGTTGCTTGCATATTAAGTAACATTTGCAAAACACATGGGAGATCAATACACAAGCTTCCAAGGCCTTGTAACACCTCTAATATCTCATTTGGGGAGATTTTGGGATCATGACAAGCTGCTGCAACAAGGGAAACCAGCATTGGGGTGCATATGGCATGAGATGGTATTTTGATGACATGAGAAGTTCAATATCTCCTTGGATGATTCCAGAAGGATCTAGAGAGGTCCAACATGTTCTATGTATTGAGTAGAAGAGGTTCAGATGAGAGGTTGGTGAGAATTGATTGAGAGGAGAGAGTTTGCAACTTCACTTTGTTCATTGCAAATTGAAATCGGTTTCTACATTCTACACCATTTTTTATCTTTCTTTTGATCTCAACAACTTCTAGTGAAGATACTGAATGATTCCAAATCAATTCCATAGCAAATCCATGGTTGAATCGTGTATGAGCAATTGAATTTCAGCACCTGCAAGTCACTATCGGATTTGGAGTTCCAGGCGTTTTCCATCGATTCTCTTGCATACAGAAGCAAGAACTTGGTACCTTGAATGATTTTGGAGCTATAGAAGGGTTGAAGTGAAGAATTGCTGCATCTGTTACTCAAGAATTCACATGTTGGTAACTTTCATTCCTCACCTTAATTTAAGAAGAATTAGGTTAATTTGTTAGGTTAGATTGATAGTATGCGGTTAGGAGATCATTTCTGGAAACTTAGAGAGGATTTCGTGATGATCAATGAGGTGACACAATTTCTGTATGGATCAAGAACATGCTGGATATTGAGAGATAATATGAGTGTTATAGCAAGAACTGATCAGGGTAATGTGGTGAACATTTTGAACCTTTCAATTTGAAGAATGGTGACAATTGAGGTCTGAGCATAATTTTGATTCTTGATCGTGTTTTAGGTTAGAGGTTGATTCAATGAATTCTGAGGCTAGGGTTAGATTCAGTGTTCAATTTAGTGTGATTTAGTGCTTTAGATCATGGATTTTGATGGAGATTTGAGGGAGCCCGAGTGAGGAGGAGGTTGATGTTTGAGATCTGTTTCAATGGCGTTCTTCCCTCCATTTTTGGTTCAAACGAAGAAGATGATGTTGGCACCATTGGATCAACATGAGGACTTTGACTAAATCATGCATCCCACGGCCAAGATTAATTGGAATTCATGAAGGAGTCTGAGTAAGTGAAACGATGCGTTTCACTTACTAGTTGGTTTTGGGCTTAAGCTCAAATTGTTATCCACGCCCCCCAGCGAGCCCAATCCATGTTATGAACTGATTCTGGTTACTATCCACACCACGCATCTATCTTTTTTAATTGGATTTTCATTATATTTTCATTTTGTTCATGGTTCTTGAAAAATTCATAATAAATTGAAAATTAATCCAATTAATCCCATTCTTTTCGCATTATACTCATGATTGAGTGTAGTAGTTTTTAGAGAAAAAATATTTTCATTTCATGCATTTTCTGATTTTATGGGAATTTTACATTTTAATTGATATTAAAATGATTATGTTTGATACCTAATTTTGTGTGATCATAGGGTGATGATTTTGATCCTAATTTTTTGTGTGTGATTAGGCTAGACATGTATGCTCCCATAGCATTTTTCTCACATTTTTGTGATGAAAATAGGTGTGCTTTCTAGATTGATATTTAGGTGCTTCCTTTTAGGGTTTAGGTTTAGTACCTAGTGGTGTAGAATTTAGTTCTAGGTCTTATTTGATGATATGATCTCTGGAATTAATGTGGTAGAGTCATGATTGACCTATGTTCCCATAGTTATTTTTGTAGGATTTTACAAGTGGTTTTAGTATTTTAGTTAGGACTAACTTTAGTACTAGGTTTTAGGTGATCCTAACTTACTAACTCAAATAGATTAACTTCTTTAGTCCCCTTAGATTAGGGTTTTTGCTTTGTTTGCCTTTGGTTGAGATTGAAGACAAGTTGAAGACAAGGTGAGGATGCTTGAAGTTGCTTGAAGTTGCTTGGAGCTGGGAGTTGCTTGTGCCTGATGGTGTCTGATGAAGATTTAGGAGGTAGGAAACATAGGGAGAGCCTTATAGTTAGAATGATTTCTTTCACAAATATTGAAAGCATCTTGTGCTTCCATTCTTCCCAATGACTAAAAGTCCTTCTAATATATTCACATCCCTCCTTTGGAGGGATGAGTGGCTTTATCTGGGAAGTAGAACTTTGAGGGAACCAGTCTCTCCTAATGATGAACCCTTACAGGCTTCCTTTGGTTGTCAGTAAGATGTTTATCATTTCCACTCATTCTGTTAAATCAATTGTCTTCTGGTTTGAGTGTCTTGAAAGATGTTGGACTTGAGTTTGAAGATGAGGACTTCATTGAAGAGTGTGGAAGAGGATGATTCCTTGAGCATTTCCATTGCAGCTGAAGCTTGAAGAGCAAGAAGAGAAGGTTGATGCTTGTGAAGAAGATCCAATGGAGATTAAGTGAAGAGCTGAGGCTTAAAAGAATTGGAGGATGAAGTTGACACTTCCATGTGATTGAAGATTACTCTGAGAAGCTGAAGCTTGTAGATGAGGAAGACCAAGTTGATACTGGTAAAGCAAAGAGAGCTGAAGCTTGAAGACTAAGTTGATACTTATGAAGAGGATTCAATTGAGATTGAGTGTAGAGCTGAGGCTTGAGGAATAAAGGACAAGTTGATACTTGTACATTGATGCTTGGAGAGCCTGAAGGAATCAAGTTGATACTTGTAGTTAAGAGTGAAGCCTGAAGGTAGAATTGACTGAGGAGCTGAAGCTTGGAGAAGAGAGAATAAGTTGACACTTATGTTTGGTGGATTGAAACCTTGGAGGAGCAAGTTGATGCTTGTTAGTGAAGATGATAGCCTTGAAGGGTGATTGAAGTCTGAAGACTGGGTTGCTGTTAGAAGAGCTGAAGGTTGGAATGGAAAAAGAGAGGGGTTGATCTGCTTTCTTGTCTGTTTTCTTTTCTGTGATGATGTGTCTGATGCGTGTTTTTCGCAAGTGTACGAATCACGTCAAAGTAATATAAAAGATTATCGAATCCACAGAGACCAAGTGTCAATCTATCGTACCTGTTGTTATGGTGTTTATCTAAGGCAACTATTTTTAAGGGTTTTAGTAAGGGTGCAATGGTAAATAAAATTATAATTTTAAATAATAAATAAAAGACAGGCTCGAATGTAATTCACGTAATCAATGATAATCCAGTACTTGTTAATGGAACTACTTATGGGCAATGTTTTCTCCTTTGAAAAGAACTAATTTAACAGGAACTGTCGCTTTCGCGTATTCAGAACCGAGTTGTACTCTCTAATCAACCCCTCCTATTGTCACGGATAAAAAGGTGCGTACTGCGTTAGAGTAGTAAACCTATTTTTAAGAAATATAGTTTCTTAACAAAGTTGAAAAGTATTTTAACCTGGACCTCTTAGCAAAAAGAGGTTCTTATGAACCAGACTCTAAATCTCATAACGCGTCCGAAAATCGTTTTAAAATCTCTTTTCTTTTTAATCTAAAAACTCCTAATGAACTATACAAAGCGCTTTTGGCTGTTTTTGAAATAGTTAAAAACAATTACTTGAATTGAAAGATAAAATAGCCCTTAGGTGTTTCCACGAACAATTATACTGATTACTGGTTTAATTACGATCCTTACATTCTAACCTTTATGGGATTAGTTAGACATGATAAAGTAAATATTCTTTTTATAGTTTTTCATATGAGTAATTTAAAGCGAGTGCGGGAAGTAAACAAAGTAAATGTGCGAGTGCGGGAAGTAAACAAAGTAAATGTGCGAGTGCGGGAAATAAACAAAGTAAATGTGCGAGTGCGGGAAATAAACAAAGTAAAGTGCGAGAAAATAAATAAAAGTAAAGCAATGCGGAAAAATAAAATACGAACTGGAATTAAAATGGCGGCAGGATTAACTTCCTCCAGAGTGCTCCAAAACTCGAACCACAGACAGATTACAGACTCGATCACTCGATTGCAGAGGCACCCCGATGTGGAATGGCAACTGCTTTATAACTGATATATGCCTAGAGAATTCTAATTCTGGATGAAGAAAAACGAAAATCTAAGGTCCTATTTATAGGAGAAACTGAAAGCGCGAAATGACCGGGACGCCCCTCCACTAAAAAGTGGAGGTTATGGATTTTTGCCTTGTGGCGCCCGCCACAAGGTCATGGCGCCCGCCATGGTCCCTACAGGGGATGATGGAGTGGGGATCGTGGGTCTTGGAGGTTGAGGAGTGGTCTTGAGACGTGGCCACGTCATGGCTAACCCCATGGCGCCCGCCATAGTGGGTGCCGTAAGTGCAAAATGCTGAATTTCTAGGTTTTCGTCCGTTTTCACTCCTTTTTCGCTCCTTTTCCCGATTCAAGCTCCGATTATTATAAAAACCTGAAAACATAAGAAAACAAAGCAATAACAAAGCAAAACAACAATAAAAGCTAAGAATGCATGCGAAATCGGAGTCAGAAATACGGTGAATTTTAGTGTGATCAAATTCTCCCACACTTAAACCTTTGCTTGTCCTCAAGCAAACATTAAAGCTTAAGAAAATATGGTGTCAACACTCGTCTTTGGGCTAAAGGGATTCTAAGTTCAAGTCAGGATGCAGTGACAGATACTAACTAAGTGAACCAAGGGTACCATAGTAACACAAACACAAACTTCAATCCTATATCAACCACTCCATGTCATCCCACGATACCTAGGCCTATCTTCTCATCTTTTTGTGTCCTTTTCATTCAGGCGCAATCACATTAAGCCCGTTATCCGTACATGCTTCATAGTAGAGTGACCGGTTAGTGATTCTGATCCATAACATAAGGTTTCTGGCACATAAGCATGTGTAAACCTGTTTTTATTTCGCCTAAATGTAGCTGCGGGGGATCGGATCGTAATCCGCCCTACCAAGTTCAGTGCCAGATACCTCTGAACCAACTAACAATAGGTGACTTGCAATTTTTTTTCTTTTTGTGGCAAAAATTTTTTTCTTCTCTTTTTTCGGTTTAAATGACTTTGTGAGGGTCACCTATACCAGAGTTTGCCTTTTTTTTTTCTCTTTTTTTTATTAGCACTGGATCATTCACTTATATTCATCGGCCCCCTACGTAGAGTATGCTTAGGCCGGAGCTGACTGCTAAAATAAACTACTTAGGACAATTTTTTGAATGATAGTAAAGGCCATGGTGGTGGGGTTTAGGAGTGATTCCTATATTCAAGAGGTCTATGGTGATAAAATGGTTCTGATGTTTCAAAAAGTTGACCTAAGTCACCACATCCTAATCTAAACCTGTCTCAAAGCCCAAAAAACATGTGAAACAACATTGTTTTCTTTTTAAAAATTTTCTGGTAAGGCTAAGGAAATGGGAAAAAATGAAGATGAACTAAAAAGACACTATACTGGTGACTCGTCAGACTCATGCATTATCTAAGAAATATAAATTACTGAAAAGGGAAATAACTGAAAGGAAATTAACTAAAAAGGGAAATAACAGAAAGCAATAAAATCCCCTCCCACACTTAAATCGAACATTGTCCCCAATGTTTCGAAATAAGATAAGGGGGGTAACCTGGAAAAAGACTACTGAGGAGGGGCACTGGTGCCTTCGCCGTCCTGATGTGATGGTCTGGAACGACGGGATCTACTACGATGCTGGTCCCTCCGGTCGAGTCGTGCTGATAAAGCAGCCTGAGCACTCCGGACCTCTCGAAGGTTACCCAAGATGGAACCCTGAGTAGCCTCTACAAGCTGGTAGTGTCGGCTGTTGAACTCTCTCTGACGGTTCTGCTCTAATGAAATAGCGTTCAAGGTACGGCAAACGTTGCTATAGGAACGATCCGAAACCAATCGCGATTGTTGCATGAAGCTCATATTGTCCGTCAGCTGTTGTGAAATAGTAGAGAGAAGGCCATCACGCCTTTCCTCTCTAGCTGTCATATCACGCCACATCTCCTCGGTGACAAAGAATCCAGGAGCAGTACCTGCAACAGGGTTAGAGGAAGATGGTGCAGTGTGTGACTGTGAAGGACGATGGGGGGACATGTGAGGGATGGGAGACTGCTCTCTCCGATCATACTCATCATCAGTGTCATGTGCCTCCCCATCGGGAATATTAGGAGGAAGTGGACCCAAAACACGTGGAGCATTAAGATCATAGGTCCAAATCCTTTCATCACGTACATCAGTACGTCTACTGCATGGTAAAGCAACAGATGGGATAGCTACCCCATGAACCATCAACTCATAACCACCTTCTCTCCTTGTTCGGCACAATTTCATGTCTTTCAGAAATTTTAAATTAATTGTGCGAGGAGGTAGTGGTTCAAGTGTAGCTATCTCATCATTCAGGCCAAGAGCCCGAGCAATAGACGTAACAAGCCCTCCAAAAACAATCGGTCCTGTTTTATTAGTAAATAAAGTCATGTGGGCAAGCATAAACGGGACCGGATTGATGTGGGTTCTAGTGAGGCATCCTTGCAAAAATAGGAGTTCACGAGCATTAACCTTGTTTGGACTTTCCCGGCCAAAAATAGTACATGCCAAAAGAAGTCTAAAAACTCTTATGGCCGGGTTGTGAATGGTCGACGCAAGTATCCCTTCAAAAGAATTAATTGAAGTACTTGAAAGCCTTAGCCAGAAGGTAAATACCTCGGCCGACCATTCAGCATCCAAAGGTGCCTCACAAATCGAACCTTCCCTATGAGGGATTCCTAACAAATCTGCTAGCTCATTGGTACTGAATTCATATTCAATTCCAAACAGTCTAAAAATAGCAGTACCGACAGTGCTAGCAGTGTCAGGACTGACAGTGTATATCAAAGAACTCAAAAACTCAGTTGTCAGCCTCTCATAGGTAGGTTCCTGATTAATGAAAATATTATGCAAGCCTAGAAATTCTAATAAATTAAAAACACTATGATAAATACCCAAAGCATACAGACAGTTATCGTCGACGTACCTAGTCGAGAGGATTTCTCGACTTTGAAGCCTCTGAATAATTTTCCGTTGCCTTTCGCCCGGTCTTCCATCACGAAGAATAAATCCGTTGAACTCCATTGTTGAAAAGCTCCTTAGGTAGAGAAAATAGTAGAAAAGTGGTTTATGAGGGGAATGATAAAGTTTTGATTTTTTTGGTTTTTGATGGATGAAAATGGAAATGGATGTTGGATATGTTTTATGGATGGAGGGTATTTTGGAAATGGGGGAGCTTTAATGGGGTTCAAGGAGGATTTGGAAGGTTGGAAAAATGGGTTTTTGGTGAAGAAAGGGATGAAAATGGTGGAAATGGGGATTGAATCCCGTATTTGTTTGTTGATACGGTGTGGCGCCCGCCACAGGGCCTATGGCGCCCGCCACAAGGCCAATTCCTGGGCCTTGTGGTTTTGGATCCTCCTTTGGGCCTTCCTTGCACCTTGGTCTTCGGGGGGGGGGGGGGGGGGGGGGGGGGTCTGAATAGCGTTTTCTTCTTCTTTTCAAGGCATTGGCTTGCATATTTTTGTCTTATATATTTTTTTCTTTGCACGACAAAAATAAAATAATTAAAAATCAAAAAAGAAAAAGAAAAAATAAAAATTAGTGCATAATATGTATATATATAAGGAATTCAAAGTGCATGAAAATATAAAAGCTGCAATAAAGTAAAATATGTCTGGAAGTGCGATAAATAAAACGAAGTTAAATACTAGGGTAGTGCTGTCAGGATGGAATGAGTCATGTGGTAGGTTTCTTATCCTGGCTTGATCCACGAATCTCAGCTATCTCCCTCCGAAGCTCGTCGATCGCCTGATGTAGAGCATCGGTCTCTGAGGCATGAGTGAGATCAGAAACCTGCATCTGTAACTCTAAGTCTGCCACTTCCTGCTTGAGCAGGGCAGTCTCCTTGCGGAGCTCATAAATCTGTGTTTGTAGGTCGGGTGGCTGCAGAGACATATTGTTAGACATAACAGTGATTCGGGGAGTAAGAGGTGTAGGAGTGTACTCAGCGGCGGGAGGCGATTTCGGCTCTTCGACAGTCTCTCCATAACCCTCTAGAGCATAACTCCAATTGGCAGGATCATGGACACTGGTCATCAGCGGATCTGGTAATGTAAAGTAGTGTATCGCTTCACCGTCGATCAGCAATCTAAACATGTTGGGCTCAAAAGAAGCCCTCCTCATCAGTCCTCTATCAAGACAAAAATCAATATCCAGGGTGGTGTAGCAGCAGAAGGTCCTGAGGTGCAATAGCTTGCGAGACAAACCCAATGCAGTAGCAATCTGTGTAACAATCCCACCGACATGGATGATTCCTACTAATGGTCTGGCAACACTAGCAAGGCCCTTCAGTAGAAAGTTGCCACAAGCAACAGGGCGAGACTGAGTCGCACAAAACAGTAGGAAAATCTCCTCTTCACTTAGTTGTGTCTCTGTATCTGGAAAACCTAGGAAAGAATGTGCTAGAATCATCTGGAAGTACCTCAATGCAGGGTTTTGGATTACCTGAGAAAACTGGGTAGAAGGATCTTGGCTCCCTCCGCCTGATATTTTAGTCCAAAACTTTTCCACTTCTCTGCTCATAAAATACCCCATCGGAGTCTCTGGAATAGCATCAGGAGTAGTCTGGAAACCTAGTAAATCACCAAACCCTTTGTGAGAGAATGAGTAGTCAATCCCGAACAACCTGAAAACAGCGAGTCCATCGGGTCCAGCCCAAGGGTCATGATGAAACGAGCTGAGGAACTCAAGAGTCAGGTTCCTATAAGTGTCGTTCCTGTCGTCAAACTGGTCCCACTGGAGTTGATGGCATAAAAATCTGACGCTTGGCTCTATCCCCAAGGCATCCATGCAGTCATGGTCAGGGTACCTGGTAGGAGCCATAGGGCATCTCATGTGAACATAGTAACGCTCTCTCTGTGCATCATCTCTAAAGGCCACGTGCATGTCATCAGGGTTCTGCATTCTGTACAAGGTTAGCAAACAAGTCCTGAAAGCACATAAAACATTCAATCGTGAGTCCTGACATAATAACAAATTAAAATAAAGTAAAAATAAAGAAATAAAAAGTACAAAAGTAAGAAAAACCATGGGTTGCCTCCCATGCAGCGCTTGTTTAACGTCATTAGCTCGACGACCGATATTTAAACATCATTGGAAGGATATGGTGGATCACTCAGAGTATGACAGGTGTATGTTGTTGGAATGTCACCTCCTTCGTAGGGCTTCAACCTCTGTCCATTGACTATGAACGGTTTACATGTTTGGTTCTTGATTTCAATAGCACCGGATCTCAGGATCTTAGATACTTCGAAAGGGCCAGTCCATCTCGAACGGAGTTTACCTGGAAATAGTCGTAACCTAGAATCGAACAGGAGAACAGGATCGCCTATTTTGAAGTCTCTTCTTATGATTCTTTTGTCATGCCAAGCTTTTGTTCTTTCTTTGTATATGATGGCATTTTCGTAGGCAGATTGTCTGAGCTCTTCTAATTTGTGGATATCAAGGATACGTTTCTCACCAGCTGTCAAGTAATCCAAATTCAAAGTTTTGATGGCCCAATAGGCCTTATGCTCCAACTCAAATGGTAAGTGACATGATTTTCCATAGACCAGTTGATAAGAGGTTGTTCCTATAGGAGTTTTGAAAGCGGTTCTATAGGCCCATAATGCTTCTTGAAGTTTCTGCGACCAATCTTTTCTAGATATAGAGACAGTCTTCTCGAGGATTTGTTTTATCTCCCTATTAGATACTTCCACTTGTCCATTGGTCTGTGGGTGGTATGGTGTTGCTACTCTATGCTTAACTCCATACTTGCTTAAAAGTTTATCAAATATTCTCGATATGAAGTGTGATCCTCCATCACTTATGACTAAACGGGGTGTTCCAAACCTGGGAAATATATAATTCTTGAATAATTTGATGACTACTCTGGTGTCGTTTGTGGGTGCGGCGATAGCTTCAATCCATTTAGACACGTAGTCAACAGCTACTAATATGTACTGATTTCCAAAAGATGGTGGGAACGGTCCCATAAAGTCCATACCCCATACGTCGAAGAGTTCTACTTCTTGGATATTTCTTAACGGCATTTCATTACGTCTTGAAATATTTCCTGTGCGTTGGCATCTGTCACACTTGACAATGAAAGCATGGACATCACGCCACATAGTAGGCCAGAATAGGCCAGCTTGAAGAATCTTGGCGTAGGTCTTAGATGTGCTTGCATGTCCACCATAGGGTGCAGAGTGACAATGCTCAATTATATTATTTACCTCTTCTTCTGGAACACAACGGCGGAAAATGCCATCTTTACCTCTCTTGAAAAGAAATGGATCGTCCCAATAGAAGTTTCTCACATCACTATAGAACTTCTTCTTCTGGTGGTAGTTTAGATCAGGGGGTATGATGTCAGCGGCTAGGTAATTAACAAAATCTGCATACCAAGGTACATTGCTTATAGCTAAGGATTTATGAAATTGCTCATGAGGGTCTGGGTTATCATCTTCAATGGTTTCTAGTTGGGCTATCAGTCTATCGTAGGCAAAATCGTCATTTATGGGTACTGGATCAGGTTTCAGGTATTCTAGCCTAGATAGGTGATCAGCTACCACATTATCAGTGCCTTTCTTGTCACGGATATCCAAATCAAACTCTTGTAATAATAGAATCCATCGAAGTAACCTAGGCTTGGCATCCTTTTTGCTTAGTAAGTAACGAATGGCAGCATGGTCGGTGTAAACTATAATCTTGGCTCCTACTAGATAAGATCTAAATTTGTCTATTGCAAAAACTACAGCTAGGAGCTCTTTTTCGGTTGTTGCGTAGTTGAGCTGTGCAGCGTCTAGGGTTCTACTGGCATAATAAATCACATGTAACTTCTTATCTTTTCTCTGACCTAGAACGGCTCCAACAGCATAATCACTGGCGTCACACATTATCTCAAACGGTTCCGACCAATCAGGGGGTTTCATTATAGGTGCTGAAATCAGAGCTTGCTTCAGAAGATTAAATGCTTCAGTACATTTTTCATCGAAGATGAACTCAGCATCTTTCATTAAAAGACCAGTTAAGGGCTTTGTTATTTTGGAGAAATCCTTGATAAAACGTCGGTAAAATCCGGCATGTCCAAGAAAACTTCTTATCTCCCTGATAGTCTTCGGCGGTTTTAGATTCTCTATGACTTCTATTTTTGCTTTATCTACCTCTATACCTTTTTCGGAAACTATATGTCCTAAAACAATCCCTTCGGTGACCATGAAATGACATTTTTCCCAATTTAGCACAAGGTTTACCTCCACACATCTCTCCAGGATTTTCTCAAGGTTGACAAGACAATTTTTGAAATCTGACCCACAAACTGAGAAATCGTCCATAAATACTTCCATGATTCCATCCAAATAATCAGCAAAGATAGACATCATGCAGCGTTGGAAAGTTGCAGGAGCATTACAAAGTCCAAAAGGCATTCTTCTATAGGCAAAGGTTCCAACTGGGCATGTAAAGGTAGTTTTTTCTTGATCTTCGGGGTGAATAGGTATTTGGAAGAATCCTGAATATCCATCTAAATAACAAAAGTAAGAGTGTCTGGCTAGGCGCTCCAACATTTGGTCTATGAATGGTAATGGGAAATGGTCCTTCCTAGTTGCTTTATTTAATTTTCTATAATCTATGCACATACGCCAACCTCCATCAGTTCTTTTTGCTACAGGTTCGCCCTTCTCGTTTTGCACGACTGTGATGCCTCCCTTTTTAGGTACTACATGCACAGGACTCACCCATTTACTGTCCGAGATCTGATATATTATACCTGCCTCTAGTAACTTAAGAACTTCAGTCTTAACTACAGTACTCATTATAAGATTTATTCTACGTTGGTGTTCTCTAGAAGGTTTTGAATCTTCTTCAAGCAAAATCCGATGCATGCATACGGATGGGCTTATTCCTTTTAGATCAGAGATCTTATATCCTAAGGCTGAGGGGTACCTACGTAAAACTTCTAATAATTGATCGGTTTCTTCTTGGTTTAAGGTAGCACTGACTATAACTGGACGGTTCATATCTTCATCAAGAAATTCATATCTCAGGTTTTTAGGCAGTTCCTTAAGTTTTACGGTCGGTTTTATAGGGCAAGGCATAGGATCTGGGGTAAGAGATAAACATTCGTGAAGGTTATCATCAATGTAGGGTGTTTTATAATTGTCATCTTCCAAAATAAGGGTTGATGGCAATTTTATAGATTCAGTTTCTTCTTCTTGTTCTAATTCCCTAATACATTCTTCGATGATATCTAAGGCATAACAAGAATCTCCTATCACAGGTGCCATAAGAAATTTTGACAATATAAATTCTATCTTCTGGCCACCTACCTCAAAAGTTAGTTTTCCCTTTTTAACATCTATTACGGCTCCAGCAGTCGATAAGAACGGTCTACCTAGGAGGATTGGTATGTCGTCATCTTCTTTAATGTCCATGACAACAAAATCAGTAGGTATAAACAGCTGACCTATCCTAACAGGGACGTCTTCAAGTATGCCTATAGGGTATTTAACGGATCTATCGGCTAATTGAAGTGACATCTTAGTAGGTTGTAATTCTCCTAAGTTTAATCTCTCACAAACTGCTAAAGGCATTAAGCTCACACTAGCTCCTAAGTCTAGAAAAGCTTTTTCGATGACATGATTCCCCAAAACACAAGGAATGGAAAAATTTCCGGGATCTTTATCTTTCTTTGCTAACCTATTCTCGGAAATAGAATTACATTCCACGGGTTTCGGATCTTCGAGTCTACGTTTATTTGTAAGTATGTCTTTGAGAAACTTAGCATAAGAAGGTATTTGGGTGATGGCTTCTGTAAAGGGGATTTCTACGTGAAGTTTTTCTATAACCTTAACGAATTTTTGATATTGATTATCGATTTGGGTTTTCTTTAATCTTTGAGGGTAAGGTATTGGTGGTTTGTATGGCGGTGGCGGTACATAGGTTTTATTTTTAGGTTCTTCTCCTTTTTCTTGACTTTCCGGGGTTTCAGGCTTCTCTGGTTCCTTTTCCTCATTCCTCTCAGAAGTTTCGGGCTCACTTAATCTAGGGTTTAAAGGTTCCTTATAAGCGGTTCCACTTCGTAGAGTAATGGCATTAGCTTGCCCTTTCGGGTTTTGTTGAGGTTGTCCAGGGAACTGTCCTCCAGGTGTAGTCTGTGGGGCTTGGTTTAACGCTACCTGAGAGATCTGGGTTTCAAGCATCTTATTATGAGTAATAATTTGATCAACCTTGGTTCCTAACTTGGTAATTAGTTCGTTAACATGGACGTAATGGTTCATGAACTCTTTGTTTTGTTGTTTTTGAGCAACGATAAAATCTTTTACAACCTCCTCAAAGCTCGGGCTAGGTGGTACAGGTTGCATAGGTTGATTTGTTCTAGGGGCTTGGTAACCTTGTTGTCTCGGAGGTGCGGTATTTTGGATAGGGTTATTATTTTTGTAGGAGAAGTTTGGGTGATTCCTCCATCCAGGGTTATATGTGTTTGAAAATGGGTTCCCTTGGGTATAGTTCACTTGCTCAGTGTTGGTTTCATTCAACAGATTGCATTCGGCGGATTGGTGTCCTTGCGTTCCACATATCTCACAATTCGGCGAAACTGCGGCAACAGTATTCGGAGTTGTACACATATGTTCGACTCTAAGGGCCAACGCGTCCATTTTAGCCTGCATCATGTCTATAGAGCTTAGCTCATGTATTCCTCCTTGGGCTTCCTTCTTTTCCACTGTCGCTCGTTCTACTCCCCATGATTGATGGTTTTGGGCCATATCCTCGATAAGGGCACTAGCTTCAGGGTAAGGTTTGTTCATCAGTGCGCCACCAGCGGCAGCGTCGATGGTCATTTTAGTGTTATAAAGAAGTCCATTATAGAAGGTTTGGATGATTAGCCAATTCTCTAGGCCATGGTGTGGGCATGCTCTTAATAGTTCTTTATATCTCTCCCAGGCTTCGAACAACGACTCTCCTTGGTGTTGGGTAAATCTAGTTATTAGGTTTCGAAGAAGAGCGGTCTTACTTGGGGGAAAATATCTAGCAAGGAAAACTTTTCTAAGGTCATCCCAAGTTGTTATTGAATTGGGTGGAAGGGAATCTAACCATGATAGAGCTTTATCTCTGAGGGAAAAGGGAAATAATCTTAAGCGTATTGCCTCAGGAGAAGCTCCATTGGTTTTAAAGGTGTCTGCTAACTGAAGAAAGTTTTTTAAATGTTGGTTTGGGTTATCAGTAGCGAGACCTGTGAATTGTCTCTGTTGCACTAATTGCAGCAGGGATGGTTTAAGTTCAAAATTATTGGCTGGGATAGCGGGGTTTACTATACTGGAACTAGGTTCCTCGTTTGATGGTTGGGCGAAGTCCTTAAGAGGTCTTCGGTTTTGATCTTCGGCCATAGCTCTCCTATTCCTATGGAAAAATAAACGTGCGCGAGCGTAACGTTCAGGTTCAGCTAGAGGGTCTACTAAACTTCCGGCACTGCGAGTCTTTCGCATTGACCGGTGGGTAACAACCTTAGTCTAAACGGTATAACTACAGGGTAATGAAATTTGACGATATTGGTCGCCGGCAACGGCGCCAAAAACTTGATGCGTGTTTTTCGCAAGTGTACGAATCACGTCAAAGTAATATAAAAGATTATCGAATCCACAGAGACCAAGTGTCAATCTATCGTACCTGTTGTTATGGTGTTTATCTAAGGCAACTATTTTTAAGGGTTTTAGTAAGGGTGCAATGGTAAATAAAATTATAATTTTAAATAATAAATAAAAGACAGGCTCGAATGTAATTCACGTAATCAATGATAATCCAGTACTTGTTAATGGAACTACTTATGGGCAATGTTTTCTCCTTTGAAAAGAACTAATTTAACAGGAACTGTCGCTTTCGCGTATTCAGAACCGAGTTGTACTCTCTAATCAACCCCTCCTATTGTCACGGATAAAAAGGTGCGTACTGCGTTAGAGTAGTAAACCTATTTTTAAGAAATATAGTTTCTTAACAAAGTTGAAAAGTATTTTAACCTGGACCTCTTAGCAAAAAGAGGTTCTTATGAACCAGACTCTAAATCTCATAACGCGTCCGAAAATCGTTTTAAAATCTCTTTTCTTTTTAATCTAAAAACTCCTAATGAACTATACAAAGCGCTTTTGGCTGTTTTTGAAATAGTTAAAAACAATTACTTGAATTGAAAGATAAAATAGCCCTTAGGTGTTTCCACGAACAATTATACTGATTACTGGTTTAATTACGATCCTTACATTCTAACCTTTATGGGATTAGTTAGACATGATAAAGTAAATATTCTTTTTATAGTTTTTCATATGAGTAATTTAAAGCGAGTGCGGGAAGTAAACAAAGTAAATGTGCGAGTGCGGGAAGTAAACAAAGTAAATGTGCGAGTGCGGGAAATAAACAAAGTAAATGTGCGAGTGCGGGAAATAAACAAAGTAAAGTGCGAGAAAATAAATAAAAGTAAAGCAATGCGGAAAAATAAAATACGAACTGGAATTAAAATGGCGGCAGGATTAACTTCCTCCAGAGTGCTCCAAAACTCGAACCACAGACAGATTACAGACTCGATCACTCGATTGCAGAGGCACCCCGATGTGGAATGGCAACTGCTTTATAACTGATATATGCCTAGAGAATTCTAATTCTGGATGAAGAAAAACGAAAATCTAAGGTCCTATTTATAGGAGAAACTGAAAGTGCGAAATGACCGGGACGCCCCTCCACTAAAAAGTGGAGGTTATGGATTTTTGCCTTGTGGCGCCCGCCACAAGGTCATGGCTCCCGCCATGGTCCCTACAGGGGATGATGGAGTGGGGATCGTGGGTCTTGGAGGTTGAGGAGTGGTCTTGAGACGTGGCCACGTCATGGCTAACCCCATGGCGCCCGCCACAGTGGGTGCCGTAAGTGCAAAATGCTGAATTTCTAGGTTTTCGTCCGTTTTCACTCCTTTTTCGCTCCTTTTCCCGATTCAAGCTCCGATTATTATAAAAACCTGAAAACATAAGAAAACAAAGCAATAACAAAGCAAAACAACAATAAAAGCTAAGAATGCATGCGAAATCGGAGTCAGAAATACGGTGAATTTTAGTGTGATCAGTGTCTTGTTTGACTTGCTTGATGCATTAGAATAAGTTCATATCTAGACTGACTTTAAACTAGGAGCATGATTGCACTAGAGGTTGAGTTGCTCCTTCTGCTTGTATTGTTACTGTATGGCTTTGCTTGCGGGTATTCGGTAGAGCCCTGCTCCCTTGCCCTTGTGGTTTGTTTTGCTTGATAGCATTTTATGTCCTCTGTATGATTACAGTTGTTATTATATTCTGCTTGATAGCATGTTATTTCTTCTGTATGATTACTGTTATTCATATCTGGCTTGAGGTTGAGATGAGCTTGTGGAGGCTGCTGTTCCACACACATTTCCTCCCTCACTTGCATTACATGCATTTTACTGTATATTTGTTTACTGTTTAAGCTGATGCTTTATCTGTTTCTGTTTATCATTGACATGATCCCTTAGGAATCTCAGTTCCTTTGATAAGGAAGTGATGATTAGAACTTTAGGTTGAAACCTATGCATGACAACTTCTAGGAGTTCCCTGTTTCAAACCTCAACTATAGGATGAATCCTTGGCATGACAACAGTAGGACTTGATAGTCTCCCTTTAGTTGAGCCTGTTCTCTTCTCATCTCAAAACAGCTTAAGATACAGTAATCATGAATGATTTCTTTCGTACGTTACGAGCCTTAAGCTATCTGAGAAAGGATTGTTGGAGAGCTTCTTTTCAACAGTCTGGATGTTTAGTATGGCACCCTTTGGGTGACATGCGACACAT
>CAWUDS030002799.1:37500-43047 GCA_963859935.3 Lathyrus sativus
TCTAATCGTATATTTTATTGTGTTTTGGATTTTTATGAGAAAAGAGAACCACTTGACGTTGGATCAGGGTTTATTGTTTGTAAAGATACATTTGAAGCGATACGGACAAGGTCGATGGCGGTGCACAAGGCAACCGACTTACAAGGTTAAAAATGGCTCGACAAAATCGAGAGTTTGTTTTTGAAAATGGTTTTTGGAATCAAAAGTCAACAAGGACAATAGCAATAGTCACACTAAAATCATGTAAACATACGGGGTTAGTCGGCTAAAAAAATCGAGACATGCAAAAAAAACGGCACGCGAACTCCTTGAGAAAATTTTTTTTGGAGGTAAAATATCAAAAAAAGTGAGAAAATAGTGGTGTAACACGGGTGGCCGTGTTGTGTGACACGGCCCGTGTCAGGAGGTGCCTGCAACAAGGAATTTTTAAGTGTGACAGAGGTGTGACACAGGTGGTCGTGTTGTGTGACACGGCCCGTGTCAGGCTACCAGGTGAAAAAACCTAATTTTTTTCTTTGTTCTCCTTCATTTTATGGTTTCTTGAAAATGGTTTTTTGGTCCCTAATAGGACCTTACATGATATATACAGTACAACACACACACAAGAGAATAAATGAAATGAATATAAAAGCAAAAAAGTAAAGGGAGAAAGGTTTGAAGAAATGGATACCAAGAGCTTTCTACCCTTCTTGCAAGTACTCCAATAATCTTTGTTGGATGTGCTCTCCACTCTTCACTCTATGTTGTGAAGATTCTGCTTCTCAATGGTCCTCTTATGCTTCTATATCACTCTCTTTTTCTGGTTTTCTTCCTTTCTATTTTTCTGGTTTTTTAGGGTTTCTATTGCTCTTTCTATTTTTCTGGTTTGCAATGTGTGTATGGATGTGGAATGAATGAATTCTTCTTTACAGCCCCCTCCTTCTTATCTCAGCCCCTAGGGTTTTCTCTTCTTCCCACATATCAGATTTTTTCATGGGGTAATGTCTCTTACCACCTTTTCTCATGTTACTCTCTTTCTTTCCATTTCCATGCAAGGTGCTATGCTGCATTTTCTGCACTACTTGCCTATGTTATTTTTCTGCAGCACCTTGTGTCTTGCACCCCTTTGTTGGCTTGTGTTTTGACAGCTCTTGTGGTCAATGCTACCACCTTTGACAACATTTTGAAAATTCTGATATGTAGAAGTATTGTCACATGTTATTCCTTTGGTCTTGTGACATGTGATCTTGTGACATGAAGAAATTTGTCACCTCTTGCATGAGACTGTTTTGCCATGATTAAACATGCATAATCTTGGTCTTAAAACATTCCAATCTTGATTTAATTCTTGCATATTTCTTGGATGTTTGTAAGCATAATGTGGACTTGGTGTGGCATTACCATAACATGAATTTGATTAGAAGCTTGGATTAAGACTAGAAGTAGCTTATTTTTCTAAGCATTTCCAAGTGCTTGAGACTTTGCAATAAATGTGACATTTTTGCAAATGTCATGAAATTTTTCTTTGCCATATTCTTGAATCTAGTCTTGACTGCATTAATCTTGAACTTTGAACTATGCACTTGTGATCTTGACTCATGCTTTGCAAATTTGAACTCCACTTGATCAAGAATTCGAAACAAAATTGGATGAAGCAATCTTGAATTTGGCCTTGAATTTCATGTTCATTAGGAATATATTTTGAATATCCTAATTTTTTTTTCAAGTAACTTCTCCTTGAAGAAATCTAGATGAATAGATTTTCCAACTTAGATCAAACCTTAGGTGATGAACCTTTTCCTCCATGTAGTCCAAGATAGACAAGTTATCTCATTTGAAATGGAAAATGACAAATCGACCCAATCCATACCCACATGCTCGATATGCAATAAAATGATGTATGATATGGCGAATGTAGGATATAAAGGCTAAAGGCGAAAATGAGGGTGTGACAAGTTCCTTGAGAAGTACTTTCTTGCTGATGTTTATAGCCAGAAAGAGATCGATTTCCTTAAGCTGAAACAAGGAAACATGACAGTTGCTGGTTATGCAGTAAAGTTTGATGAATTGTCTAGATTTTCCCCACATTACAATGGAGTACGAGCTTATGGTTCTAAGTGTATCAAGTTTGAGAGTAGTTTGCGTCCAGAGATCAAGTAACTCATCAGGTATCAGGATATTTGTCAGTTCTCTATGCTGGTTAATAAGTGTAGATACTACAATGAAGAGAGACATGCTAAATCTGCTCACTATAAGAGTATTAGTGAGAAGAAAATTGGAAATCAAAATTGTGGAAAACTTTATGGGTCTCCAGGTGATAAAGGGAAGTTGAAGGCTTAAGGGGAAAAAAGACAAGTGTGGGAGGCACTCTTGCTTCTGTTAGATGTTTTAGTTGTGGAGGAATGAATCATCGAGCTAATGAATGCAAGAGTTGCAGTAAAAAATGTTTCAATTATGGGAAGCCAAGACACTGTATAGCGGATTGTAATAGCAATGTTCTAACCTGCTTCAACCGTGGAGAACCATATCGCATTAGTTATCAGTGCCAGAAATTGAAGAAAGCTCAGTCTGGAGGGAAATTTTTTCTTTGAGTGGAGCGGAGATTACTAGATCTGATAAGTTGGTTCGAGATACGTGCTTCATTAATTATGTTTCTATGATTTCTATGATTGACAAAAGTGCGACAAATTCGTTCATGCGAAATAAATCATGATAAGATAAATGTGAAGATACCTCATATTCTGTATGATCCTCCATGAGATAGATGTTGACTTCTTCATCATCTTAGATTCCATGTCATTACCATCCCAAGCGACGTATGCTCTCTTAACTTATTTTTGAGATTTCTTAAATTTTCTTTGATTCTCAAGGAAGTTTAGTCTTATGCTCCCATATTCCCACATTGAAATCATGTAGGAGTGAATAAGGATATTCTTTCGTTCTTTTGTTGCTCTTTTTGCTTTTTTTTCTTATTTTATATATGTTCTAAAATTTTGCACAATCAATATCATTTCTTCATCAGAGTCATAATCATTTTCTTCCTCAGCCTTGAGATCTAGACTATTATTCTTTTTGTCTTCTTCATTTTCATCTATTCGTTTTACCTCCGTTCAGTGTTCCTATAATTTAGTAAATAAAGTGGCCAATTCCATGTATAACAATTTAGCAAATTAACTTCCTATATAACCCATGTATCCTTTACGACCTACAACCACAATCTAAATATACCATATACCTTAAAAGATTGATTATCTAGTCCAAATATAAATCTAAATTACTCTTCGAAATAAATCACATGTTTCTTAAAGAGATCATTAAGATTATTCACATATCCTCCAGCTGATTACCAAGATAATCACATACCTCATGCTCTATAGATATGTTATGGCAACCATGAAACTCATATATAACTCATAGGATCATGTGATGGAAAATTAAGACACAATAATATACTAATACACATCGGATATAAAACTTCTCAAACTTGTAGGAACCTTGAGGATCAACAACAAATATAAGACGACAAATCAAACAAATAAAGGCACAAAAGAACACCGATATTTTTAACGTGAAAACCCCCTCAATATGAGAGTAAGAACCACGGGTTGTCCAAAACAAAGAAATAACTTTACTATAGTCAATTAAGGGTACAAGAGAGTCTTAAAGTGATTCACAAACTAGTGTAAACAACTGCAAATCACAAAGCAAACTAGCTTACAAATAAGAATAAAAAAGCTGAAAAAATTTCCCAAATTTGCAGCTTCAGTGCGAAGCAAATAACTTTCACCTCAGACATTGTATTGAAATTCTGAATGGTTAAAAGTTAGATATATGTGTTACGAACCTGCTTACCAAATTTGAGCTCGATCCAATGGTTAACGAATCGGGGATCGTCGATTTAGTGAGATTGGTTGCAGAAAAATAGGAATGAGTTTCTCTCCTCTTTTCTCTTTTTTGAATCCTTATTTGTCTCTATCTCTCTTAATCCTAAATTGACTATCTCCACTTAAATAAGTTAGACAAATAGGCTAATAATATTTAGGTCTTTCTCCACATAGGAAGGGAGCCCAAACCCAACAAATCTCCCCCTCACAACTATGTGGAGGAAATCACCAAACCGGCGATATCACAACAAGCTTCAAATTTCCCTCTTGGTAATGCTTTACTCATCATATCAGAACTATTATCATCTATATATACTTTAACCAACTCCAACACGTTGGCATCCAAAACATCACGCATCCAATGATATCTGACGTCATTGTGTTTGGACCTATTATGAAAAGTTAGATTCTTACCAAGTTGAATAACGATTTGACTATCAACAAATAACATATATTTATCTTGAACAAAACCAAGCTCCTGCAAAAATTTCTTCAACCATATTAATAGTAACTCTTTGCATGCTTTGGTAATTGCAATGAACTCATCCTCTGTAGTATATTGTGCTACAACTTTTACAATCTGGACTGCCAAGCAACAACTCCCCCTACAAATTTAATCATATAGCCCGAAGTGAATTTTCTGGAATTAATATCTCCAGCCATATCAGAGTCAGAGTACTCCATTAGAGTAGGCTTATCTCCTCCAAAACAAAGCCTCATAGAAGTAGTACCGCGAAGATACCTTAAAATCTATTTTACAGAATTCCAATGCTCTCTACCTGGATTAGACAAAAATCTATTGACTATACCAACAACATGTGCTATATCTGGTCTTTGGACTTTGTTTGTTAGATATTTGCTATTAGAAATATGTATCTCTTATATGTTTGGTACATGGATCCATGTGATTTTGGGCTTTGTTTGTTAGGTATTTGCTATTATAAATATGTATCTCTTATATGTTTGGTATGTGATAATCTTAGAGTTTTCACCAACAATGGAGACCAAAAGGTTAAAGGTATAACATAGGGTTTCAGCTCTGTACAAACAAAATCTTGGATTACACCTTAGGTTTGAGTGATTCATATATTGAGAGTTGGAGAGTTTGGGAAACACTTAGGTAGAAATGATAAAAATTAGATAACTGAACAAAACCTTGAATTATTCCTTATTCTTTTTATTTTTTATTTTTTATTTTTATTCAAAAATTTACTTTTATTAAAAAAATACAAATAGGAACTATAAATATAAATTTACAATATCCTTCAATATATAAATCTTTAAACTTTTTATAAATTATTTTAACAGATATAATCTTAGTTGAAGAATAGTTGATATTTGTGGATATTTCTTACTTATCATTAAACAAAATTAATCAATTTTTTCAAAGCAGTAAATGCTTCAATTAGTATTAATCATTATTTCTTTTCTACAATTTTATTTTAAAAGAAAAACAACAAATAGGAACTATAAATATCAATTTATATTACCATTAAATATATAAATTCTCTTAATACAGATGACCTTATTTGAAGAATAATTGATATTTGTGGATATTTCTTACAAACAACTACTTCATCATTTTACAAATATAATCAATTTATTCAAAGAAATAAATGTTTCAATTAATATTAATTATTATTTTTCTTTTCAACACAACTATACTTTTCTCAGTAATTTTTCT
>CAWUDS030002800.1:0-41662 GCA_963859935.3 Lathyrus sativus
TTCTTTCTCCTTTCTATTTTCAACTGTTTATCCATCTTTGGTTATTTTCATCGTTATTGGTCAAATTATTGATAAGTAATGTTGGATTCGAGACCACCTCCTTTCCCTCCTCATTTCTTCTTCTTTTCGATTTTATTTTGACTTCCCTTGATCGATGAAGTCTTGTATTCGTAAGCGTCGGATTATCGAGGTCTATAACCTTCCCGATTTTAAATCTATGGAAAATGACCATTTGGGTCATTTTCTTTACTTTGGGATCGCGATAAGCTACCCTTCGATTAATCGATATTATGTTTGCGATTAAGACGAGATCCCACTTTTGGTCTGTGCAACACGATTTAATCGGAGAATGATCCTCATATCATTTCTCTATCTTGACCATAGCACGGATATTAATTCACGCGACCTCCTATAGTTCGACTTCCCTCATAAGTCGAGCTACGACGGTTTATCGTCACATTGTGTCCCGAGTCGATTCACTAATACTGTCAAACCATCTTTAATAAGAGAATGAAGTTCTCTTTGTATTGAATTAAAGAGAGAGGATTGAGTGTAGACTTCTTCCTCTCCAAGTGTTAGGATACACACTATAGAGTGTGTGATCTCGATACTCGTCTTTTAATACGAAGACGCTTGTCTTCACCACACACCCTTTTATCCTAAAAAACCTCGGTTCTATACCGAGTGCATTTTCAAACTCTTTTCACAATAAAATTTGAATGGTTCTGGAGTGGTTAGGCGTGGGCCTTCTCCTATCCCGAGTGCTTGACATTACCATAGGGTTCACTGTCGTAAAGCACTTACCGTTCGAGATCAAAAACACTTTTAATAAGAGAATTAAGTTCTCTTTGTATTGAATTAAAGAGAGAGGATTGAGTGTAGACTTCTTCCTCTCCGGGTGTCAGGATACTCACTGTAGAGTGTGTGGTCTCGATATTTGTCTTTCAATACGAAGACGTGATTATATTCACCGCCTTCACTTTTCAAAACTCCCTTTCAAAAATTTTCTACTCAAGTCTAAAAACCTCGGTCCCGTACCGAGTGCATTTTCAAACTTCTTTTTACATAAAACTTGAATGGTCGTGGAGTGGTTAGGCGTATGCTTTCTCCTATCCCGAGTGCTGACATTACCGTAGGGTTCACTGTCGCAAAGCACTTACCATTCAAGACCAAAAACATCTTTAATAAGAGAATGAAATTCTCTTTGTATTGAACAAAAGAGAGAGGATTAAGTGTAGACTTCTTCCTCTCCGAGTGTCGTGATACTCACTGTAGAGTGTGTGGTCTCGATACTCAGCTTTCAATACGAAGACACTTGCATTCGCCACACGATTTTCACAACAAAACTTTGAGATAAAGAATTGGGTACTACCCACAAGGGGTTACTATCCGAGGATCTATTTCACCCCTAAAAACAGCTTCCGCAAATCAAATGTGACATCTTGCCTCACATGGAGAAAACTAATCTTTTCAGAAAAGGATATGTTATGTCCGTTCTACCGCAAACAGGTAACTCCTAAGTCTCCAACGAGCGAGCAACAATACACCTAACTGCTAGAATGCGCATGTTAGCATCATCCATAAAAAACACCAGTTAATTGTTTCACGAATTACATTGCTCTGATTTCTCATGCCAGATGGGAATACGTAGGCACAAGACGACGATGTCTTGGTGAGCACCCTTTTCTTTTTTTCCCCCGTAGTTTCACGAACTACGTTGCTCTGATTTCTCATGCCAAATGGGAATACGTAGGCACAAGACGGGATGTCTTGGCAAGCACCCTTTTCTTTTTTCCCCCCTGTAGTCTCATATACTATGTTGCTCTGATTTCTCATGCCAGATAGGAATATGTAGGCACAAGACGGCGATGTCTTGGCGAGCACCCCTTTTTTTCTTCACCCGTAGTTGGCCGAACTACGACTGCTCTGATTCTTTACTTCCTTTAAGTAAATATACGTAGGCACGAGGGCCCCAATCCTCACCGAGCACACTACTATCTTTCTACCTGTAGTTTCCCGAACTACGTCGACTCTGACTTTCTCATATCCGTTGAGAATACGTAAGCCTAAGACCGCGAAGTCCTACCGAGTCCTTTCTTCCCCCTTATCCCTTTTTCCCCTGTTTCTGACCTCTCTCAGAACACTCTTTACAGCAATAACTTTTAGCATATACCTTCACACATCGACAAACAAATGGTTCCCATCGAGTGCGATGGATGTAAGGGGTGCTAATACCTTCCCTTCGCATAACCGGCTTCCGAACCCGTACTTGGTCGTGAGACCATCTTATCCATTTATTTCTTAAGGTTTTCTTGATATTTTCCTTTCCCCTCATGGGATAAATAAAGTTCGATGGCGACTCTTCTGTCTTTCTTTTCGCCTCCCTCGTCGTTGCATTTTTTTAGTAGCAACAAATAGGAGGGGAATATTTCACATAAAAGTATGAGCATACTTCACCCTAATTTAGTAAGAGTATTCATAGAAAATCCATACACATACTCACACAAAAGCAGAAGACAATAACCAACAAAGGGAGAAGTACGACGAAATACCTTCAAAAGCCGACGTCGTCGAGTTGCCGCGTCAAAGTTTCCCATTGAACCTTCAAAGGTGTGTAATCTTTTCTTTTTAACTCATAAAACTCCATTGAGTATTACAGAATTTCAGTTTTTCATTATCAATTCAAATTATCGAGCATTTGTATATGGTTGCCATCGCGAATCGATTAAGCCACGAGAGAGTTATGGAAGGCTTTCACCGTCACCGGCCTAAAGACCATAGTGTGTTGGGTTTTTGTTGCGGGCGTTGGGTATCACGATCGATCGGACGAGTGATAAAGTTGAGACGGAAGGAAAGAGGAAGGAAGAAGAAGCTGAGGGTTCTATGTCCCCCATTCTTTCCCTTTGCACCCTTTATGTTGCTATTGTTAGGACCATGTGGGCCTAATGCCATTGGCCCAACATTGTTTTGTTTTACGTTTTTTTTTGTTTTTGTTTTTGGTAGGATTAGGAATTATGGGCCTTAATCCCATCCGTTTCATTTTTTTTATAAAAAAAAACAAAAGAACTTATACTTCATTTATTTTATCTTGAAATGATTAATTGGTCTTTTTAATTAATTAAAATAAAAAATTTCTAATTAGTTTCTAATTAATTTTGATGGTAACTTTCAATTTCTTTAATTGTATGAAGCTATGATTTAATCCTCGATAATCTCAATCGCTATGATCTTCTTGAATACTCTTATTTCAGTAGACTTTAGGGAACTTTTGTTCTTAGTAATGGTAGGATAGTCTCCCCTCAATCTAGATCTCAAGCTCTAGAATTAGGATAACGTTCTTTTAATTTTAAAACTAAAATTTCTTCTCCAAGTATACAGAATCACTTAACCTATTTCTAAATCTTTTGGTAATTTATAAGATTGGTTCACACTTTTTCCAAAAGAAAGAATCGCACTCATTGATTACCATGTAAGTTTTAGCCTAATTCTAAGTACTTACCCCTCATCCTAGCCTTAGATCAAAGTCCCCGCACTCCATGTATTCGTCCTGCCATGGACACTCGATTACCTATCCTTTCAATCCTAGTCTTAGGATCAAAGTCGCCGCACTCCATGTAAGTTCTCGTCGTGGGTACTTACTCATCTTACTTATCTTTCAACTCAACTTAGACTTGGAGTCACCGCACTCCATGTAAGTGTCTCACTATGAACACTTACTTCCCCTGGAACCTTGACCATAGCCAGGAGTTCCTCACCCTCTGTGAGGAGAACTACGAATACTCTGATTCCATTCCTGTCAGGATACATAGGCACAAGATGCGATTTCTTGGCGAGTATACTTAAGACTAACCCCTTAGGTCTCGTTTAAACCCTTTAACATACAGATAACAGATATATAACAAATAACTCAAATAAAACAAGAGGTTCCTGTAGAATACTACAGATGCTTAGGATTCTAACACCTTCCCTAGGTATAACCAACCCCCAAACCTTAGATCTCCCGCATTGTTTTTACAGTGCAATTAGGGTTTTTTTTTTCGTTTTTTTCCCTTTCCTTTGGATAAATCAAAGCTCGGTGGTAAATTTCAATGAATTAAGATTCAAGTTAATCAATAGCTTGACATCTGATTCTCACTGCAACAGAAATGGCGACTTCACTGGGGAAAGTATATGAACTTTGGAGGGTTACCCCTAACTTGTTTATTTGTGTTATTCGCTGTATATCTGTTTGGATATATTTATATGACTGTATCTGCTTGGGTTATATATTGTTGTGAGATAAGTCCTATACCCGGACTGGAGTGTGCTCATGATAGGAAGGTGATATATTTGAGAAGGCTTGTAGGGAGTTGAGTCCCGACCAAGCCAACTTGAGAATCACCGCTCAGTTGAGGCCCTCTTTAGAATAGTATTTATTGAACGAATATTTGTGAAAACATTACTACTTTTGACCTAGGATCCCATGACACTAGGAACCTTTAGTTACCCTTAACACAACTTTGGCCTTTCTTAGGACGTAGTGCGATGACTATGAGGGAGTAGTCCCAAAGTAGTTGATACACGATACTACACTCAAAAGAGGTTCTATTGAGAACATTGTTAACCACCGAGTATTCAGGAAATTGATAATATCTAAAAGATGGACTGATGAATTTGGGCACCTCTTAGAATCCTTGTATTGCAGGTACAATTAACCCTTAGTATACTACCTTTCGGGATGGGTAGACCATAGCCCCATGCTTATTACCCTCTAACCTAGGCATTTGTTTACTTACCTGTACATGTGTATATATGTATATGTATGTTTGTGCATCCATACATTCAAGCATTCATAACATTCTGATTCCAATGAATTCAATTACTTTTCCTTTGCAAAGACAATAAAAATTTCAAAATTAATTTTTTCCGGCTTTTCCAAAAGCATTTGCAAACTTGCTTTTGGATTCCTTGAAATCATTGCATTGCATTCATGTCTTTACATGTGCATCTTCCTTTCACTTTTTGCTCATCCTGTTGTCTCGTCTTCAGTTCTTTCACCCTGAGTCCTCTGCACCAGTACAACACCAGAGCTCGAGCTCGTAAGAAGATGGCGGAACAAAATTAAGAACTTGAGCGTGTCAGCTATGAATTAGAAGGCCTTCGGAGAAGTGTGGGACAGATTATAGAGATGCTACAGGTTATACGTGTGAGGATGGATACTCAGCCCACTGTTGTTTCTGAGATTGCCAATATGGTTGTGGATCCTTAGCTAGAAATTGTTACTACTACAAGCGTACCACCATACAGTCTTCCACCAGGTTTTGTGCCAACACCTATTGCGGTTCCTATTGCTCAACAAATCCAACAAGTTGTTCCTTTGGTTACTGAAGCTCTTCAGGTGATTCCAACTTTTACGCCAGTTGTTGTGCATACTCATGTACAACCATATTTTAATGTGCATCAACTGGTATATAATGTCCCTGACCTGAAGGAAGATGAAGATGAACGTCATGAGAAACTCAGAGAAAATGTGGACATTATTGATAAAAGGCTGAGAATGGTAGAAGGAGATCAAGTCTTTGGTGCTGCTGCCAGAGAAGTGTGCCTTATATCTTGTCTGGTTATCCCTCCAAAGTTCAAAACTCTTAGCTTTGATCATTATGAAGGAGCCACCTGCCCAAAGAGTCATTTGATTATGTACTATCAAAAAATGGCCGCTCATGTTGATAATGATAAGCTGATGATTCACTGCTTCCAAGACAGTTTGAAGGGTGCTTCGTCAAAGTGGTATTTAAGTATGGATCAGTCTCGCATTAAGAGTTTCCAAGATCTATCTGATGCTTTCATCAAACATTAAAAATACAACATGGACTTGGCTCCTGACTAAAGGTAATTATTCAGTATGTCCCATAACAGTTTTGAATCATTCAAGGAATACGCTCAGAGATGGAGAGAACTGCTTCGTAAGTGGAACCTCCTTTGATTGAAAAAGAGCTAGCTGATTGGTTTATTGACATTGTTCGTCCTGAGTTTTACGAAAGAATGGTTGGAAGTGTGACTGCTAATTTTTCTGATATTGTTGTTGGTGGTGTGAAGGTAGAATTGGGTTTGAAGAGTGGAAAAATGTTAAGTACTACCGAAAGTTCAGGCTCCAACAAAGATCATGCTAAGAAACCTTCATTTAGATCCCACAAGAAGAAAGATGGTGAAACTAATGTTGTCATATCATGCAAAAGAAGAAATCAACCTTGGCAGCATCAACAAAATTATATTCAACAACAAGGTTACCCTGTTCAGTTTGCTCAACAACCATATGTAGCTGCTGTTACACCTGCTTTCAACCAACAAGCTCCTGCTTATCAGCCTGTGCCACCAGCTCCTATTTATCAGCCTCCGGTCTATCAACCTCCTTCTGGTTATCAGCCTGCACAAGCTTCATCCAATTATCAACGAGTGCCTAACGTTCCTGCTTATTGTCGCTACTGCAAAAAACGAGACCGGCAAGGACAGAAGAGTCGCCACCTTTCGTTATTTATCCATCGGAACGGGAAAGGAAACGATCGGAAAAACCTGACGAAGAGGTATAAGTCAAGGTCATCGCAACCATTGTCTGGATTCGGGAGTCGGTTACGCAAGGGGAAGGTATTAGCACCCCTCGCGTCCATCGTACTCGATGGGATCCACGCTTGTTGTGTTTATCTGACGGGTTTGTTACATCTATCTACACTAAAGGTCTGGTCTGAAAAGAAAATAAAATGACTCAGTAAAGCGTCGCACTTTATGCCTACGTATTCCCGTCTGGAACGAGAAATCAGAGTCAACGTAGTTCGGCTAACTACGGGGGAAGGTTGCTCGCCAAGATATCGCATCTTGTGCCTACGTACTTTCACATAGCATGAAAGATCAGAGCAAACGTAGTTCGGGAAACGAGAGACACAGGTTTGTCTTTTTTATCCGAGTAGGGTTAACAGACGGTTCCAGCAGTTGGTGTATGCAGCTCGACCATTGGAGACTTAGGCGTTACCGTTTGCGGTAGAACCGGGAGTTAACAGAACTCTCCTTCTGAAAAAGGTTTCCATGGGATTAAAGGTCCAAGAGGACAAAAAGAGTTTGATCTTTGTTTTCTGTTTTTTAGAGAAGTGTCTTTTATGCATGTTTGCAACTGATATCCCACTAGAGACTATGACCTGAGAGTGAATGTGTCACATGTCACCCAAAGGGTACCATACTAAACATCCAGATTGCTGGAAAGAAACTCTCCAACAATCCTTTCTCAAGTAGCCTAAGGCTCGTAACGTACGATATCAATTAACCTTATTACTGTATTTTGATTTTGTTTGCAGATGAGAAGAGAAAAGATGCACTAAAGGGGAACTGATCCAAACCTAAAGTTGTCATGCAAGATGGACCTATGGTTGAGGTTAGGAGGGAAACTAACTAATGTTATCATGCATGGTTAGAACCCTAATGTCTTTCATAACTTCTCTGGAACCAGAGAAGTCAGAGTTCCTAGGGGAACATTGCAAAGGAAAACAAACAGTAAACAAATTAACTGAAAAAGAAAATACTGTAAACAAAATGTTGTAAATACAAATGCATGCCATGCATCACACAAGAAGAAGGAGCCAAGCTCAACTTCTAAACAAACAAGGCACAAAGGCCACACACCACACAGGCAAGGGAGCTGAGCTCTACCAAATACCAGCAAGCAAAGCCACACAGTAAAAATACAAGCAGATGGAGAAACTCAACCTCTAATGCAATACAAGCAAGGGGAGAAGCTCAACCCTTAAGATGCTCTTAGGCCTATGATCATCTACATGAAGCCTAAATCTAATGCAACACTCCAAGAAAATCATATCAATACAGTAGAACAAAAAGAAAACAGACAAAGAGGGAAAACAAGCCAGCAATCTCCACAACAGAGCAATCTTCTGACAGCAATCCAATCCAAAGTCTGTAACTGCTCTTCAAGTTCACACCATCTTCAAGAGAAGGAAAGAGATGCTCCATCTTCAAACTCTACCAAACCACTCCACCAAGAATGAAGAGAATCAACAAGATGAGTATTTGATGATGGGAAGCAAGAAGGAAACCAAAGGAATCCCACCTGACACTCAACCAGTCATCAGAGAAAGGCATCCTCAAAAGTTCTACTCATTGTAAAATGTAACACATCCCTCCAAAGGAGAGATGAGACTTTCACATGAGGACTTTGAATCATAGGATGAGAATGGAAGGCAAGTGAAACCAACCATGCTTATTTGACGGAAAAAAACTACTTCTAAAGCTCTCTCCTAAAAAACCTAATCTTATAAGCTACAAAAAGCTAACAAAAAGAAAAGAAAAGCTCCAAGCCAAGCTCCACCAGCCAATCCACAAAAGCTTCATCATGCCCATGACATCATCCAAGAGGAACCAGAAGCCCAACATACAAGAAAAGCCCACTTTGAGTCCATTCCAAAACAATCACCAAGGTTGAAGCACCAAATGAACAAACAACTTGAATATTTTATCTAAAATAGCAAAACACACCCTAAAAATCTAATTATTTTTATATGGGAACATGCATTTGTTAATGATATATAGTCCAGAAATTAGGGCTTAAATCCAATTCTAAGTCCTCTAATAAAATCCTAAGTTGAAAGGTATCAAGGGAAACCATTAATGGGGGAAGGCTCTAAACCTACGTCTAAATCAGAAGCTATGATTTTCTAAAAAATGTGAGAAAATTCATATGGGAGCATACATCTCTAACTTAGCATTTATCAAAAACTCGCAACAAAATTCCAAACCAAATGATAGAACAAAAATCAACAAACAGACAGCTCAATTATGCAAAATTAAAGAAATGCTTAAAATGAGAAAAATAGGAATTAAATTGAAAAATCATCAAAAATTAAATCTAACAGCATAGAAAAATCACAAATCAAGAGAGGAACATGAGCATTTTTTTTGTGACAAATAATGAAATAAAAATGAATTAAAATAAGAAAATGCAATTAAAATAAAAAAGAAATGAATTAAAACAAATAAAATGCAAGAAAAAGTCACAGGCGTTGGATGGATTGACTCAGTAAACTGATCTAAAGGCCCCCACGCTGTCCAACTCACACACCACGTAGCTGCCAGGCAGGATTAATGAAACGACGCGTTTTGTGTCCAAAACTTCAAATCCTCAAATTAAAACACAACCACACGATGAGCGTACTATGTCAAAGTTCCAGCCAGATCCAATGGTTCAGCCTTCGTCTTCTCCAATTCAAACTCAGATGGAGGGAAGCTCGCAGACGGTGGCCGGAGATGACCTCCGGTCATCTTCTCCGGTGAGCACACACTTGCAGGTCATGAAAACTCAACAAACTTAACATCATCTCACTCTAAATTTCGTCCTGATCTCAAATATCACCACCAAATCTCCTAAATCTTACTAGAATTTGAAACACGAAGCAAATCCTAAAATGCACTTCAATCTGAACTCTCACCAAAACTCAAACTAATGATACGAAAATAATCCTCATCTAACACTGATCATCACATGCTATTCCAATTGAATTAAATCCTTAAAATCAGACCAACTCGCATCCCAACAGAAATCAGGTCATCACTTAATTTGTCTCTAAACATCCAATTTCTGATCCAGAATTCATCTACATCCTAAATCCAAACCTATCCATACACTAATCATGCTCAAATCATGCTATAACCAGTGCAAATTTGAAAACTACATACCTGACTTTGAGCTTCAAATTGAGGTATCTAGAACACGAGTCTGGCTTCAAAACGATGCAGATTGCTTCAATGCTTGGTGAGGAACACTTTTGTAACTTCAATTTGCTTGGATCTGGCTTGAAAACGAAAACACGATTTTCAAATTTCTCCTTCAAACTCCAACTCCAATCCTTGGCTCTGGTGCGAAATGATCTCCAAAAACGTTGCAATTCATTCACAGAACTTAAATAGAAAGTGTTTGTGGGCTTTCTTGATCCAATGGAGGCCCAAAACAGAAAAACCAATTTTCAAATTTCCTTCACAAAACCAACCATGGTGAATGCGTGTTCTAACTTGAAACTTCCCTTGGAAGCTTTCAATTTTCTCCTTGTAGTCTGGTGAGAAAGTTTAGGGTGATTTGAGTACTTGAATCCATTCAATAACCAAGTTATGAGGTGTAACTTACTTGTGAAGTAACAAACCATATCACCATGAAATTGACCTCAAATGGAAATTCTAAAATTTCCAAATTGTTTAGAATTGTTTTTCTGATCAAAATGAGTATTCACATGGTCCATTTTGAGCACAAATGAATTGATCATGAATTTTTCAACCAAATGCCTTTAATTTCTTCCTTTTGCAAAATTTTTCAAACCAAGTCTCACCTAAATCCAAATCAATTCATCATGAGTATATGGTTCACCTAAAAACATCATTTTGATCAAGTTTTGTGTTGAACAAAATTTCATTTGAAGCTTGCAAGATGGAGAAAATGACCTATAATGCCATATGACCTATAATCTTACTTTCCCAAAATACCCCTAACTTGTAAACCTCATAACTTGAGTTCTACAAACCAGATGGAAGACTTCTAATACAATTTGGAAAGCTAATATCAAGGCCTACAACTTTCATGTTGGCCAAAAGTTTAGAAGAAACACCCTTCTAGGTCAAAATCGCCTTGAAAGTTGGATGATTTTCACAGCCAAATTTCACATTCCTCAGATGACCTGTAACTTGTTTGGACCATAACTTGAGTTCTATAAATCTAATGGAGGACTTCTAGTACTCAAATTAAAGCTAAGAGCATTCTCTACAAGTTTCATGTTGACCAAAAGTGGAGATGAAACTTATACCTTGAGATAAGTGGTCTTGAAGTTAGGCACTAAATAGGGGATTTTACCCTGAGAACCCTAATTTAGCAACTCCTCACACCTTGAACTTTTCTTGCATAGATCTTGGAATATCATCTCATGTGTCTCAACACAACTATCCATGATTGCAAAGACTCAAAAATGAGCTTTGATCCCCTTCACTTGCACAGTTAACTTAGGGTTACTCAGATGAAAACCCTACTTGCAACACCCTCAACTATGGCTCTTCACACTTGGTAGAATGACTTGATTGAGTTCCACCATGACCTTCAAGGCACCTCACCATCCATTGATGATCTTTAACTGGTCCTCAAATTAGGAGACTAACCCCATACAAGTAAATGAACTCCTTAAGAAACCAACCCTACTCCTGATGATTATGGTGACTTCTCAAACTTGCATAAGACCTCTAGATAGGCTCCACACTTGATCCCCTGTTAAATGAACCATGTTATGCTATGCAAATGTTAGACCAATGATATGCTAATGCAATAAAACATAAACCAAGTAAGAAAAGGTTAGGCAAATTTTGGGGTGCAACAGCTGCCCCTATTCATGCGGCTTGGACCCGATAGGATGAAAAGCGAACGACTTTCAGGAAATCGAGGTAGAAGACGGTTGAATACCAGAGAACCCGAAAATTTGCTAACCGAAGAAATAAACCTCCAAACTGCTTGGGAACACCACTTCCAAACAATTGAATTCGGTAGTCACAGCAACAATTGATCAATCATCCGATAAAGAACCTAATTTCAATACCAACCGCCTGCGTGATGCCACAGGTGTTGAATAAACGGTAAATGCTACGATAAGCGGGCACTTACATAAAGCATGACATCAATATCCTTGATCCTCCATTCCCGCAGAAACAGGCATACGCTACATAAAAGCGAATCTCATCAACCTTATCGACCTTCCATTTCCTCGACAATGGGCACACGTTTAATAAAAGCGAGAACTGTCAATATCTCTGACCTTCCATTTCCTCGGAAATGGGTATACGCTAAAAGAAAGCGAGAAATGTCAATATCACTGACCTTCCATTCCCTCGGAAATGGGCAAACGCTAAATAAAAGCGAGAAATGTCAATATCACTGACCTTCCATTTCCTCGGAAATGGTCAAACGCTAAATAAAAGCGAGAAATGTCAATATCACTGACCTTCCATTTCCTCGGAAATGGGCATACGCTAAAAGAAAGCGAGCAATGTCAATATCACTGACCTTCCATTCCCTCGGAAATGGGCAAACGCTAAATAAAAGCGACAAATGTCAATATCACTGACCTTCCATTCCCTCAGAAATGGGAAAACGCTAAATAAAAGCGAGAAATGTCAATATCACTGACCTTCCATTCCCTCGGAAATGGGCAAATGCTAAATAAAAGCGAGAAATGTTAATATCACTGACCTTCCATTTCCTCGGAAATGGGCATACGCTAAAAGAAAGCGAGCAATGTCAATATCACTGACCTTCCATTACCTCGGAAATGGGCAAACACTAAATAAAAGCGAGAAATGTCAATATCACTGACCTTCCATTCCCTCGGAAATGGGAAAACGCTAAATAAAAGCGAGAAATGTCAATATCACTGACCTTCCATTCCCTCGGAAATGGGTAAACGCTAAATAAAAGCGAGAAATGTCAATATCACTGACCTTCCATTCCCTCGGAAATGGGCAAACGCTAAATATAAGCGAGAAATGTCAATATCTCTGACCTTCCATTTCCTCGGAAATGGGAACACGCTAAATAGAAGCGAGAAATGTCAATACCACTGACCTTCCATTCCCTCGGAAATGGGCACACGCTAAATAAAAGCGAGAAATATCAATATCACTGACCTTCCATTCCCTCGGAAATGGGCACACGCTAAATAAAAGAGAGAAATGTAAATATCACTGACCTTCGATTCCCTCGGAAATGGGAAAACGCTAAATAAAAGCGAGAAATGAGCATCCAAAAACTTAACAAACAACTCTGCGGGGAAATTATGACATCAGCTGCCAGACATCCATCTTGAACGAAAATGGGTAACGACTTCGAAGGTATAATCATAAAGTTCTTAACATTGACGTAACAACCGTCCGAGGAGGACTCTACTGGGGAAGAAGAGAAACTTAACCAAGCAACTCTGATGAGGGGACGAATGCGATGATCACCTATCTCACGTCAAGAATTTGAACATTCGAAACCATCCTGAACAAGAATTCTAAACCTGCAGGGAAACACCTGAAACAAAATAGGTAACCAACCTGGTTTATGCTTCAAAATGCATATGTTGATAATGGCGTAATGCTCCATACGAAATGGAATGCTATGCATTTGCAAATATGATGATATATGCAAGATGCAAATGCAAGCCCGGGCTGCTGGAGAAAAGCTGGATATAGAACCGCTTCATCAAAATAAATGTTGAAGACAAAGCTAACTCCACTGGGGTTAAACCGGGTATCACCGAATTGTTCCAGCAAAATGAATGCTGGAAAAGTACGCTGACTCCGCTGGGGGTAGAAACAATCTTGTTGGGGACTAGCTTTTATAGTCCGGGATTACGAACTCTGTTGACTATGATCATCCTACTGGAAGAAAGATGACCCGCTGGATAACAGAAAAGCCACTCTGGGGATCACGTCGCTGTCGGGCAGCTTGCTAACTCGTATCCCACTCTTCTGGGGATAAAGATGTGGATTCCATCTGTTGGGGAGGGACATAACCACATAAAGCCTGCTCCTACGTTAAAGGACACCGACTAGGGAAACACGATCCCTTGGTTGTTTGCTGCAAAGGTAACGACCCTGCAAGCCATGAGCAACAACAAGATATCCTATACAAAAGGAAATATACATGTCAATAGCCGTGACAATCGCTCAGTCAATTCAAAGTTTTAACAATTATTGGCCTAGGCCTGCAAGTTTATGCATGTGCAAGTTTATCAAAAACATCGGCATTTTCCACAAACAAAACAGTAAAAGTTAAAACAAAACAAACAATCAAGTACTGAATAGTGTGCGTTTTATTGATAACGGGCCTGTAAATAGGCAAAGTTTTGTACAATGGATGCAACTCCTGAAAAGAGGAAGCTACAAGATAAATATAGATATTTACAGAGGTACAAAGGAATTTGTATGCATGTCGGCAACGTGGTACAGACAAATACCATGAGCTGATCCTCCTATGACTCGCTTGACTCCGACGCTTTCCCGATACTCCGTCCTTGGAAGAGATTGACTTGGATAATCGACCCTCAGGTACTCCCAAACCACTAAGCAATGTCGTATCAGACTCGGACCGCAGTCATTTGCTTTTTTAATCCCTAACTTTTGCCTGAATTGCCCTTTGCAGGTTTTCAATTCACTGGGATACCCCTTCTTGCTGAGGTCGCCTTTTCAGGTTTTCGACTTCGCGGGTGTACATCTTTTCAATTTTTGTCCCTAACGTTTGCCCGAACCTTTTCTTTTTTCTTTTTGGTTCGCCGGGATGCCCCATTTTTTCCTGGACTCTCTTTTTTCTGTCCAGCGGGTCTCTTTTAAGCAAAGTATTTTTTAACTGCGTCCGAGTTCACAGGGGATGAAAAATCTTTGCCATCCATGATGGACAACAATAAGGCTCCTCCGGAGAAGACCTTTCGCACAATGTATGGACCTTCATAGTTGGGAGTCCATTTTCCCCTGTGATCCGATTGTGGTGGGAGAATCTTCTTTAGCACCAAATCGCCCATCTGAAAGCTTCAAGGGCGCACCTTCTTATTGTAAGCTTTATTCATCCGGCTCTGATATAGCCGACCATATGCAATAGAGGCCAGTCTCTTCTCATCCATCAAACTGAGCTGATTCAACCTATTCCGCACCCATTCTTCCTCATCAAGTTGGACATCGAGCAATACTCTTAAGGAAGGAATCTCAACTTCTAATGGCAGGACAGCCTCCATACCATACACCAGTGAGGAAGGTGTTGCCCTGGTTGATGTGCATATCGTCGTACGATAATCGTGCAAAGCGAAGGGCAATATCGCGTGCCAGTCTTTGTATGTCACAACCATCTTCTGGACTATCTTCTTGATGTTCTTATTAGCCGCCTCAACAGCGCCATTCATCTTGGGTCTGTAGGGAGACGAGTTGTGATGCTCAATCTTGAAGTTTTGACACAATTCCTTCATCATTTTGTTATTCAGGTTCAAACCATTGTCAGTGATGATTCTTTCGGGAATGCCGTACCGACAGATGATATCCTTTTTGATAAACCGGGCTACTACTTGCTTGGTAACATTGGCGTAAGACGCTACTTCAACCCACTTGGTGAAGTAATCGATAGCCACCAAGATGAACCGGTGTCCATTAGATGCGGTGGGCTCAATTTTGCCAATCATATCGATGCCCCACATGGAGAAAGGCCACAGGGACGCCATAACGTTCAAAGGGATTGGCGGCACTTGAATCTTGTCTGCATAAATTTGGCATTTATGGCATTTCTTTGCAAACTTAGAACAGTCTCTTTCCATCGTCAACCAATAATACCCCGCCCGTAATAACTTTTGAGACATAGCATGGCCGCCAGCGTGCGTGCCAAAGGTTCCCTCGTGGACCTCCTCCATGAGCAAATTAGCCTCTTTCTCATCAACACATTGCAAAAGCACCAAATCATGGTTTCTCCTATACAGAACACCATCCGGATTCAAGTATAAATTACCAGCCAATCTCCTAAGACTCTTCTTATCGTGGCTGGATGCCCCAGTCGGATACTCCTAGTTCTTTAGGAAATTCTGAATATCAAAATACCACGGCTTGCCATCGGAAGCTTCCTCAATGGCGAATATGAAGGCGGGCCTATCAAGGCGAGAGATAACTATTCGGGGAGCCTCATTCCAGAAGTTAACTTTGTACATCAAAGACAACGTCGCCAGAGCATCAGCCATCTGATTTTCTGCCCGTGGCACATGATGAAACTCTACCCGGTCAAAGAAAGGCAACAGTCTCCTTGCATAATTCATATACGGTATCAGATTGGGCTGACGTGTCTCCCATTCACCCTTGATCTGGTTCACGACTAGCGCGGAATCTCCATATACATCAAGATTCTTAATCCTCAAATCAATAGCCTCCTCGAGACCCATGATGCACGCCTTATATTCAGCTTCGTTATTAGTAACTGGGAACGTCAATCTGGCAGTAAACGGAATGTGCGTCCCATAGGGAGTCGTGATGATTTCCCCAATTCCACTTCCATATGAATTCACAGCACCGTCAAAAACCAATTGCCACTGGGAACCCGGCTCAGGACCTTCACCATGCAACGACTCTTCGCTGTCTTTCATCTTTAAGTACATGATATCCTCGTCAGGAAAATCAAACTTCATCGGCTGGTAATCATCAATTGGCTGCTCAACCAGGTACTCTGACAGTACGCTACCTTTGATAGCCTTTTGCGAGACATACTGTATATCATACTCTGTCAGTACCATCTACCATGGGGCAATCCTTCCAGAAAGTGCATGCTTCTCAAATACATATTTAATCGGATCCATCTTCGAAATCAGCATGGTTGTATGATTTAGCATGTATTGTCTCAAATGTTTGGCAGTCCAAGCAAGTGCACAACACGTCTTTTCGAGCATTGAGTAACGAGACTCACATTCTGTGAACTTTTTACTCAAGTAATAAATCGCATGCTCTTTTCGTCCAGTCTCGTCATGTTGACCAAGAACACAACCCATACTATTCTCAAGAACCGTCAAGTACATGATCAGTGGTCTCCCGACTACTGGGGGTATCAAAATCGGAGGTTCCTGCAAGTACTCTTTTATTTTTTCAAACGCCTTTTGACAATTTTCATTCCAGACAATTTCCTGGTCTTTTTTCAACAATTTAAACATTGGCTCACACGTGGCAGTTAGGTGAGATATAAACCGGGCAATGTAATTCAACCTCCCTAAAAAACCACGAACCTCTTTCTCTGTTTTCGGTGCTGGCATTTCTTGTATTGCTTTTATTTTTGCAGGATCAACCTCTATTCCTTTTCCGCTAACAATGAACCCCAATAGCTTACCGGATCTCACCCCAAAGGTGCACTTATTAGGATTCAGCCTTAGCCTGAATTTCCTAAGCCTCTCGAACAATTTCAAAAGATTCACCAAATGCTCTTCCTCCGTCTGGGATTTGGCAATCATATCATCAACATAGACCTCAATCTCTTTATGCATCATATCATGAAAGAGTGTCGTCATAGCATGTTGATATGTTGCCCCAGCGTTCTTCAAACCAAAGGGCATCACTTTGTAGCAGAACGTTCCCCACGGGGTAATGAAATTTATTTTCTCCATATCCTCCGGCGCCATTTTAATCTGATTATAGCCCGAAAAGCCGTCCATGAAGGAAAACATAGAGAATTGAGCAGTGTTGTCGACCAACAGTCAATATGAGGAAGCGGGAAGTCATCCTTAGGGCTCGCCTTGTTCAGATCCCGATAGTCAACACACATCCGTACCTTACCATCCTTCTTTGGTACAAGTACTATATTGGCGACCCAAGGAGGGTAAGTTGTAACAACTAGGAAACCAGCGTCCCACTATTTCTGCACTTCCTCTTTAATCTTTACGGCCATATCTGGTTTAGTTCTTCTGAGCTTTTGCTTGACCAGCGAACAGTCTTCACGCAATGGCAAGCGGTGGACCACAATATCAGTGTCTAGCCCAGGCATATCTTCATAAGACCAAGCAAAGATGTCACTATACTCTTAAAGCATCTCGACAAGTCTCTGCTTGATATCGCTTTGCAGCGCAGCCCCTATCCGGACATTCCTGACAATCTCTTCCGAACCCAAATTAATGATCTCGATATCCTCCTGATGAGGCAAAATGATTCTTTCTTCTTGTTTCAACAGACGAGTCAGCTGTTCTGGTAAGTCGTCATCCTCAGCAACCTCTTCTTCGGCTTGAAATATCGGGTGCTCAAAGTCGAAGCGAGTCAAAGGGAGATCTTGATCGGTGTCATCTACAATATGGATCTGTTTCGGCGTCACTTGAATAAAGTCCTGGGTAGACCAGTTTCATAGGTCATGTCCTGGCTCGCTGGGCTTTATCCACGACTCCATGTCACAGTCGCTATCGCCTTCTTCACTGTTAGACACAACATAGATCTGTTCAAAACTGACTCCTCCCGGAGTAAACACAATCGGCTTTTTGAATCCTGGCTTGCCCTGCGAAGAAGATGATGATGAAGGGTAATACCCTAAGCCGAACTTGTCTTGCTTAACCGGAATCTCTAGAACTCGACCCCAACCTTTAACCTCACCGACTTGCACCACCGCTTGGGCTTCCCTATACGACGACATGGCCACTTCCATTCCCTTGCTGATGACAGGAGATTTGTCATTGATCTGCACTCCTTCAAAGGCCTGACGCAATGTTTCGTGGATCTCACCATCCACTTCGACATACTTAAACGATGGCAGGTGATTGACCAGAATGTCTTCCTCCCCCCATATAGTGACAATACTACCACCGACCGCATACTTAAGCTTTTGGTGCAACGTCGATGTCACAGCCCCTGCAACATGGATCCACGGTCGTCCAAGCAAACACCTATAAGATGGATGTATGTCCATGATGTAAAACACAGTGTCAAACACTTCTGGACCGACCTGGATCGACAAAGTCAATTCTCCAAATACAGACCTTCTCGTCCCATCAAATGCTCTCACCACTAAATCACTTGGCGTGCAGATTACTCCTCGGGTATCTAGCTTCAGTAATGCTTTCTTGGGCAAGACATTTAAGGATGAACCAGTGTCGACAAGGACGTGGGACATTATAGTGCCCCTACACTCGACAGAAATATGCAATGCACTATTATGATTGCGGCCCCTGGGCGTCAAATCAAAGTCAGTAAAGCCAAGGCCATGCCCCGCATTCACGTGCGCAATCACTCCTTCGAGTTGATTCACAGATATCTCATAGGGTACATAGGCAGCATCCAGAGCTTTCAACAACGCGTCCCGGTGAGCCTTGGAACAAAGCAACAATGACAAAATTGATATTTTGGAAGGCGCCTGCTGCAGATGATCGACAATTTTATAATCGCTCTTCCGAATTAACCTCATGAATTCTTTTACATCTTTGGTCAAAGCCTCTTTTTCTTTCTCTTGCAACGGTCCTTCCTCATTAACTTTACCTTTCCCCTTTGCAATTCTCTCAGCTTCTACTTCTGGCGACGTAAAGATTCTGCCACTGCGGGTTATGCCCCCTGTCCCCACAAGATTATCAACGGATCCTACAGGCAGGCTGGGCAAGTTAATCTTCTCCCTATTGCAATATACTTCTGCCCCATAATTCCAGGGGATGGCTTTAGTACTCTCATATGGAATAGGTCCAGCTTTGGTAATTGTGATAGTCGGCCTCTCGAGAGGTGCCGATATTGTGACGGTTTTGAACGGTATTGTAATCGTTGCAACTTCACCCTGCTTTTCAAGTTTTGCCTCAACAGGCTTCTCTTCAGCAGTGCGATCAAATTGCAGCGTACCTTCGCTGATCATTCTTTGAATACCTCTTCTCAAGTTATTACAACCCTCAGACTAGGCCAAACAATCAACACAATCAGCGTCACAACCAGGGAACACCCCCCTTTTAGCAATCTGCTCTTGACATAACCCAAAGGTGTTTTCAATTCGTCCACATTCATAACCAGATTCAGACTAGCATCCTCCAACACATCACCTACCTTTGCAGTTCCATGAGGCGGCATAGGATTCTTCTCAATATTGGGCGCTTCATTACCAAAGTTTATAGCTTTGCTATCTATCAAATCTTGCACCTTGTGCTTGAATGCTTGACAATTCTCGATGGTATGACCCGGTGCCCCGGAGTGGAAGTCGCAATGTGCATTAACATCATACCCGTAAGGAGGCGTGCCCTTCGGCGGAGCTAGCGTCCTTTTCTCAACAAGCTGCAACTGTAACAAGGTTGGAAGAAGCTGAGCATAAGGTAGTGGAGGTGCATCAAAGACTCTTTTCACAGCTCTATCCCGACCTTGATATCTCTGTGGAGCGGCGTCCTGTCGTCCCTGTTGATGTTGTGGCTATTGTTGTTGCTGTTGAGGTACAGGAATTGTTACACTAGCAATCTGCTGCCTGTGCCAATTCCGACTTCTATCCCTTCTCCAATCACTACATACCGCATTGGTATCTCTCTGTCTCTTGTTCCCAAAAATGTTTTTACCACCTCTAGCTGAGGTTGACTCACCCGCTTGGATCTTACCAATCTTAACACCATTCTCGATACGTTCCCCCAAGAGTATCAACTCGGAAAAATTAGTCGTCGTACAATTAATGAGCCTGTCATAGTACATCCCAGAGAAAGTGCCCACAAACATATCTACCAAATCCCGCTCTACCATAGGTGGGTGCACCCTGGCAGCTAGCTCACGCCACCTCTGGGCGTATTCTTTGAAACTCTCGTTATTCTTCTGAGAGAGATTATAGAGCTGGACCCTGTTCGGCACAAGGTCGCTATTGTATTGGTAATGTTTGACAAAAGCTTCTGCTAGTTCCTTCCAGCTACCAATTTGAGTAGGCTCTAACCCCATGTACCATTCCAATGACGGTCCCGACAAGCTGTCTTGGAAAAAATGCATCAACATCTTTTCGTCATCAGAGTAGGCGGACATTCTCCGATAGTAAGATCGCACGTGAATTCTCGGGCAAGTATCCCCTTTATACTTGTCAAATGTGGGCGCTTTGAATTTGATTGGTACCCTCAAGCCAGAGACCAATCCCATGTTAGCCACGTCCAGCCCCGTGGCATTCTGATTAGCAAGATTCCTCATCTGTTCTTCCAACAACCTGAACCTTCTATCATTGTCAGCGGGCGCCTCAAAATCCCTTCCTGGAGGAGGGAAAGCATCCTCCTGGCGATCTTCACCCCAGTGAGAATCCTCATTACCATACTCAGCATAAGCATTATGAGGACCAAAACTAGCCTGATTGATCCTAGGACCGTATCCCATATTACCGAAACCTTGATTTCCAATGCCAAACCCAAAACCAGCATTATGAACGCCCATTCCCATACCATTGTAGCTTGCATTGTCGAAGCCTGCGCTACCGAAGCCCTGATTACCGTAACTCGGATTCTTGTAACCCTGATTGCCATAACCTTGATTACCACCAAAACCAACGTTGCCAATACCCATACCAGTATTCCCAGCACCGAGACCAGCATTCCCAATGCCAACATTGAAACTAGCATTCCCCGTCACATCCACATTCTCAACTTTGTTATCATTCTCAGTCGTATTGAGGACAACCACCGGTACCGTGTCATCTGCTCGCGGAGTCCTGACCCGAGAAGGATGATTAGAAAAACCGCCATGTAGCACACCCTAACTATCAACCCTAACAATTAGAGGCTGCACCAGAGTTTGCAGCTGCTCCTGGCCCTTAGCCACAGTCTCCATCACCTGCATGAACTGCGCCATACGGTCACGCATCTCCTGCATCTCAGTCTGCATCTAGTCTATGACTTTCTTACAGTTGCTTCTGGTAGGATAGCGATGAATTCGCTGGTCGGAAATCCTGGAACCTGCATCAACAGAGAGCTAAGAGAACAGTACAAGGTACCTACTATGCGAATGATTTATGCAAATGTAAACGCGTGTCTGTGCGTTAGGGAGATTTTCCCCCGATTCGAGTGACAGAGTGCAAGTGCTGATAACAAGAAGTCCGAGTATAGCCACTGGAATAACATCTCATATATAGATAAGACCCACAAGGCAGTAGTACAAAGTCGGCGAATACAATGGGAATCAATAGCATGACCTAAACCAACAAGCCTGGTGATGGTCAGCCTACAACAAGAATTAAAAACAAAGAACTACAAAGATAATCAAGTGCGACCGCGGGCACGAAACTCCTCCAGCAACTATCTAGTCTCGGGGTGATCAGGACGAGTGAGTAACCCTTCAAAAAGAAAATCTCTCTGTAGGATAGTACACTGGAGACCCTCAACTGAATCTTCCCACGCTCCCTGCCCAAAGCAATCCTCTAGCTTTCGCTTCTTAGACTCGAACCTCTGCTTGCGATCCTTCAAGTTAGCGAGAGCTTTGTTCAACAAATCTTCAGTGGCATATCTGCGAGCGGTCTCCTCATCAAACCTCTTCTCACTAGCCTTCCCCTGAGCCCTCAATGTGGAGATCTGCTGCTTTAGTTTATCTTCCCTCTCTTTATTGTTGGCTATGGTGGCATTCCACTGCTGATTAAACTTGGATATTCTTCGGTACGCTTCATCCAAGTGCTGCTTCTTAGTGGCCAGTACGTCATTGACAGATATGAAGTCCCGACCCAAACGCTCACGCTCAGCCATCTGCTTAGTCAAATCCGTCCCTAACCTGTTCACCAACTCTATTTGCCTCTTGAAGGAGTGGACGACTTCATTTCTCTCGCTTCTGATCTGTGCCAACTCTTTCTCTAACTCTTCATTTGCCTTCTTCAACTCTTCTCTCTCAGCTAACACCTGATTATGCTGATGAATAGACACGGTAGTAGGCTCTTCCACCACTAGAGGGCATTCCTGCTTAGCATGTGGAAAAGGCATCCCTATAATCTCCGCTCTGACTCTGATCCAAGTCACATACAGAGCGTAGGCTTGGCTATTACTTTTTCCCAACAATGGCTTCCCTCGGCTACTGATATCATTCCAAGCATGCTGAAGATAAGATAACATATCCCCCTCTAGAAGACCAGTGAGGTACAGAGATTCCTGCACCTCTTCATCCTTTGGCGGAACCCTCAAAGCATAAGCAAACTGTCGGACAAGCAAAGATGGATTATAGTTAATACAACCCTTTCTTCCAATCAAAGGCACATTCGGAAACCCACTGCAGCTGAATATAACCTCAGTACCCAACATATCTCTATCAAACCAAACAACACTCTCTGATGATAAACTCATCAAGCGCTCAGACCACTCAGCTGTGACTGCAGATGAAGCAAAGAGACCCTTCTTGGGTAGGTGACTATCAAACCATCTGTAGAACAAAGGCACACAACATGATACATTCTTACCCCTTCTATTCTCGTTCTTGTAATGTATGGAATGATACACATCGCCAATCAAGGTAGGGACCGGATTCCCTGATGCAAAGATATGAAAGGCATCTAAGTCCACAAAGTCAGGCATGTTATGAAACAAAATGATACCATATATGCAGAGAGCAAGAATGGCATTGAACACAATCCAACAACCGTCTTTGGCACACTGTTGGGCTTTTCCCACTAAGAACTGCAAAGAAAAACCAGGAACCCCGTTCCAACTAGACAAGATCAACTCAGAGACATCCAGATGAAGAGAAACAGCTAGATTAGCCAGATTAGGCTCAGCATCCATATGAACAAAAGGCATCTGACTCCTGATAGGCACACCCAATAAAATAGCATACTCCTCTAATGTAGGTGCATGAATGAAGTCCGGGAAAGTAAAGCATCTTAAAGGAGGATCATAGAACTGCAGCAAGGCATACAACCCATTCAACTCATACATAGAAGGTTTACGGACCAAACTGAGCAGCTTCCCATAAGACTTTCTTAATTCACCTATAACAGTATCATTTGCCAAAGCAATCAGACTGGACAAATGAGCAACATCTGGAGTGGGGAGCTTATAGGCCACAGTCTTCCTCAGAGAACCCATAATAGCACAACAGAAGGCAAGAAAACCTGAACCGGGGGTGTCGCTACTGCGAAAATCGGCGCCGGCTATGACAGAAGAGTCGCCACCGTGCGTTATTTATCCCAAAAGAGGGAAAGGAAACGCTCATAGAAAACCTAACGCAAAGAGGGAAAGGAATGGTCATCGCAACCAAATCCTGGATTCGGGAGTCGGTTACGCAAGGGGAAGGTATTAGCACCCCTCACGTCCGTCGTACTCGACGGGATCCACGCTTGTTTTCTATCTAAGGGTGTGTTTATCTATCTACTCTAAAGGTCTGGTCTAAAAAGAAAAGAAAATGACTCGGCAAAGTATCGCACTTTATGCCTACGTATTCCCGTCTGGAACGAGAAACCAGAGTCAATGTAGTTCGCCTAACTACGGGTGAAGGGGGAAGGTTTCTCGCCGAGATATCGCATCTCGTGCCTACGTACTTTCATACGACATGAAAGATCAGAGCAAACATAGTTCGGGCTACGGAAGACACAAGCTTGTCTGACAGTTTTTTATCTCCTTATGAAAGGGTTTTCCAGATTAAGGGTCCAAGAGGACAAAAACAAAGTTTGAATGTTTGTTTGAATCTTTTACGAAAGAACTGTTTTTTTAGGATGTTTGCAATCTCCATCGCACTAGAGACTATGACCCAGGAGTGAACGCTTCGTATGTCACCCAAAGGGTATCACATTAAACATCCAGATTACTGGAGAGACACAACAGGAAAGGGGAGACAAGCTCCACCTCAAACCTAAAGGTAGGAAACACAAGCAAACAGACAATACAACAAAAGAAAAATAAAAGCAGAGGAAGCATCCCAAGCAGCAACAACAATCTTCTACAGACAGCAACTTCAACCTTTAACAGCAGCTCTGATCAACAAGATGAATTGACAGCAAATTTGACAGCAAAGAATCTTCATCTTCAAGCTAGCTCCTATCTTCAAGCTTTTTCAATTCTTCATCTTCAAACTCTAGCAAGCTCCACAAGAAGAGAAATCATCATTGAGATCAAGTTACAATGCTAGGAAACCTGATGAAAACCAAAGGAATTCATCAGGAACCAACATGGAAAGAAAGTGCATCCTCAAAAGTTCTACTCATCAAGGCATGCCACTCATCTCTACAAAGGAGAGATGGAGCTTCCTTAAGAGTACTTTGCATCATAGGACAAGGATAGAAGCAAACAATGCATTCTATTTTTTATGAAAGAAAAAACTAGTTCTAATTGCTCTTCCTAAAACCCTAATCCTATAAGCTTCTAAAAAGCTCCTAAAAGAGAATGAAAACTCCACATTAAGCTGCACAAGCCAATCCAAAGCAGCTACAAGATGTCCAACACCTCCTCCAAAAAAGGAAACCAAGCTCTTCAAGCTCCAAAGCCACCAACAAGATCAAACAAGGCAAGGCACCAAAGAAGGAACACCAAAAGCAACACATACTTGCAAATTCTATCTAAAATAGAAAACTAAGTTGTAAAAATCTAAGAAATTTCCTAAGGGAACATGCATGTTTTAACATTCTAGGGTTCAAATATCAGAGTATAAATCAACTTCTAGGTCCACTAAATAAATCCTAAGTTGAATTGTGTCAAGATAAACCATAAGTTGGGAAGGCTCTAAATATCTCACCTAAAACAGAACCTACAATTGTTGAAAAAATCTAATAAAAATCCTAAGGGAGCATGCACATCTAAACTACAACATACTCAAAAATCACAGCCAGATTCAATACCAAAAGATCACACCAAAATCTGTAGAAGCATGCTTCAGTCTCAAGTTTTGATGATGTCAATGCTACTCAAAGTTAATATCTCTTGATTGCAAAAAGACAAGTTGTTCAAAATCATCAAGATCAAGTCAAGCTATCTTTCAAGTCAAGCTATATGGAACTGATTCTTCCAGACTTGCCTGCATTACTGGTATATCAAATCCACCTTTTTAATTTTGATATACAAGTGTTCAAAAACATCAATCTTTTGTGCATAATACATACACATGTTTTTGAAACTTTAAAAATGGTATAACATTAATTTTAAAAAGCATTTTTCTGAAAATTAGCAGTGTTAACCGATTAACCATATGGGTTAACCGGTTAACCATTTTGAATTTTGAATTTTCTGGGCTAACGTACCAGTGTTAACCGATTAACCATATGGGTTAACCGATTAACACTGAACGTGCAGTGAAAAATTGCTTTGTTTTTGAGTTCAAAATTATTTTAAAATCATACCTTTTCATGGTTTGAAGCTTTTAAAATCATACCATTTGTGAAAGGTTATTTTACTCATATAAATTCTGAGTTTTTCATTTTGAAACAGACCAACAAAAACCAATACTCATTTTTAAATTGTCTTAGAATCAAATTCATTTTTTCAAAAGTGTTCATACTTGCATTGAAAGTTTCACATTCATTGAACACTTGTATTGAAAAAATTACAAAGAGTGAATTTTGATTCATTGAAGAAGATCACTTTGACAATTATACTCAACCAAATTCATTACAATTATTGTGTATCTGACTTGTGATCCAGGATTGTTGGACACAAGGGTGAGTGTTTACAAGAGGATTGTTCTTGTACACTTGTGTTGTTGATTGTTTAAAAGTAGGCCTCACCGGTTGATGGTGTGATAGGTTGTACTGTTTTAAACAATAGTGAAAATTCTCTTTCATGTTGAAAGGGGAGTGGAGTACTCTCGGATTGTGAGGGGAACCACTATAAATCCTGTGTCTTTCTTTCTTTCTGTTGATTTACTGCTTTCCATAACCAAGAACACCATCCAGTATATTTCCAAGAACCATATAAAAACCGGAAAAATTTCAAAAGTCCTAATTCACCCCCCCCCCCCTCTTAGGCATACTCTGTTCTTACAAAATCAACAAAACAGATGAACAATTATGCAAAATAAAAGAAAATACATAAAAGAGAAAAATGCAAATTAAATTGAAAAATGCATGAAAATGCATTTTATTGATTCCAGAAAATCACAAATTCAATCAAGAGCATGGAGATATTTTTAAAATATTTTTTTAGATCAAAAATGGATTTATTGTGATTTTTAGAACCAATAAGCATTAAAAATAAATCAAAAAATGATTAAAAGAAAATAAAATGCTGAATAAAACTACACGCGTTGGATGGTGTTGACAAGGTAATCTGATCCAAAGGCATTGAGCACGTCCATGTGAGCATCCCACTCACACGCTGACTGGGATTAATGAAACGCTGCGTTTCATTCCTTGGAGGCAAATCCTTAGTTTAAACATGAGCCACACGATGTGCTGAATAAGTCCAACTTCCACAAGATTTGATGGCCATGACTTCATCTCCTTCCTTGGAACTCAGGCGAGGGGGAACAGTCTCCAGTGGCTCTCACGGTGGAAACAACCATCTTCTCCGGTGAGAGTCACTTAAGGCAGCCAAAAATTGCAAACCTTATATCCATTCCACTCAAATTTTCACGTAGATCACGAATATGAACTCCAAATCTTATGAAACCTTATGGATCTTTCAAATCGAATCCAAATCCAAAATATGTCTAAACTTTCATCCTCACCAAATCATAATCTAATCACACAGAAATGTTCCTCATGCTTCCTAGATCATCCTAATTTATCTAGTTCATGCTAATTCTCCAAGAATCAAGAGATTCGATCCAAAACAGAAATGTCATCACATGATCCATCATCACCACTTGCTACCAAATCAATCCTAAAACGACCTAGGTTTCATCCAGATCCTAACCACATGTTCATTGCTAACTACATCATGCTAGATCAAGAGGAATTTTGAAGTTTACTAACCTGGTATAGATCCACTAACAGAGGTAGCTAGAGCTTGCTTCTTGCTTCAAAACTCTCCAGACACGATCAGTGATGCAAGAGGAAAAGTCTTCAACCTTCAATTTGCTCTGAACTAGCTTGGAAATGAAAACCCAATTCTCACTTGCTCCTTGGAAATTTCACTTGTAATCTCAGCTTTCTTCACGAAATGAGCTCCAACCCGAGTATGGAATCAATGATATGCTTATATAGAGTGAGTTTGTGGGCTTTTGAAGCTTGAATGAAGCCCAATCCAGCAATTCACGATTTCTTATTTTTCCTTCAAAGTGCACATGACAGTCATGTATTCTGGCCGTGTAGCTTGCTCCAGAATCTTCTAATCACTTGCAAAATCCCTTGTGAATGAATTCAGATCAAAAGGAAAGCCTGAATTGCCTTGGTGAAGGATTTGAATGTGTAACTTGCATATGAAGAAACAACCTTGTAACTCATGAAAATCTGCCTCAACTCAACATTCTACCAATGTCATTGTGTTTGAAATGAAATTCCCAATCAAAATGAGTACTTACTTGACATGTTTTGGTCATTTAACCAATTATTTGAATTTCCCCCTTTTAATCCTTTTAAAACTTTCTTTTTCAAGCCATTTCAAACCAAGTCTTGCTATGAGCCCAATCAATCCACCATGACTTCTTGGTTAGCCTAAAAACCACATTTTGAACAAGTTTCATGTTGAACAAAAATCCATTTGACAAGTGCAAGTGGGAGATTTTGACCTATGATTGAAAATGGCCTATAATCTCACTTTCCCAAAATACCCCTGACTTGTAAACCTCATAACTTGAGTTCTACAAATCATATGGAATACTTCTAATACAATTTATAAATCTAAGATCATGAGGAACAACTTTCATGTTGGCCAAAAATTCAGGTGAAACATCCTTCTAGGTCAAAAATAGCTTGGAAGTCAGATGATTTTCATAGACAAATTTCAGAGACATCTGAGGACTTGTAACTTGTCTGGACCATACTTGAGTTCTATAAATCCCCTTGAATAATTCTAGTACTAAAATTAAAGGTATTGAGATGCTCTACAAGTTTCATGTTGGCCAAATATCCATTTGAAACTTGCATCTTGACTTATGTGGTCTTGAAGTTAGGCACTAAACAGGGGATTTTACACTGAAACCCTAATTTAGCAACTTCCCACTCTCTTGACTCCTCTTGACTTGATCTTGGCACAACACCACAAATGTCTCATCATATCATTTCATGAACTCCATGACCTAAAAGTAGGCTTTGATACTCTTCAATTGCACAGTTGACCTATGATTGACCCAGATGAAACCTTAATTGCTTGCACCTCAACTGTGGCTCTTGCATTTGACACAATGACTTGATTGAGCTCTCCCATGACCTTCTAGGCATTCCATGAGCTCCATACACATCCTCTTCTCATATTCAACACTTCACATCCCTCTGATGGTCTTCAATTGATCTTCAAGTTAGGAGAAAATCTTCATGCAAGCATATAAACTCTTAGGCACTCAAATTACCTCCTGATGACTTTGATAACTTCTCAATCTTGAATAAGACCTCTTGCTAGGCTTCTCTTGATAAGAATCACACTTGATCCCCTTCTATATGAATGATATCATGATATGCAAATGATATAACTATGCAAATGTTAATGCAATGAAACATAAACCAAGTAAGAAAAGAGGTTGGGCAAATTTTGGGGTGCAACAGGGGGATAAGGTACCTGCAACACAGACATACGTTAATGATATGAAAATGAGTATGCAAAATGAAAAATGAAATGCAACAGAGGATCAAGATGGCTGCTGAGAAGATCAAAGCTCAGATCCAACACAATCACCACACTGCTCTGATAGCACAACCCTGAAGAGGACCAATAAATACACATTGTCGAGAACAACCACATCTCTGATGATAAGAACCTATGAACCCCACAACACTGATTCACTGACAAGAAAACCAAGTAGTCTGAAGGTTAAAGTTTCCTGCAATAAACCCGACCCCGCTCACAGGTATGGACCTAAATCATAGACAAGGTATGACATCCTATGCGTTTCCCAGCGTCATAGACTTTCAAGAGCGATGATACGATACCCAGAAGGTGTGGCATCATCATCCCTTGAAGTGGCCTCACTCTGCTGAGTCACAAATGATCGGTCCCCAGAGTCGACAATCCTCCAAACCAACAAACCCTCAGACCCAAAGGGCCGGAAAAGAAGTCAACCAGGAGAACCTTGTCTGAGCGTGGATTTCATGAGACACTAGTGCCTGCAAAGCAAGCACGCGCCCACTAATTTCCACAACTAATGCTAAGTACACTCAAGCCTGGGTCTGGCTTCTCACTCATCAGATCCCCTTCCCACAACAGTACAAATAATAATCATAATGAAAAATAAAATGCGGAAAGTAAATGCGATAAATAAAGCCCAACAGGTAAACACACAAGCGCTAGGATTGACTCGCATAGGGAACCGTTGGAGACCTCAGCATAGTCGCCATCTGTCGCTACTGCGAAAAATGAGGCCGGCAAGGACAAAAGAGTCACCACCTTTCGTTATTTATCCCTCAGAACGGGAAAGGAAAAGATCGGAAAAACCTGACGAAGAAGTATAAGACAAGGTCATCGCAACCATTGTCTGGATTCGGGAGTCGGTTACGCAAGGGGAAGGTATTAGCACCCCTCGCGTCCATCGTACTCGATGGGATCCATGCTTGTTGTGTTTATCTGACGGGTTTGTTACATCTATCTACACTAAAGGTCTGGTCTGAAAAGAAAATAAAATGACTCGGCAAAGAATCGCACTTTATGCCTACGTATTCCCGTCTGGAACGAGAAATCAGAGTCAACGTAGTACGACTAACTACGGGGGAAGGTTGCTCGCCAAGATATCGCATCTTGTGCCTACGTACTTTCACACAGCGTGAAAGATCAGAGCAAACGTAGTTTGGGAAACGAGAGACACAGGTTTGTCTTTTTTATCCGAGTAGGGTTAACAGACGGTTCCAGCAGTTGGTGTATGCAGCTCGACCATTGGAGACTTAGGCGTTACCGTTTGCGGTAGAACCGGGAGTTAACAGAACTCTCCTTCTGAAAAAGGTTTCCAAGGGATTAAAGGTCCAAGAGGACAAAAAGAGTTTGATCTTTGTTTTCTGTTTTTTAGAGAAGTGTCTTTTATGGATGTTTGCAACTGATATCGCACTAGAGACTATGACCTGAGAGTGAATGCGTCGCATGTCACCCAAAGGGTACCATACTAAACATCCAGATTGCTGGAAATAAACTCTCCAACAATCCTTTCTCAAGTAGCCTAAGGCTCGTAACGTACGATATCAATTAACCTTATTACTGTATTTTGATTTTGTTTGCAGATGAGAAGAGAAAAGACGCACTAAAGGGGAACTGATCCAAACCTAAAGTTGTCATGCAAGATGGACCTATGGTTGAGGTTATGAGGGAAACTAACTAATGTTATCATGCATGGTTAGAACCCTAATGTCTGTCATAACTTCTCTGGAACCAGAGAAGTCAGAGTTCCTAGGGGAACATGGCAAAGGAAAACAAACAGTAAACAAATTAACTGAAAAAGAAAATATTGTAAACAAAATGCTGTAAATACAAATGCATGCCATGCATCACACAAGCAGAAGGATCCAAACTTAACTTCTAAACAAACAAGGCACAAAGGCCACACACCACACAGGCAAGGGAGCCGAGCTCTACCAAATACCAGCAAGCAAAGCCACACAGTAAAAATACAAGCAGAGGGAGAAACTCAACCTCTAATGCAATACAAGCAAGGGGAGAAGCTCAACCCTTAAGATGCTCTTAGGCCTATGATCATCTACATGAAGCCTAAATCTAATGCAACACTCCAAGTAAATCATATCAATACAGTAGAACAAAAAGAAAACAGACAAACAGGGAAAACAAGCCAGCAATCTCCACAGCAGAGCAATCTTCTGACAGCAATCCAATCCAAAGTCTGTAACTGCTCTTCAAGTTCACACCATCTTCAAGAGAAGGAAAGGTATGCTCCATCTTCAAACTCTACCAAACCACTCCACCAAGAATGAAGAGAATCAACAAGATGAGTATTTGATGATGGGAAGCAGGAAGGAAACCAAAGGAATCCCACCTGACACTCAACTAGTCATCAGAGAAAGGCATCCTCAAAAGTTCTACTCATTGTAAAATGTCACACATCCCTCCAAAGGAGAGATGAGACTTTCACATGAGAACTTTGAATCATAGGATGATAATGGAAGGCAAGTGAAACCAACCATGCTTATTTGAAGGAAAAACACTACTTCTAAAGCTCTCTCCTAAAAAATCTAATCTTATAAGCTACAAAAAGCTAACAAAAAGAAAAGAAAAGCTCCAAGCCAAGCTCCACCAGCCACTCCACAAAAGCTTCATCATTCCCATGACATCATCCAAGAGGAACCAGAAGCCCAACATGCAAGAAAATCCCACTTTGAGTCCATTCCAAAACAATCACCAAGGTTAAAGCACCAAATGAACAAACAACTTGAATATTCTATCTAAAATAGCAAAACACACCCTAAAAATATAATTATTTTTATATGGGAACATGCATTTGTTAATGATCTATAGTCCAGAAATCAGGGCCTAAATCCAATTCTAAGTCCTCTAATAAAATCCTAAGTTGAAAGGTATCAAGGGAAACCATTAATGGGGGAAGGCTCTAAACCTACCTCTAAATCAGAAGCTATGATTTTCTAAAAAATGTGAGAAAATTCATATGGGAGCATACATCTCTAACCTAGCATCTATCAAAAACTCACAACAAAATTCCAAACCAAATGACAGAACAAAAATCAACAAACAGACAGCTCAATTATGCAAAATTAAAGAAATGCTTAAAATGAGAAAAATAGGAATTAAATTGAAAAATCATAAAAAATTAAATCTAACAACATAGAAAAATCACAAATCAAGAGAGGAACATGAGCATATTTTTATTTTATTTTTTTGACAAATAATGAAATTAAAATGAATTAAAATAAGAAAATGCAATTAAAATAAAAAAGAAATGAATTAAAACAAATAAAATGCAAGAAAAAGTCACAGGCGTTGGATGGATTGACTCAGTAAACTGATCTAAAGGCCCTCACGCTGTCCAACTCACACGCCACGTAGCTGCCAGGCAGGATTAATGAAATGACGCATTTTGTGTCCAAAATTTCAAATCCTCAGATTAAAACACAGCCACACAATGAGCGTACTATGTCAAAGTTCCATCCAGATCCAATGGTTCAGCCTTCGTCTTCTCCAATTCAAACTCAGATGGAGGGAAGCTCGTAGACGGCGGCCGGAGATGACTTCCGGTCATCTTCTCCGGTGAGCACACACTTGCAGGTCATGAAAACTCAACAAACATAACATCATCTCACTCCAAATTTCATCCTGATCTCAAATATCACCACCAAATCTCCTAAATCTTACTAGAGTTTGAAACACGAAGCAAATCCTAAAATGAACTTCAATCTGAACTCTCACAAAAACTCAAACTAATGATACGAAAATAATCCTCATCTAACACTGATCATCACATGCTATTCCAATTGAATTAAAGCCTCAAGATCAGATCAACTCGCATCCAAACAGAAATCTGGTCATCACTTAATTTGTCTCTAAACATCCAATTTCTGATCCAGAATTCATCTACATCCTAAATCCAAACCTATCCACATACTAATCATGCTCAGATCATGCTATAACCAGTGCAAATTTGAAAACTACATACCTGACTTTGAGCTTCAAATTGAGGTATCTAGAACACGAGTCTTGCTTCAAAACGATGCAGATTGCTTCAAGGCTTGATGAGGAACACTTTTGTAACTTCAATTTGCTTGGATCTGGCTTGAAAATGAAAACACGATTTTCAAATTTCTCCTTCAAACTCCAACTCCAATCCTTGGCTCTGGTGCGAAATGATCTCCAAAAACGTTCCACTTCATTCACAGAACTTAAATAGAAAGTGTTTGTGGGCTTTCTTGATCCAATGGAGGCCCAAAGCAGAAAAACCAATTTTCAAATTTCCTTCACAAAACCAACCATGGTGAATGCGTGTTCTGACTTGAAACTTCCATTGGAAGCTTTCAATTTTATCCTTGTAGTCTGGTGAGAAAGTTTAGGGTGATTTGAGTACTTGAATCCATTCAATAACCAAGTTATGAGGTGTAACTTAATTGTGAAGTAACAAACCATATCACCATGAAATTGACCTCAAATGGAAATTCTAAAATTGCCAAAGTGTTTAGAATTGTTTTTCTGATCAAAATGAGTATTCACATGGTCCATTTTGAGCACAAATGAATTGATCATGAATTTTTCAACCAAATGCCTTTAATTTCTTCCTTTTGCAAAATTTTTCAAACCAAGTCTCACCTAAATCCAAATCAATTCATCATGAGTATATGGTTCACCTAAAAACATCATTTTGATCAAGTTTTGTGTTGAACAAAATTTCATTTGAAGCTTGCAAGATGGAGAAAATGACCTATAATGCCATATGACCTATAATCTTACTTTCACAAAATACCCCTAACTTGTAAACCTCATAACTTGAGTTCTACAAACCAGATGGAAGACTTCTAATACAATTTGGAAAGCTAAGATCAAGGCCTACAACTTTCATGTTGGCCAAAAGTTTAGAAGAAACACCCTTCTAGGTCAAAATCGCCTTGAAAGTTGGATGATTTTCACAGCCAAATTTCACATTCCTCAGATGACCTATAACTTGTTTGGACCATAACTTGAGTTCTATAAATCTAATGGAGGAGTTCTAGTACTCAAATTAAAGCTAAGAGCATTCTCTACAAGTTTCATGTTGACCAAAAATGGAGATGAAAATTATACCTTGAGATAAGTGGTCTTGAAGTTAGGCACTAAATAGGGGATTTTACCCTGAGAACCCTAATTTAGCAACTCCTCACACCTTGAACTTTTCTTGCATAGATCTTGGAATATCATCTCATGTGTCTCAACACAACTATCCATGATTGCAAAGACTCAAAAATGAGCTTTGATCCCCTTCACTTGCACAGTTAACTTAGGGTTACTCAGATGAAAACCCTACTTGCAACACCCTCAACTGTGGCTCTTCACACTTGGCACAATGACTTGATTGAGCTCCACCATGACCTTCAAGGCACCTCACCATCCATTGATGATCTTTAACTGGTCCTCAAATTAGGAGACTAACCCCATACAAGCAAATGAACTCCTTAAGAAACCAACCCTCCTCCTGATGATTATGGTGACTTCTCAAACTTGCATAAGACCTCTAGATAGGCTCCACACTTGATCCCCTATTAAATGAACCATGCTATGCTACGAAAATGTTAGAGCAATGATATGCTAATGCAATGAAACATAAACCAAGTAAGAAAAGGTTAGGCAAATTTTAGGGTGCAACACTTATCAACAACCGAAGAATCAGGCACCTCGCCAGAATGTTCCTAACATAATACAGTATAAGCCATATGCTCCTATTCTAATGAATTAAACCGAGTTGTACCCTTCACTAGTGCAACGAGGTTTGATAACTACAACGACTTTGGGTCCATCTCCTAATCCACTGCCAGCTAATTACAATCGCAATGCTCATTGCTTATTTCATGAAGGGGCACATGGCTATGATCTAGAAAGTTGTTATGCTCTCAAACACCTTGTAAGAGAATTAATGGGAAAGAAGATTCTGTCTTTTGATGATCCTCGACCTAATGTTAAAAGCAATCCTTTGCCTACTCATGGGTCTGTTAATGCTATTGATGAGGTATCTGACAAGGGCCTAATTCTTGATGTCTCCCAGATTAAGACTCCTCTCTGAGTTTTCCATTCAAAATTGTTTGAGGCAGGTTTGGTGAATATTTGCCATGATGATTGTACAAATTGTGATATCAATGCCAAGGGGTGTATGTTGGTTGAGAATGATGTTCAAAATTTGATCAATGATGGTTTTCTACAAGTGAGTAGCAAAGTGAAGAAGGATGAAGTTTCTGTGATTGAACCCGTCTTCAACTTGTCGGAACCAGGTGCTAAAGTGCCCATTTTTAATTTGCCAAAATCAAGTTCTGCAGTACCTATTTTCAGTACACCAAATCCTATGTTTAATATACCAGAATCTGCTGTTGCTTCTGCAATTAATCGACCAAAGCCAGTGATCATTCAAAAACCTAGTCCTTTTCACTTCAGAGATTCTAAATTTGTACCTTGGAAGTATGATGTGACCATGATTGACAGAGAATCTGGGAAGGTTATTCTGAAAGAAGAATTAAAATATGCTAGTGAAGATGTGACTAATATAGCTGGGGCAAGCAAGATGACACGAAGTGGTCGTATTTATACTCCCCGTTTCAATGAGGCTCCGCCTAAGGAAACTATTACCACAGTGCCTTCCAAAGACAAAGAGAAAGAAGTGGTTGCAAATGATTAAGACGCTGAGTTCTTGAGGATTATCAAAAAAAGTGATTACAAAGTCATTGATCAGCTTCACCAGACTCCTTTTAAAATCTCAATCTTATCTTTGTTGATGAATTCACCTGCTCACCGAGCTGCATTGCAAAAGTTGTTAATACCGTCAGTTGGCTCAAGCTCACGTCGCCTAAGATATTAATACCGTCAGTTTAATAGTGTGATTGCGAATATTATTTCCTGTAATACTCTTAGCTTCAGTAATGAGGAGTTACCAAGAGAAGGACAAAATCACAACCGTTCCTTGCATGTGTCCGTGAAATGTCAGGAAGATAACTTATCAAAGGTGCTTGTAGATACTGGTTCCTCTTTAAATGTTTTACCGAAGAAGATTTTACAAAGCTGGCTTACAAAGAAACGGAGATGAGACTTACGTCTTTGATAGTCAAGGCTTTTGATGGTTCCCGAAGAACTGTAATTGAAGAAGTGGAGCTACCGATCTTAATTGGTCCGCATGTATTCAACATCACATTCCAAGTGTTGGATATAAATCCTAACTATAGTTGTTTACTTGGAAGGCCATGGATCCATACTGTAGGTGCCGTAACTTCAACATTACATCAAAAGATGAAGTTTGTGTTTGATGATAAGCTGGTAATTGTACATGGGGAAGAAGACTTGATGGTAAGTAACTTGTCTTCATTCCGTTATATAGAGGCTGATGAAGATGATCTAGAAACTTATTTTCAAGCACTTGAGATAGCCAACGTTGTCTTGTTGGAAGTCAAAAAAATAGCGGGCAAGAGTAATCCATCTTTTGCATCTTTCAAGAGTACCAGATCAAAAATCGAAGGAGGCATACCTGAAGGTTGGGGAGAAGTGATAGATGTCAAGACCAAGATAAATCGCCATGGTTTGGGTTACAAACAAACTAATGATAAAGCTTCTACATTTGTCAAAATTCGTCTGAAGACTGTCCAAGAAGTGTTTGTCAGTGGAGGTTTCCAGGTCAATGTTGTCGAAGATGATAATGAAGATGAAGAGTTGAGAAATCTAGTATTCAAGTGAGATGTAGCTATGGACAATTGGGAAGCAGTAGAAATCCCACTGATTTTTCCTTTATCAAAGTAGTTTATTTGCTTTTTGTCGCTACTGCGAAAAAAGATGCCGACAATGGATCCGCATGTATTCAACATCACATTCCAAGTGCTGGATATAAATCCTAACTATAGTTGTTTACTTGGAAGGCCATGGATCCATACTGCAGGTGCCGTAACTTCAACATTACATCAAAAGATGAAGTTTGTGTTTGATGATAAGCTGGTAATTGTACATGGGGAAGAAGACTTGATGGTAAGTAACTTGTCTTCATTCCGTTATATAGAGGCTGATGAAGATGATCTAGAAACTTCTTTTCAAGCACTTGAGATAGCCAACGTTGTCCTGTTGGAAGTCAAAAAATTAGTGGGCAAGAGTAATCCATCTTTTGCATCTTTCAAGAGTACCAGATCAAAAATCGAAGGAGGCATACCTGAAGGTTGGGGAGAAGTGATAGATGTCAAGACCAAGATAAATCGCCATGGTTTGGGTTACAAACCAACTAATGATAAAGCTTCTACATTTGTCAAAATTCGTCCGAAGACTGTCCAAGAAGTGTTTGTCAGTGGAGGTTTCCAGGTCAATGTTGTTGAAGATGATAATGAAGATGAAGACTTGAGAAATCTAGTATTCAAGTGCGATGCAGCTATGGACAATTGGGAAGCAGTAGAAATCCCACTGATTTTTCCTTTGTCAAAGTAGTTTATTTTCTTTTTGTCGCTACTGCGAAAAAAGATGCCGAAAATGACTAACAGAGTCGCCACCTATTGTTATTTATCCTAAAGAGGGGAAAGGAAACGATCGGAAAAAATCTGACGAAAGCGGGAAAAGACGAGGTCATCGCAACCAAGTCCTAGGTTCGGGAGTCGGTTACGCCAGGGGAAGGTATGAGCATCCCTCACGTTCGCCGTACTCGACGGGATCCACGCATGTGTTATCTATCTAAAAAGGGTGTATAAACTATCTATGCTAAAGGCTTATGGACAAAAGGAAAAGAAAAAGGACTGACTCGGCAGAGCATCGCCGCTCTGTGCCTATGTACTCCCTCGTGCAATGGGAAAGTCAGAGTCAACGTAGTTCGACTAACTACGACTAAAGAAGGGGGAAGGTTGCTCGCCAAGACATTGTGCCTTGTGCCTACGTACTTTCATCTGATATGAAAGATAAGAGCAAACGTAGTTCAGGCTAAAAGGACCATAGGTTGGTCCAAAAGTTTTTAGGCCCGAGTAGGGTTAACAGATAGTTCTAGCAGTTGGTGTATGCAGCTCGACCATTGGAGACTTAGGCGTTACCGTTTGCGGTAGAACTAAAAGTTAACAACACTCTTTTTGTGAAAAGATTTTCCTATTAAGAACCCCGAAGGATAAAAAAGTTTGAATTGTTTTTGTGTTTTTTAGAGAAGAAGTATTTTGAACTTGGTTTGTAACTCATGTCGCACTAAAGACAATGATCTAGGAGCGAATGCGTCGTATATCGTCCAAAGGACATATACTAACATTCTAGACAATTGAGAGGAAACCACCCAATCATCATTTCCCAAATGGCTTAAGGCTTGTAGTGTACAACAATTGTCATCCTTTATCAAGTGTTTTATGGATATTTGAAGATGAGAAGAAAAGGGGGAAAACTAATGGGAGACTAATCAATCCTGAAAGTTATCATGCAAGGTGGACTTAAAGTTGGGATTCAAAAGGGAACTACCTAATATTATCATGCATGGTTAGAACCCTAATGTCTATCATAACCTCTCTTAAACAAGAGTGATTAGAAATCCTAAGGGAAGGAAGACAAAATAAGAATAAAGAACAAGATAAAACATGCAAATAAGAGAATGCATACATGGAATGCACAAGTAAGAACACATAGAATGAAAGTGGGAGGAAAACATGTGTTGGGCAGTAGCCACCACAAGCCCATCTCAACCAAGCATACACATGAGAATGCAAAGAGAAAAGAGAGAGAGAGGCACCAAAAGCAAACAAACAAGTGTGACAAAGTCACTAAGAAGAAGTCCTCATGGATTCATTACTTTAGGTAAGCTTCAAGTTCCTCTTCAGGAGGGACCAAGCTACCTTAAATAACATTCCAAAGTCATGGGATAGAATGGGAGATAAGGAGAGAATGCACAAATGCAAAAATAAACACATCACAAAGAAAGCAAGCATATGCACAAAGGAAAGGCAAGAAAGCTCCACATGAAAACCCTAATTAAAAGACTCAAGAGATGAACACAAATGAGCAAGCAAAAAGAAGTGTCATGACCTAAAGTTGAACCAACAATATCCTTAACATGTTAGCAACATGAATTACAAGGCATTGGGAGCTCAAAGGATCCAAAAATGTCATATCCAAGTCAAACTAGGCCAAGATGTGTGTGGGAACCTCCCTTGGAGATGACTTGACTTGCAAGTCATCTCAAAATTAGGAAAAAGGCTCAACAATTACCAAATAAAATGCACAAGAAAGCCAAACAAGTTGGTAAGCAGAAGCCAAAGGCACAAGGTCCATATCCCCTCAAAGCACCATCAAAAGAAAATTGAATTCAAGATGTACCACTTTGAAATGGGAGAATCGAGGGTCAAAAGGAAAGCACCAAAAGTCAACTCTAAAGTCAACCAACCAAGGGCAAAATGGTCCTAAAAAATTATTCAACTCATCAAGAGTATGAGGAACAATTTTCATTCATTGGACCAAAGGAGAAAGGGAGAAACAATTAAAACATTAAACAATGTTACAATTTAATTCAAATAAAACCTCTCCAATTAATTAATTCATTTTTAAATGAAAAATAAACTAAAAAAATAAAATAAAACTTCCATAAAATAAAAGACACTCCAAGGAGTTTAAAACATATTTTTTTTGAGAATTTTACTAATTGGAGAAATTATTTAAATGAATTAAATTGAAACAATAAAAATAAACAAAAAAAGAAAAGAAAATAAAAATAAAAAGATAAATCAGCGGTGCAGAAAGCAAGGAAAAACAGTTGAAAAAGGAAATGGGCCAGAAAGGGGGGTGCCAACAGCAGTCTGAGGCCCAGGCGCCCAAACCAAAATTAGGTCAGACCAACAATCCACCAGGGCTGGTCAACGTGAGGACCAGCGTGGAATTCAATCAGGGCTATCAAACCGTCTGGTAATCCAATCAAGTGGATGTAAGCGAGCCAGCACATAAATGATGAATTCAAACGTGATCAGGTAAGCCTGGTCAAAAGGAACATAGTATACGTCTTAATCCTGAGCGTTAAACACAAAAGTATTTAGATCCAACGGCATGGACATTATCTTCCCAAAGGAAAAGTCAATGGATAGTCCAAGAACCAGAGGGTGGCCGGAGATCCCTTCTGGTCATCTTCTCCGGTCACCCAGCCACCGCAAAAAAAGTTCAGAAAACCACAGGCATTAAATCTCCACTAAACAAGACAAAATCATAGTGCAAATTCATCCTCTCAACAAGAGGAACTCAAATCCAACCTTAGTTTTCACTTTTGAGCAACATATAAACCAAATCGAAGACAAACGTAAAATGAGCAAAAACTGTGAAACTCAAAATTAGCCAACCAAAATGTCTAGAATCCAACTACAACTCACAAGAAGTTCAAATCCATGCTTCATTTGTTCTAAGAACTCAAGAATGAGCCAGAATTCAAACAACAAGATTTATGCATCAAACTGAAACCACACCAAATGCCAGTTCATTTTATATATCAACGATCTACATTATTTCTACGTCTCAAGTATGCAATAATGGCACAAAATCAAAGCTTAAAATGAGAGATATGGTGATTTTGAATTTACCTAGTGGAGCACCTCCACCGGGTCTTGTCTTTGGCTGAACCTCTGAACAAACCACCAAAAAACGTTCCAAATGCCTAAGGAAGCTTTTGATCAACTCAATTTTGCTTGCAATGGTGTGTAGATCCAAAACCGATTTTCAACTTGCTCTCACTTTTCCAACTTGCTATTTCTGCCAATTCACTACCAAAACGAGCTCTCTAGGTCTGGGAAGATTCCTAGTCTTTTATATATTGGGTTCAGATGAGAATGATGCTTCAATTCATGCCCTAAAGCCCAATTTACAAATCAAAATTTTCTCACTTTTTCCACTTTCCATACGCGTATTTTTCCACTGCTGCAACCTTGATTCTGTTTCAAATCAATTCAAATGGCTTGAGCTGATCAAAGGGCCAAGAATTAAGCATTGTTTTGATCTTATGGTGGATTTCCAACTTGTTACTTCAAGATGAAGAAACCATGAAAATGACCAATCTAAAGACCTCAAATTGCAAATGTGAAAATGGAAATGTCATTAGAACATTATTTGCACTCAGAAAATGCAAATATTTGCCTTGAAAAAGTTCCAAATCAATTAAATCCCAATTTCTCATTTTAAACCTTCTTTATGAAAAATTCAAACACCCAATCTTCAATCCAATCTCCAACCATGACAAGAGATGATTTGGTAAAGCAAATGACCCTATTTTGAGCAAGTTTCATGTTGAAAAGATTTCCATTTCAAGTATGCAAGTTGGTGAAATGGACCTATGATTTTATGACCTATAATCTTACTTTCCCAAAATACCCCTGACTTGTAAGCCTCATAACTTGAGTTCTACAAATCAGATGAAAGACTTCTAGTACTATTTGGAAAGCTAAGACCATGCCCTACAACTTTGATGTTGGAAAAAAGTTGGGGAGAAACCTCCTTCTAGGTCAAAAATGGTTTGGAAGTTGGTTGACTTTTGTTGACCAAAATCACATTCATCTGAT
>CAWUDS030002801.1:0-21604 GCA_963859935.3 Lathyrus sativus
TTATAAATACTTGTGCAAAAAAAGCCCAAATCAATTCTTAATCTTAGAGGAAACACCTAAATGGTTTTATCAATGAAACCCTTAAAGAATACTCACCCTCAGTTTGATTACAACAATCCTAAATTGGACCTTATCATTCTAATCTTGATGGCACTCAACAAAAATGATTATGTATAGTAGTTGAATGTATGCAAAGAAAAGTTGAAGATGATGAGAAAATTCTATGTGTGTTCTTGGTTTCTATATGGAGAAATGATGCATGAATACTTTTTTATTTGTGTGTGTGTGTGTGTAAAAGAAATAACAAACAAAATAGATTTTTAGCAAAAATTACAAGTTTTGAAAAGTTTGAACATGATGTATTGACTCTAAATTCGTATGAGTCAATACATAGAGTCTAGAAGCCGCTACATAGGCTCTATATATCAATACAAGTGAGGCAAAACTAGTAGTTTGCAAAAACACTTCAGCATGAGCCGCTACATATGCATCATATATTGACTCAAGCCTCCTATGTATCAATACAAGTGATGCAGAACTAATTTTTTGCAAACACACTTTAGCACGAGCCACTACATAACACGGATGAGCCGCTACGTACGTAGTATATATTGACTCAAGCCTCCTATGTAGCACTACGTAGCAGACATAAATTTTGTTTTAAAATCCTACAATATATATTGACTCATAGACTTAATGTACCGACTCATATTGTTTTTCATGAAAAATTATAGTTTTTACTATAATGGCTTATTTAATCTGATTTTAAATGTCCAATTATGGTGACACACATTTAGACATAGACAATAAAATCCAATGTACACAAAATACTAAGTGACATAGTTTTGACATCATTCAAAATATATCCAAGAGGATAGTGCACTCACATACTCCCCATTTTTTATGATGACAAAACTTACGAAGCATTTGGTGTCTTCATCAAAGATCCCCCCTGAATATGTGCATCATAAAACATGTACTTTTAGAGCCTGATACCACATCATAAAACCTTTTACTTCTCCCCCCTTTGACAACAACAAAAAGAGACAAAGATGGAAAATGTTAAGTATCATTGAAAATAGACAACAACATATAAATCACTCAGAAGCATTGCAAAGAGTAAATTATTCAACTAAAATGTGCACTCACATAGAATTACGTTAAATTGAAACAATACATAAACATAAATACATAACCAAGTCAGACAAAAGAGATGATATCCAATACAAATTTGTCATAAGTAGGTCAGAATAGAATAACATAAAAAAACATAAACCATGAAAATAGAAAGGCATGCAAAAGAAGCTAGGTCCATAATGAAGCGCAACTAATGACCACGGCCACGACGACCCCTTTGATGCTGATAACCACTTCTAGGTTCTAGTCAAAACTCGTGAAACCATGTTCCATCTTGGTCACCATACTGATAATCCAAAAAATCACACATCTCCTTGTAAAATTGTTGATAGTGGTGATGCTTATCATTTTGAAATCCAATCATATTTTTTATACCAGTTTGAGTAGCACCATGATTGAATGGCATATTTTTACGAATTCATTAAATTGTTGAGTGACATACGATACAAAGCTGTTGAAGTTTGTATCTTGGGAATCTAGATATTCATGAACCAATCTGAAGCACTCCTCTTGAGCGGCTGATAACGCGAAAATATATCTATAAAATGACGTATGTTTTAACTAATGTTTGACCGATTTCACTCTGAATTCGAGGCATTCCATGCTATTTGTCTAAGTATTATGCAGGTATTCGAAGAACATGTCCAAGCAAAGCAATATGAAGAAAAGGAACAAAAACAAGTGGAAAATGCATGAAAAACCAAGTGAAAACCAGCAGAAACGAGCCAGACTGATATGACGACCGTCACACAGCTGTTACGACCGTCATGCGTGTGACGACCGTCACACAGCCATGACGACCGTCATGCAGCCAGAACGTGGCAGAATGCAGTCACGTGCAATTTCTCCCCTCAAAGACCAAAAGTGTGGCCACTAACTCCTATTTTTTCTGCCTCAAACCCACTTCCTGAGGGAATAACCGTTAGATACTCTCCCTCTATAAAAGGGAGAGGTTGGGACCTGAAAAGGGGAGCCGAATTCAAGACAACAAAGTGCTGCCAATTCGTCTTCAGAGCAACCTTTCCATTATTCTATTCTTATTTGTTTCTCTTTCCTTTCTCTGCATTCTTTGATATTTTGTAATTTCGATTTCCCTTGTACGATCAATTGGCACCAAGACCAGAATCCTGCCAACATTTGTGGAGGATCTGCCCAAAGGACAATTGGAATATTTTACAGGTTTTAAATTTTAATCGTAATTTCAGTTTTCATTATGATGCATGTTATTAATTACTGTTTTTATTTATGTATTGCCATTTCTATTTCCATGTCTAGCTAAACTACTGTAATCGATATGTAATAATAATTCAGACGGAATTTGATAATAATTGGCGTAGTTTTTCTCTTTTCAAAAACTTAGTTATGGTTTTAGTTTTTAATCAAAATTCTAAATAAATCTTTGTCACGACAGTGAGAAGCTATTTACGGTGGTTTTGCCACGACAGTGGGAAACCATATTAAGGTACAAACCAACAAGCGACAGCTGAGGTAAGACCAGATAGTAAAAACTAGGCATTTGATTTAAAAACAGCGAAAGCGCTTTAAAAAGGATTAGAACTTAGAGATTTCCAAAAGGTAACTTTAACCCCGAACGGGATAGCGAAAGCATACGTTCTGCCTTAGAGTTGCGATTAGCGTCAACAACCATCGTGAGACAAAAGTCTTTAAATCACTATTTTCTTCTTAAACTAAGTTTGAAAACATTTAATACGCCAATAAGTTGTCAAATCCCCGAAGAACAAAATTATTGCATATCGATTCATAAATTCATATCTTAAGTAAAACCTTAGTTCCCTTTAGTTTACACATTTATTCTGCCATTATTCAACTTGAAACCAAACCGACCTAGCTAAACACCGTAACACCCGATAACACTAGATTGATTACGAGTCCCTGTGGGATCGATATCTATTATTACTACGCGATAGACTGTGCACTTGCAGTTAGATTTGTTAGACATAGAAAGTCGCGATCAAGTTTTTGGCGCCGTTGCCGGGGACCCGTTTAGTCAATAGTGTAACCTTCTGTTACACCGTATAGACTAGGTTAACAATTTCATTTTTCCTTTACTAGTTCTGTCGATTGTATGCCAAGTAATCGGCCACAAGGCGATATCTTAAAACCTTCAGTCGCAGAACTAGAGCGCTTCTTACATTTAAGAAGTCGCATCATTGAGTACCAACAAAAACATAACATTCCCGATCCTCTCACTCCCATTCCCAAATCCGAAGAAGAATCAAAGATGGCTGAAGGACTTCAAAACAAACCGCTGAAGGCATACGCTACACCCTCTCAGATGGAGCCTAGAAGTAGCATTGCTGCCCCAGCTATCACTCGAAACGATTTTGAGCTGAAACCTTGATTGCTGTCAGCTGTACAACAAAACCAATTCTCAGGAAATGCAACTGAGGATCCAAACGAACATTTAACGAAGTTTGTACAATACGCAGACACAGTGAAAGCAAATGGAGTAACTCCAGACGCAATAAGACTTCGTCTTTTCCCTTTCTATCTTAGAGATAGAGCGTGGACATGGTTACAATCCTTACCATCCAACTCCGTTACGACGTGGGAACAGTTGAAGAACGTCTTCTTAGCGAGATATTTTCCGCCAAGCAAAACTGCTATGCTTAGAGCTCAAATCAACGGATTTCGACAAAAAGATACTGAACCTCTCTACGAAGCGTGGGAAAGGTTCAAAGATATGATGAGAACATGTCCTCACCACGGTCTAGAAGACTGGGTGACAATTCATACTTTCTATAATGGGCTTTTATACAATACCAGACTAACAGTAGACGCCGCCGCGGGCGGTGCACTTATGGATAAGCCATACGATGAAGCCTATCAACTAATCGAAAACATGTCTCAGAACCACTGCCAATGGGGAGGCGAACGCACTCCAACAGAGAAACCCGCAGCGAAACATGGGATGTACGAGATCAGCAGCCTTGAAAAGTTCAACGCTAAAGTAGATGCTCTAGCACAGAAAATTGACAGTCTGACCGTAAACTCCGCTGCAACCGTCGTTGCCGTAATTCCAAACTGCTAGTTATGCGGAATCGCCACTCATAATGCGCCCGAGTGCCCATTGTTGGCCGGAATCTCACCAGACCAAGTAAATTATGCTCAAGGAAATCCTTACGCAAATACTTACAACCCAGGATGGATAAACCACCCAAACTTTTCCTACAAGAACGATAATGCCTTGCAAGCACCAGGTGCTCCGCCACGATATCAGAAACCAGCCGCTGCCCAGACTGCCCCTAGGAAATCAAACCTCGAGTTGATGATGGAAAAATTCATAGCTACTCAAGCTCAAACAAACAAAGAATTCCTAAATCAAAACATACACACTAGCGAGCAAATTAAACAGTTGACCGGAAAAGTAGACGCTTTAGCCACCCACAACAAAATGCTCGAAACGCAGATATCCCAAGTGGCCCAACGACAAGCCTCTGCCGCTGCCCCAGCTGGAACATTTCCAGGACAGCCTGAACCTAATCCAAAAGGTCACGCAAACGCTGTTATATTAAGAAGTGGAAAAGAATTGGAGGGCCCAACAGATCCTAGGAACGAAGATTTAGTAATGCAACAGAAATCCGATAAACCAACCGAAAAGGAGTCTGAAACAGAAAAGAAGGAATGTGACGAGCAGAAAACCGCCAAAGATGAGAACACATATGTGCCTCCAGCGCCATATAAACCACCTATCCCTTATCCTCAAAGATTAATAAATTCCAAAACTTCAGGACAATTTAAGAAATTTGTCGAACTTCTGAAACAACTAAACATCACTATTCCTTTCACAGAAGCGATAACTCAAATGCCGTCATACGCTAAATTTCTTAAAGAAATTTTGTCCAATAAAAGGAAAATAGAGGATAACGAGACAGTAACACTTACCGCCGAATGTAGCGAAATCATTCAAAACCACATGCCTCCTAAACTAAAAGACCCTGGTAGTTTCTCCATACCCTGCGTCATAGGAAAGTTCATAATAGACAAAGCTCTATGCGATCTAGGAGCCAGTATAAGCGTCATGCCCTTATCTATATGCAAAAAGCTGAATATGGGAGAACTAAGACCAACTAAAATATCCGTACAATTGGCTGACCGATCAGTCAAATATCCCGTCGGAATACTGGAAAACGTTCCAGTACGCATAGGACAATTCTATATCCCAACCGACTTCATAATCATGGACATCAAAGAGGACTCTGTTACTCCAATTATCCTAGGAAGACCGTTCCTGGCTACAGCCGGAGCTATAATAGACGTAAAGAAAGGAAAGCTAACATTCGAAGTAGGAGAAGAAAAGATAGAGTTCATCCTTACTAAATTCTTGAAGGCACCAGCCATCGATGACACATGTTACATAGTAGATGTAATTGACGAATGCGTACGAGAATTAGAAAAGGAGGAAACTATATATTCTGAAATCATGAAAATTCCGACTCCTGATATTCATGAAGACGACAACTGGCATGCACCATACAAAGATGATAGTCTGAGCGAGATCTTAGCACTCACTCGAAATCACATGCCAGGTCCGAAAAACCCAGCTTTAGAACTTAAAGAGCTACCCAAAACTCTCAGGTATGAATTCCTTGATACAGAATTCAAAAGACCAGTAATAGTAAACGCCAACTTAGGACAATCAGAAACTGAGCGATTATTAGAAGTCCTGAGGAAATACCCAACTGCGTTAGGCTATAATATAAGCGATCTAAAAGGCATAAGTCCCTCCATCTGTATGCACCGTATCATGCTGGAGGAAGACTGCAAAACTTCGAGAGAACATCAGAGAAGGATAAACCTGATCCTAAGCACTGTAGTCAAAGACGAGGTGAAAAAGCTACTAGACGCAGGTATCATATACCCAATCTCCGACAGCCAATGGGTCAGTCCAGTACACGTAGTACCCAAGAAAGGAGGCGTTACTGTAGTAAAGAATGCGAAAGGCGAATCATAACCCAAAGAGTAGTAACCGGAAATAGGATGTATATCGATTACAGAAAACTAAACAAGGCAACTCGGAAAGATCACTTCCCTTTACCATTCATAGACCAAATGTTGGAGAGACTGGCAAAACATTCATACTTCTGCTACCTAGATGGTTATTCGGGATTCTTTCAAATCCCCATTCACCCTGATGACCAGGAAAAGACAACATTCACCTGTCCCTATGGTACTTTTGCCTACCGACGAATGCCGTTCGGACTATGCAACGCTCCAGCAACCTTTCAAAGATGCATGATGGCAATCTTCGCAGATTTCATAGATGACATCATGGAAGTGTTCATGGATGACTTCTCTGTATGCGGACAAAGCTTCGAAGGCTGCTTGTCGAATTTAGAAATGGTACTCCAAAGATGCGCCAAAGTGAACCTTGTCCTTAATTGGGAAAAATGTCATTTCATGGTCCGACAAGGCATTGTTTTAGGACACGTCATCTCTGAGAAAGGGATTGAAGTTGACAAAGCCAAAATAGAGATCATAAAGGATCTCCAACCTCCGAAAACCGTACGTGAAATACGAAGCTTCCTAGGACACGCTGGATTCTACCGGAGATTCATAAAAGATTTCTCGAAAATCACAAAGCCTCTTACAGGTTTGTTAATGAAAGATGTTGAGTTCATCTTCGACAAAGAATGCTTAGAGGCATTCGAAACTCTAAAATTTGCACTTATCACCGCACCAATCATGCAACCCCCAGATTGGCGACTACCATTCGAAATCATGTGCGATGCGAGTGATTATACCGTAGGCGCAGTTCTAGGACAAAGGAAGGATAAGAAGCTTCACGCTATCTACTACGCCAGTAGAACATTAGACCCTGCCCAAATGAACTACGCCACAACAGAAAAGGAACTCTTAGCAGTCGTGTTCGCTCTTGACAAATTCCGTTCCTACTTGGTAGGAGCCAAAATAATCATATACACAGACCACACTGCCATAAGGTACCTAATAAACAAAAAGGACGCTAAACCCAGATTATTGAGATGGATCCTATTATTACAAGAGTTCGATTTAGAAATTAAAGATAAGAAGGGGACCGAGAACGTATTTGCGGACCACTTATCCCGTATAGAGGGCATAAAACAAGAACCAGTGCCTATCAATGACGACTTTCCTTACGAACGTCTAATAGCCAAATTGGAAAGCGATATGTCTAACTCTACTTCGGAAGAACCGGAACTGGAAAAAGCTGTGGAAGCTGTCTATGCCCAAGCCACTTTGCCGTGGTTTGCCGACATCGTTAATTACCTGGCCGCAGGCGTGCTTCCACCGGACCTGACTTATCAACAAAAGAAGAAATTCTTCCATGACTTAAAGCACTACTACTGGGAAGAACCTCTACTCTTCAGACGAGTCGCCGACAACTTATACCATCGTTGCGTCCCAGAGGAAGAAATAGAAGACATCATCACCCAATGCCATTCAGCACCATACGGTGGTCATGCCAGCACCTCAAAGACGTGCGCTAAAATCCTACAGTCCGGCCTATTCTGACCCAGTCTCTGGAAGGACGTCCATACCGCGGTACTAAAATGCGACCGGTGCCAACGCACCGGCAACATCTCACGACGCGATGAAATGCCTCAGAGAGGAATCTTGGAAGTAGAAATCTTTGACGTCTGGGGAATCGACTTCATGGGACCATTCCCACCTTCTTTTGGAAATAAATACATACTCGTCGTTGTCGATTATGTATCGAAATGGATAGAGGTCGTTGCCGCTCCAACTAATGACACGCGAGTAGTCGTTAAACTCTTTAAAAACGTAATCTTTCCAAGATTCGGTGTGCCTAGGCTCGTCATTAGTGACGGTGGTTCGCATTTCATATCGCGAATCTTTGATAAACTCCTTTCCAAATACGGAGTAAAACACCGTGTAGCCACACCGTATCATCCACAAACTAGTGGACAAGTGGAGGTTTCGAACAGGGAGATAAAACAAATTTTAGAAAAGACTGTCGCAACCTCCAGGAAAGACTGGTCATCAAACCTGAACGAAGCTTTATGGGCATATAGGACCGCCTTTAAGACACCGATAGGCACCACACCACTCAAACTAGTTTACGGAAAATCATGCCACCTGCCGGTAGAATTAGAGCATAAAGCCTTCTGGGCTATTAAAACACTAAACTTCAACTACATTGCGGCAGGCGAAAAGCGTATCTTGAACCTTCATGAGTTGGAAGAGCTAAGATTAGACGCGTACGAGAATGCACGCATCTACAAAGAAAGGACCAAGAAATGGCATGACAAACGTTCAATCCGAAAGCAGTTCAGAGTGGGAGACATCGTGCTCCTGTTTAACTCCAGATTGAAATTATTCCCTGGAAAACTAAAATTTAGGTGGTCTGGACCTTTTGAGGTCACCAAAGTCCTAAAGAGTGGAGTTGTTGAAGTCACAAATCGAATCAACGCACCGTTTACAGTAAACGAACAACGTTTGAAACATTATAATCAAAGTGAAAACAGCGACCACGTGAGCAATATGAAATTGCTCGAGATCCCCGACTAGCTTATCTCCAGGCTATCGTCAGGCTTCTGACGTTAAAGACAGCGCTGATTGGGAGGCAACCCAAAGTTTTCCTGTTTTTCCTTCTAAATTTATTAAAACTATTCTCTTTATTAAACTCATAATTTCTATAAATTTCTATTATCTTATTTTCCATTATCTATATTTATTTTATATTTTTCTCTTTTATCACTTTTGTTATTTTTCTTAAAATTACGATCTGAGTGAATGTGACTTTTTCCAGGATTTTAAAAGTCATTCTACTTTTCTTCCATTCTATCCGACTAACGAGTATGGCCGACATTGACGTTACGACTGTTGTGTTTAGAGGACGAGCTCAGCAGGCCAGATTCGGGGCACTAACTCAAAGAAACTTTGCTTCGACTTTGTACTACGATACACCAACCATGGACAAGCTAGGAATTCAAGATAGCATTCAGTACCTTTTTAACCAATTAGGCTGGGAGCAAACCACTCTCAAGACCCGATTCGCTACCTTCCGCGAACTGACACTAGAATTCCTTAGCTCCCTAAGTTACTTACCTGAATATGGCTTTGGATCCACTAAAGAGTTAATAACCTTTAGAATGTTTGGAATAGACCAAACACACAACCGTACCACGTTAGCTACCATCCTAGGCTTCCCTAGCAATCCATTCGTGTTTACTGCCATTGAAGAGGATTTTGATCTCGAATTAGACCAATTCTGGGGTTCCATCACCGGAAACTATCACCCAGAACCGAACAACATGCATAACCATGAGATACACAATCCAGCCTTCCGCTATTTCCATAGGATATTAGCCCATACCCTCTTTGATAAGGAAGAAAACATCACAACAGTCTCAAAGGACGAGTTGTTCATCCTTTTCTGTGCTTCCCAAGGCCGCCCTGTAAATGTTGTCCCTTTTATGATGAGGGCATTTACACGCATCAATCAGGACCCACACTCACCCATTTTAATAGGAGGCCTAGTCCCCATGATCGCCCACGAGATTGGTCTGAGGTATTACCTGAACAAAGCCGTTCGTTTCGGCAACCTCAGAGCAATGGACATCCAGTTCTGCTTCAACAGACGCATTCTAGGTACCTTAGGACCAGGAGCCTACGAATACCTAATAGCTGATCAACCTGTCCACCTTTTCACATTGCCCAACCATGAGCTAACCAATATCCATACCAAAGATAATTGGCTCTATGAATTGGATGAGCCTATGGGACCTCCATCACCTCACTCCACACCCCAAGCTTATATGTATGACAGTGATCAAGTCTCCGAAGCGCATGACTATTTATACTACCAAGACTATGAGTCCGAAGTAGAGATCAATCCTGAGACCCCTCCTAACTACCATAATTTTCCTGACCCCAGGCCTGAACAAAACACAGATAAGCTAGACGCTGTTCTGAAAACTGTAGACAACCTCAAGTTGGAAGTAACCACTGTCAAAGATGAATTAACGCAGCTTCATATGGATTTCGTTACCTTCATGGACCTGGTTAGCGACCAATTTAATACCGTTGTTCAACAGGTCAACAATTTGAAGAAACCAACGGAGTGATCTTCTAGTTTTTGCTTTAATTTACGTTTACTGCATTTTACATTATTCGCAATTAGTTCATTTTACAACTATTTACTCTTCTTGGATATTGTACTACCGTACGCTCATTTTTCGATTTAATGTTATTTTCATTTCAGTTCTACCACTACTTATGTTTCCTGTTCATTTTTAGATTTTCATTATTCCATTATAACTCATATTTCCATAATTTCCATTGTTAAATCGCCAAACAAGCAAAATTCTGCAATTCTGCAGACTTTGCTGATGTGACGGTCGTCACACTTCCACCACGGTGGTCACGCGTGTTACGACCGTCACAGACCCCTGACGGTCGTCATGCAGAAAAACCCCCAATTCTGTTTTAAACAGAGCTGCACCCCTATCATTTCCCTCTCCCCTAATTTCCCACTCTCCAATTCTCCAAACCCTATCCAAACCCTCTGAATCCCCCATAAACCACCCACCATTTTCACCCTCCCATTCACCGATCTACAGTACCCACTGCACTCCCCCGCATCACCATTCTCTGAAATCCCATAATCTCCATCCTCTGCACTCCTCTCACAACAATGGCCGGTGCTAACCCCGAATTCAGCAACATTACCTTCCGCGAAGGAGAGGCCAGTGAACGGCAGCAGACAAACTTTCTCGCATTCCATCAACGGTCGCTACAACCGACCCGGTATGCTCATCTGAACTCTATGACGGAACTCGGAATCCTCGACGACGTCACTTGGATGCTGCAGAGAGCCGGCATCTGGCATCTCTGTACCACTCCCCAACCCACCTACGAGCAACTCACGCTGAAGTTTCTCAGTTCTTTCGCCTACACAACATCATCCGGCGATGCCAATCAAATCCACGGTGCCGCCTGCTTCCGGATGTTCGGCACTGAATATCAGGTCCCCCAGGACCGCATCGCCGTCATCCTGCAGTTCACCCACAGCGATGATGCTCACCGCCGCATCTCAGACCAGTTCTACCAAGAGGCTTTCCCTCTCTAGAACAGCCTGACAGGAACCACTCCAGATAGCTGGGACACGCTGAACGCCACTCATATCCATAACCCAACTATCCGCTACTTCCACCGCGTGTTGAGCAACACCGTATTCGCTCGTGACAGTAACCATAAGGTCAACTCGAAGGAGCTGTTTTTCCTCCGCTGTGTGTTTGCTTCAGAGCCGGCTAACGCCACCCCGTTTCTCTTGGCTCACATTCAGGCCAACTGCAACCGCGGCGCCAAACATTTTTACTTCGGTGGCATCGTTACATCCATCGCCATAGGCCTCGGTCTTGGCGACCACCTCCAGACACTCCGCCAGATGCCTCCCATATTCCTAGACACCGACCACTACCGCGCCTCCCACCTCATTAAGGCCCGCTGTGATGGCCGCTATCATCCTGTAGTGCGCGGCCGCACTATCCAGAGCATCATCCTGCCTTCCCGCACTACCCAGATGCATCCTGAGGACAGAGCCAACTGGCTCTTCGACACTGCTGCCCCTGCTGCCCCAACACAAGACAACATCCCAGAGCCCAGGGACGAAGTTCAGGAAGAGCTCGACAGAGCCGACCAGCCTGAGCCTTCACACGCAGCTGCTGCCGCTGGCCTTTCCACACGCCGTCGCCCCCGTCCTGCCACTGATGACACATCCGAGACCCTCCTCCGCTGCATCGAGCAACAGAACCAGATGATGCTCATGATGGAGCAGCAGAACCGCAGGGCTGCGGAATTTGAAGCTTGGCAGAGAGAGCAGACCGGCCAAATCCAGCAGTCTCTGCAGATGATGCACGACATCCATTTCGGCATGGCTGATGAGATGGCGCACCTCACTGTGCGAGTCGACGGTCTCCGGGATTACATCTTCCACACCGGGGCTCTGAACCTCGCCGCCCGTGATCCCCCAGCCAGAGGTCGAGGCAGAGACAGAGGACGAGGACGGGATCAGTAGTATCTTCATTTTGCCATTTTTGTTGTTTTTTTTCTGTATTTCCTTTGTATCTCCCTTCCGCATTCCTTCTAATCAGTGGGGATACTGATTGAGATAGTGTGGGAGCGGATCGTTATTTCCTTTTCATTTCCCTTTCTCATGTTATTTCCAATGTACTTGTTTTTTCGAATTTAAAGAAATTTTAACTTTCGAAATAAGCTCTTATATATATATTTATCTCTGTTACACGAACTCCCCGCGTTTCATATGACTATACAAAGCAATCTTTAAGCATCACGAGGACACGCCAAAGTTAAATCAAGTATGGAAATCCCGAGAAGAAAATTTTTACAACTCCATTACCGTCCTGACACCTTAGACCTCCAGTTTATGCGAGCCCGTTTCACTACCTACACGTACCGAAGCTTCAAGCTCCTACTCAAACGTATCCCCCAGTAGTTTATACAAGCAGTCAGTACCATCCTAAATGCTTATAAGCGATGAAACCGATGCAAATAAGTATGTGTGATCTCTGACTCGAAATGAAAAAAGAACCAATCATGAAGAAGAAAAGCCATATAGCCCGAGTATAGAGACATGTCCCTTCTAAGTTAGGTGCTCATCACCCGAGCATTTAGCCCAACGGTACAGAAAGTCTTTCAAAATCAATAGCATAAGCTTATGTGCAAAGAAAAATCGAAATAGAAAAGAGATCATAGCCGCTAACAGGTTGACTTGCCATGAAAGTATACGGATAACGGGCTTAATGTGACTGCGCCAGAATAAACCGGGTAAAACTTATTGCAAGGGACTTGACGCCAAGCTGCAGTAGCATGATTGGAACTAAGCTTGCATAAAAAAGGAGGCCTTCGAAGACTTACAACTCAGTGTCACCACCGTATGTGTGTTGTTTCGATTTTTGTCTTGGACTTCCTAACTTGTAATTTGAGAAAAACCTCTCGAAAGGGAGGAGCGTGTCGCGTGTTTGCCACATTTTTCTAACTTTTACTTGAGGACAAGTAAAGATTCAAGTTTAGGGGAGTTTGATAACGCGAAAATATATCTATAAAATGACGTATGTTTTAACTAATGTTTGACCGATTTCACTCCGAATTCGGGGCATTCCATGCTATTTGTCTAAGTATTATGCAGGTATTCGAAGAACATGTCCAAGCAAAGCAATATGAAGAAAAGGAACAAAAACAAGTGGAAAATGCATGAAAAACCAAGTGAAAACCAGCAGAAACGAGCCAGACTGATATGACGACCGTCACACAGCTGTTACGACCGTCATACGTGTGACGACCGTCACACAGCCATGACGATCGTCATGCAGCCAGAACGTGGCAGAATGCAGTCACGTGCAATTTCTCCCCTCAAAGACCAAAAGTGTGGCCACTAACTCCTATTTTTTCTGCCTCAAACCCACTTCCTGAGGGAATAACCATTAGATACTCTCCCTCTATAAAAGGGAGAGGTTGGGACCTAAAAAGGGGAGCCGAATTCAAGACAACGAAGTGCTGCCAATTCGTCTTCAGAGCAACCTTTCCATTATTCTATTCTTATTTGTTTCTCTTTCCTTTCTCTGCATTCTTTGATATTTTGTAATTTCTATTTCCCTTGTACGATCAATTGGAACCAAGACCAGAATCCTGCCAATATTTGTGGAGGATCTGCCCAAAGGCCAATTGGAATATTTTACAGGTTTTAAATTTTAATCGTAATTTCAGTTTTTATTATGATGCATGTTATTAATTACTGTTTTTATTTATGTATTGCCATTTCTATTTCCATGTCTAGCTAAACTACTGTAATCGATATGTAATAATAATTCAGACGGAATTTGATAATAATTGGCGTAGTTTTTCTCTTTTCAAAAACTCAGTTATGGTTTTAGTTTTTAATCAAAATTCTAAATAAATCTTTGTCACGACAGTGAGAAGCTATTTACGGTGGTTTTGCCACGACAGTGGGAAACCATATTAAGGTACAAACCAACAAGCGACAGCTGAGGTAAGACCAGATAGTAAAAACTAGACATTCGATTTAAAAACAGCGAAAGCGCTTTAAAAAGGATTAGAACTTAGAGATTTCCAAAAGGTAACTTTAACCCCGAACGGGATAGCGAAAGCATACGTTCCGCCTTAGAGTTGCGACTAGCGTCAACAACCATCGTGAGACAAAAGTCTTTAAATCACTATTTTCTTCTTAAACTAAGTTTGAAAACATTTAATACGCCAATAAGTTGTCAAATCCCCGAAGAACAAAATTATTGCATATCGATTCATAAATTCATATCTTAAGTAAAACCTTAGTTCCCTTTAGTTTACGCATTTATTCTGCCATTATTCAACTTGAAACCAAACCGACCTAGTGTCATACCCTAAATTTGTCCTACCCATTTTCAATTATTTTCACTTTTGACTTTATTTTCTATTTTATGTTGTCTGATTGTTTCTTGTTATTTAGACACATGTCCGCTCGCAATTGGTCGATTTTTAGAAATTTTTCTTTATGACCCATTAAGGCGTGACACGTGGCATAACAACCTTCTTGTGAATATTTGTTTCTTAATTACTTAAACTTTTTCTTTTTAAAAATGTTACTAATAATTTTGTTAATAACCTTTTTATTTTTATTTATAAATTTTAGTTTATTTATTTAACTAATGATATTTTGATATTAATTAGTTATTAATAATAATTTAGATTTAATTATCACTTTTTGTTAATATTCATTATTTATGTTTGTTAACATTTTTAAGTAATTGTTAATAAGTTAATTGAAGAGGAAGCATTTTTAAAATAAAATAAAAAAGACTAGGAGGATCAGAATTTGTGGGAGTGAGCCCACGGTGGATGGCCCATTGAGAGAGGGAGGGCTTCGTCGTTTTAAAAGGGGCTGGGAAGGAAAACCCTAAGGAGGCAGGCACTGTTCATTCTAACGAAAAGGGGCGTATCCTCCAATTCCCAGAGAAAAACCCTAACCCTAAGAGTTTCACTTCTTACAAATCGGACCGGTGCCGCCCCCTGTCTTCTTTTCCTTGCCGTGAAACCCTCAACCACGTTTCTCTCCCACCAAATTTCACTATGAGACCAACGTAATAGCTTCGATTCACCCGCGACGGTATCGCCATGAGATGAGTATCCGTCATCAAAGCACCTCGCCGAAAGGTAATCTTGGGGTCTCAGCGACAAGTTGATCCTGAGTCTTTTGCGAAACGTCCATCTACCACATCGTCGAGCAATACGTTGAGTCTGCGATTCAGAATCGAGTGTAGTGACGGTCGCAGTTCCGGAGCTTTCTCACAACAACGAGTCGTCAACGACTATACACAGCTGCGGTCCTCAGTCCATCCTGCAAAATCGAGGTTTCATTTGAAGGACGCGTGGTGATTGCAACTAGGACAAGGATTCTTCTGGTTCGAGAACTTAGCTGTGGAGGCAACTCGTGAGTCCCCGTCAAATACGAGCGTCTGTGCGGTAATTTCAGAGTCATTTCGTTATGTTGGGGTCTTGTATTAAGATTATAACATGATATAAGCATGTTGTTTCATAGATTATTGTTTTTTTGCTAAGATTATAGCTTCTATGGATGCCATGAGACTGAGTACTATGATCACTGCTACGAACTATCATTCTTGTTTTTCCTGCAAAAGTTTATTTTTAAAAAAAAAACTCAGAACGCTTCATTATGCGGTTTGTCCTTTAATTCTTGATTTCATACAAAAGTATTAAGTTGTAGATGGTGGATGAGTGTTTGTGTTCCAACTCGGTTTCATGAATTGTGTTGCGTCTCGTCATTTCATTCTGTCATGTTCATAGTGCGGATGTGTTTTGATGCCAGGTTCGGATTCGGTTTCGAAGCCGTGATATTTTATACGTGGTTTGTGTTCAATAGGTGTGATTAAGGGGTTTCTAAAATGTTTTACCAGAAATAACAACTTGTTTTATAATTTATGTTACTGCAACTACTTTTCTTTCTAGTTGATTGTGTGTCAATTTGGTCGTAATACGATTTGATTCGCTCCGAGTAGTTAGCTTCGATTGCGGTATACCGAGCCTTACGTTCTGTTTTTCTTGTTTGAGGGACATTATGTGAACTGAAGATCTTTTTGATAAGTCAATGTTAATTCGGGTTTAAATTCAAAAAAACAATGGTGGTTTGTTGCTTGGTGTTATTCTTTTGACTTCAAAATTCAATTAATGGCAGTCTGTTATCAAAGGCATTAGTTCCATTTTGATTATGTTTAAATCAGTGAAAAAGTCTATTTTCTTCCTGATATTGACCCTTCTTTTTTTATTAGGAATAATTGTATAATATGTAAGTTATGATTGTGAATTTTCTGTACATTTGAAATTCTAGGTTTCAATTCTTTCAGTATTTTTCTGTCTGGTTTGGTTTTAGTTTGCTGTATTTGCTGTACGGTTTAAATTTGTTATATTTTTGGTTCGGGTTCAATTAGGTTACGCTCATCCTTGGTTGATCTTCAATACGGTAGCATTACATGCATTTTTTTATGTTTAAAATGACTATTAGCGGTACTGCTACCGTTTTTTGCCATTGTTTAGTTTATGCTTCGCTCATGGTTATGTTGATGTGCACCAGAGGAGTAAAGTGACGCTAATTAGTGTGGGCTGATTAAAGAAAAAACTCAGCATTTTGTTTTTTTAATTAATTAAGTTTATTATTTCAGTACAAACGTCCTTTTTAATCTTAATGTTTTATTAGTTAATTGACAATTTATTTTAACTTAATTAATAAACCCCTCCCAAATTGGGAGATTCTATTCAACATACTAATCAGTTAAGGACAATTGCAAAATATTTTCTAAACAAGATCATGGACTATTTTAAAGTGTATTTTTTTTAAAAATGATTAATTATACACTAATTTCTTAATCTGATTTATTCTCAACACACAACTTTTTTTAATCGATAACGAAAAGAATTCTTAAGGTCCAACTTTTTTTGAGTTCTTGAATAATCACTATTGGGACGTACGTCCTGGGTAGTGACATTCGACCTTTCGTTTCAAAACGTACCTTTTAATTATTTAGACAAGAAAATGTCATTGAAGTCTAGCATTCCACATGATACTTTCACTGTTTATTTTAAACAATATTTCGTAAATTAAATCAATGGGTGAAAATTAAACTCTTGAAGTCTAGCACTTCTCGAGTTTTCGAATGAACATTATTAAGGTGTACACCTTAAATAATGTATTGTTCATTTTTTTAGATAATTAATTTATTAGGCAATTCAACTTTTGTATTTTGTATATGCTTTAGTAAGTAGAATGTTTTAGACAATTCAATAAATTACACTTTAGTTTTTTTCAAATTTATTTTTAATTTTTGATTAATTTATTTTTTGCTAAATTTAAATCAATTTATTTTAACTTACAATTTATTTTTTAGCTTATTTCTAAAATATGCTTGATTTTCTTTAAATCCTGTTTCAATATTTTTTTCAACACTAAATTATTTCTCAATCAAGTCATGAAAAAATTAAATTCTTGAAGTCTAGCACTTCTTGGATTTTTGGACAAACATTATTGGGGTGTACACCTTAAATAATATGTCATTCAACTATTCGTTTAGTACGCGATTTAGAACAAAAAAATATCATAGGAATCTAGCATTCTGTGTGATATTTCCGCTGCTCATCCAAATATTTTCCAAATAAAAATGGTGTTATTAGAATCTAGCATTTCGGTAATACCCCGATTATTTAGTTGTGGGGCCGACGTCTCATTTATTAAATAATCGATATTTTCAAATTCAATCTCGCGTTCTCACTTCTCATACATTCACAAATTATTTTCATACCCCATTTCGCTTCAAATCATTTTTAAAATATTTTTCTCGATAAAACTCCAAAAGAGGGAGATTCTTGAAATCTAGCATTTCTTGGATCTTCGAGCGAATAATTCTCGAGGCACGCCCTTGAGTTGTTATTCATTCATTCTTTTGATTTTCTCAAGCATATTCTCAACGTCTTTTTGATCAAAACCCCGAAAGAAAGAGGCACTTGGAATCTAGCATTCTTTGTGTCTTCGAGCGAATAATTCTTGAGGCACGCCTTTGAGTTGTTATTCGCTCAACCTTTCGGCTCTTTCAAATTCAATCATTTTAAACATTCTCCTGAGTCGAATGCTCGTCCGCATTCGCAACCCTTTTTCGTTCACAATTCCTCGTGGTCTCGATATTAGGAGCACCCTCAGGGACTAATATCATTTCTCACAACCCTAATACTTGACACGTCGTCAAGTCGATTCCATTTTCAAACAAATCCTCGATACGTCGTCGAGCCATCTTCAAAACAACTTCCTTTTGGCCTCGCATGCCATCTTTCGATTCGATCTTTTCACAAACACCTTTTCTGAAACTTACGAAAGAGGGATATTCTCATAATCTAGCATTCTTTGGATATTCGAATGAGTAACTCTCGAGGCGCGCCCTCGAGTTGTTATTAATTTATTCTTTCGATTTTAAAACATCCAACTCTTTATCTTCAACTTATTCGGTCAATTCCCGAAAGGACCGAGTTCTTGGAGTCTCGCATTCCTTGAATTCTTGAGTGACAAGCTCTTGAGGTGCGCTCTTGGGTTGCTTGTCAATCACCCTTTCGTCTCAAACTCAAACTTCAACCCTTTTCAAGCCTCATCTTTTCGTGGTTGTTACCACGAACTACGACTGCTCTGATTCTTCATTCTCGTCTGAATGTAAGATACATAGGCACAAGATTGCGATAATCTTGGCGAGCACATTTCCCATTTTCTCCCCTATTCCACACTTCTACCTTTCTCCATAATTCCACCCCATCCTTTCCCGTAGTCGAACTACGATGCTCTGATTTCTCATTCTCGTCCGAATGAGCATACGTAGGCACAAGGGCCCCAATCCTTGGCGAGCACCCTATCTTCTAACCACCCATCTCTCCTTAGCATCTTTAACCCTTATCCTACCAATTCTACCTTTAACAACAAGAAGAAAAACAAGTAAACCTAAACAACACTCCCCACAATTACCTTAAGAGGTTCCCGTCGAGTACGACAGACGTGAGGGGTGCTAATACCTTCCCCTCACGTAACCGACTCCCGAACCTGGAACAAGGTTGCGACAGCCCTGTTCCTATCCTTTTCGTTTTAAGAGGTTTTCTCGATATTTTCCTCTCCCGTTTATTCGGGAAAAATAAAGTTCGGTGGCGACTCTGTCGAACCGCATTTCCGCGCCTTTCGCGCGAGGGTCGTATGTTCGAATGAATTTTCGAGGTGCGACAGCTGGCGACTCTGCTGGGGACATTTTGCTCCATGCAAAGAGAGAGTCGAGCCTATCTTTTGGTTTGTGAGGAGTGTTTGTTTTTTATTTGTTTTCTTTTTGTATTTGTTCTCTTGTGGATTTTATTTGTGCTTGTTATCTTGGTTACCTGTTGGGATGATATCATGAGTAAGGCTCTACGCCCGAGCTTTGGTAAAAGCAGAGAGAACACATAGTTTAGAATTGGTAGTCGAGTAGTGTTAGTCTCCGAGGACTTGCTCCTTGTGGGCCTAGCATGAAAGCTCCTCTAGAGGAGACCTATTCGTAGATCTCGTTGTAACGCAGCTAGCCTGTTGCACGACTTGATTAATGAAGGGTCCGTGATTCTGGGAACCTTTTGTTAGCACCAGTTCCGATATTGGTGGTCGTGTAGTGTTAGTCTCCAAGGACTCGCTCCTTGTGCGCCTAGCACGAGGACCCCGCTCAGGAGAGACCTTATCGTCATTATCGTCGTAATACAACCAGCCTGTTGCGTGACGCTAATACAACTAGTGTCTGTGATCCAGGGAACCAAACATAGAAACCATCCCGTAAGTGGGTTTATGGGTAGAATGTCTAGATCTTCCCGCATAGGTCGTACCTGTCAATGTTCTTTGAGCAGGAATTATGTTTACAGTTACCAGCTTCAGGAGTTGTTCGAATTATGATCTTCTGATTCTGTGGTCCTGGATCTTGTATCTTACATTGCATCTTGCATATCATTTGCATTGCATTTCATATGTTGTGCATTTTGCATTCCCAGTCCTTCAACAGAATCTTATGTCTCCGTTCCTTCTTCTCCAATAAATCAAGCTGATTCCCCGACACCAGTACGCAACTAGAGCCAATACAAGACGAATGATGGAGCAGATTCAACAGGAGCAAGTTGCCTTCAGGGAAGAGTTGGATTCTATGAAAGGAAAGATCGACCAGATCCTCGAAGCCATCCTCGCAGCCAGGAGAGAGGAAGAACAACGTGAAGCCGCCGATGTCGTCAACAACAATGGTCAAGGACAAGGGTCTACTGCCATCCCTTTGGTTCCAATTCCGATTTCTCATGGGATGCCATTGAACTTCAACAACGCAGCCGAAGGAAACACTTCTCATCCAATCCCAGCGCCTGGAGTTACTGTTGGAGTTATCCCGCACGCCTAGCCTACTGCTGTGCAGATCCCAGCTCCCCATATCGAAGATACTCTGATGGATCAGTATGACGCCGTTCAGAACTATCATGCTGCTATCCCCATTGCCAGTCCTGTTGCCGCTCAGGATTCTGAAGCCATGAAGATGTGCCGAGATCTAGCCGAGAAACTCCGCGCCATGGAGGGGCACAATTCAAATTCTTTCAGTGCTCTGGAATTGTGCTTGGTGCCTGATGTTGTCATTCCTCCAAAGTTCAAGGTGCCCGAATTCTCGAAATACAAGGGTCTCAGTTGCCCAAACATTCATCTGAAGATGTACTGTCGCAAGATGGCTGCCTATGCCAGAGACGAGAAGCTCATGATCCATTGCTTCCAAGACAGCTTGTCTGGGGCATCACTCGAATGGTATATACAGCTGGAACGTAACAGCGTACGCACTTGGGCCGAGCTAGCCGATGCATTTGTCAAGCAGTATAAGTACAATACCGATCTGGCTCTGAATCGTACTCAGCTTCAGAGTATGACTCAGAAGGACAGCGAATCCTTCAAGGAGTACGCGCAACGATGGAGAGAGCTATCCGCAAGGGTGCATCCACCTCTTGTTGACCGTGAATTAATTGACATCTTCATGGGTACTTTGCAAGGCCAGTACTACGAAAAGCTGATTGGTAGTGTCTCTGCTGGATTTTCTGACTTAGTGATCGTCAGTGAGAGAATTGAAGAAGAGCTGAAGAGTGGGAAGATCCCAGGAGGTTCTAACAGTCAGGCTAATGCCAAGAAGCCTTTCAACGGATACAAGAAGAAGGAGGGCGAAACAAATGCCATCTTTTTGCAGAAAGGGCAAGCTTCTCAACAAGCTCCTGCTCCTGTGCCTTATCAAGTTCCCTACTATCAGTATCCATATGTTGCTGCTGCGCAATATGCTCCAATGCCTTATCAGCCAGCTGTTCAAGCAGTACAAGCTCAGATACCACGGCAACAAGCTCCTCAGCAACAAGCCTA
>CAWUDS030002802.1:0-48773 GCA_963859935.3 Lathyrus sativus
ATCAAAGTTTTTGAAGTGAAATTGTATTGGCTACTTTCGTCCATAATTTTCTTTGGTGTCATGTATCGCGGTGAGAATTAGAGATCAAAGCTATTGGATTAGCTTGACTCGCAAAGATAAGATATTACCACCGAACTTTTATTTTTCTAAGGGAAGGGAGAAAAGATAGAACAAAAACCCTAAGTAAACATGCAAAGAAAAAAGCAAGGCCTAAAGCTAAGAAAAGAGAGATCAAAGGTACGGGAGTTGGTTATACTAAGAGAAGGTACTAACACCCTAAGCAATTGCAGTACTCTACAGGAACCTCTTGAAAAATTAATGTTTTGGCTAAAATTGTTTGCTAAGGATAAAGATGGGTCAGAAAGACAAAGACATGCCAGGTAAAGCAACAAAACATATAAGGAACATGCATATGACAACAAGTCAACACACACTCCATTTCCCTTGGATTAGGTCACAAGTGTTAAAAGAAAGCAATAGATACATGGTAAATCATCATGTATGAAAGTAACAGACATATGGAAAATCATCATGTAATCAATAAAGCACACATGGAAAAGCATCATGTGAATCAAGATAAATGAAATCAACAAATTGAAAGTACATGGCAAATCATCATGTAGCATAAAACAACAAAGGTAAATGGCAAAGCATCACGAATATAAAACAACAAAGCTACGTGGCAAAGCATCATGCATAATTCACAAACACAAAGTACACCACAAAGCATAATGTTGAAGCATCTACCAATAAAATCAATAGAGGTATGTTAAAAAGAATCACGGATGAAAGTAACAGATACATGAAAAATCATCATGTAATCAATAAAGCACACATGACAAAGCATCATGTATAATTCAGATTCATCAAGGAAAAGCGTCAAGAAAAATCAACGACATACATGGCAAAACATCATGTATCAACAAATGAAACCAACAAAATACACATAGCAAAGCATCATGTAATCAACATCAACATAATTCACATGGAAAAGCATCATGTAAATCCCACAGACACACAGAAAATCATCCTGTACGAAAGTAACAGATACATAGAAAATCATCACGTAATCAACAGACACAAAGTACATGGAAAAACATCATGTAATCGATAGATAAAATCGACAACATACACATGGTGTCATACTCCAAATTTTACCCTCAGATTCTTTGATTTTTTACATATCATTCAAGGTCAATCATTTTGCATAATATCCCAATTTATCAGCCAAATAAACTTGTTGGATTTACAGACGAATCAGTCACCAACTGAAGGTCAAATGTGAGTAAAATCAGTGATCGTAAAGTTTCAAATTTAAGTTTGCAGAAGTCTATGATATTGATCTACTGTTCACGTAGTTTGACCCGATGCGTTCGTATTTATTTCTTGACGGCTTTTTAGTCACATTTTAATCAATCTGATCATTTTTACCGGTCACGATAATTTCAAAACGCTGTATTTTTTGAATTAGTCTATTCTGCGCTGATAATTTTAGTGCAATCATTTATCATTTCCAGGAAGTTTGATACTCGATTCCTTCTTTCTTTTTATTCGATTCTATTTGTTTTTTTTAGTTGAATAATCTTTCAATTAATTTAGATTTTCTTAGTTAATTAGGAGTTTATTTTAGTAAACTTTAATTACTTTTATCACGATTTATTTTTCTAGTTAAATATGTTTTTCAATTAATTTAAAATTAGTTTAAGTTTATTTAATTAATTATATCTTTAATTTAGATTAGGTTTTATTTAATTTTAGTATAATAATCTTTGGTTTTTTAATTTACAAAATCATTTTAACCAAAAATTCAAAAAAAAAATCAGAAAACAAGCCACTCCTTGTTGCGTGCAATCCCACAACAACGACTTTACAAACCGCCCCACCATGTGTATCACCACTCTAAAACCTCGAGTGTTGCCCAATTTTGCACTTCATTACTCCCCATATTTTTGCTACAATGCCTGCTTGCACCAAAAAAAGCTCCCTGCGCAATACTCCACACCAGCCCTGCTCTTCAACATCACACTGTTGGACAAACACAAAATAGATGACAACTAAAACCTGTAATACTGCAAACCGTACAACCATAAGATGCCAAAACATAACCAACCAAAAATCCTACTTAACTTGTGTATCACCCTGACGAAGAAAAAATGCAACATTAATAAAACATATACCCAACAGCAACAACACATGAAACAACGACAACACACACCAGCACTGCTCCAAAATTGGACTTCAAAATGTGACCACAAATACACATCACCCCTGCGGAACCTTACATAGTCTACAACACAACAGAAGTAGAGGAGATGAGAAGAGAATTGGGGAAGGGTGAAAAAATCATAACCAAGAATTCTGAAAAATAAAAACCTGGAAAAAAACCTTATCAACTCTTCTGCGACCACCTGCCAAACAACACCACATCATCATCACATATCCACTTCAAAACCAGCTTCCCTCTGTCATTGCCTAATCACAACCTGCACCAAATACCAACAATGACAATACATTTTTTCTTCATTCCACAAATCCCGTGACATCAAAAATAACTCAGAAGAAGAGAGAAGGGAGGAGAGAGAACTCTAAAAAGGGGGAAAGCGAGAGAGACGGAGATGCATCACATGATTGAGACGAGCGAGAAGCGATTTTGTTGAGAAAATTTCAGACGGAAGAAGGTGCCGGTTTCATTTTGGAGAAGGCGATTTCCTTCCCTTTCAACGATATTGAGAGTACTAATTTGTGTTTCTTTTGTCATCCTTTTCATTTTCCGCTTTTCATTATTTTCCCTAATTTTTCCTAGACTAATTCTTTTGAGTTTTCGATTCTTAAGTCTAACGAGATGATCTAACTTTTTCCTAAGTCATTTGTTTTGCAATTATTAACCTAGCAGGCTTTCTTTCTTTTTTTCTTTTTTATTTTATTCTTTTTCTTTTGAATAGATCGTGTGACACTAAATGTCTTGGAAGGATTGTGACTGACTCATCCTTTGGTTGGTGAGGGATGAACATTGTGGGCTTGTGCAATACAATCTCTTGTGACGCACACTCTCTCTTTTGAGATTCTAACAATTGGTCAAATTAACTGAATACTACCTTGCCCCGGGGTTAAGATTGAAGGTTTTTTCATATGAAAGAAACTCCTAGTTCAAGGTTCAAAAGGGTTAACGAGGGTCTAAATCCCTTATATCTCCGGTGTTTAGGAGATTTGAAACAATGCATGTACATCATCAGTAAAGGTTTATTCAAAAGCATACAATCGGAAAGTTTGAGTTCTTACTTCATCATCCTCCCTCAAAGAGTTTAAGTAAGAAATTGGTATTGCAATGCACATAAATGTTTTTATGAGTGAACACAAATGGATTACTTCAAGAAAAGCATACTCATTACATTAAAATCATCATTCAAGACAAACAAGTTTTTACATACAAACAAAACATTAACAAACAATGAAAAATACAAATGAAAATGCCGTAAAGAAATTAAAATGTCAGGGCCGAGGATCCTTGGCTCCATCCGAACTGATTGTTTCTAAGGATGTCCTTGCAACCTGAGCCCTCACTTGGGGGGCTTTAGTTATTGTGCAGTCCGTCTGCAGTAAAAGCAATGACCTTGGAGTCAATCAGATCTTGCACCTTGTGCTTAAATACCTTGCAATCCTCAATTGAATGCCCTTACATCCCTAAGTGGTGCTCACACTTAGCATTCACATCATAAACTAGAGGAAGAGGGTTTGGAGCAGGCGTAACTTCTCTTAGCTGAATCAAGGACCCTTGAAGTAGATGAGAAAACATCTGACTGTGACGAATAGAGATGGGATCAAACCTTCTCTCGGGCCTTCTTGATCTTTATTGTCTTTTCTGGGCGCCAGTTTGTTGCTGATACTGATTTGGACATCCAACATGGAGATTCTAAAACCAAGGAATATAATATAAGCCCCTGACTTGATGCAACTTCAAAAGAGAAAACAGGGATATCCACTTATTTTGCAGCAATTGGAATAAGATCACCTTGTATGCTCATGTTGCCTAGCATGAACTCAATGGCCTTTGAATCGATTAATCCTGAACTTTGTGCTGAAAATCCCTACACTTCTCAATGTTACGCCATGGTGCCCTAGAATGGAAATCACAATAGGCACTCACATCATATCCTGGTAGAAGCTTGCCAACAGGAGCTGCCAGAGTCCAAAGTTCAACCAATTGAAGCTACAGTAGGTGTGGCAACAGCTGAGCATAAGGTATAGGGATCTGATAAAAAATTCTTCCAGACTGCTTTGGCCTCCGTGCATACCCTCTACTCTTAGGATTGTCTTGGGAAATAGGAGATGGCTGCTGACGGGAAAACTATGGACCCCTAGGTTGTGAAGAAGATCCGCGAGGCAACTCATGATCTGGGAGAGATCCCACAGGCAAGGGAGGAACAACAATCTCTGTTGCAGCCTCAGTTATAAAATTTCCTTCTTTTATTAACACAGTTCTCATGACTTCCATGATCAGGCCCATCTACGTCTTTAGTTGATGGATTTCCTCCCTCAGCATTTTCTGATCCTAAGATAAAGCTTATATGTTCATCATGAATTGTCCCATATGGCTTCGTACTTCCCTAAACTATGCTTGAATCTGCTCTATAATCAACTTCTGGCAATTTGGTTCAATTCTTCTAATTCCGCAATCAAAACTTCCTTCTCTACTAGTTCATTCTACAAAACATCAAATTTGTTGAGAAATTTTGATTCATCATCATCATAATGATGATGATGATTGATGATGATGAGTTAGAATTTCTGAAATTTTTTGATGCTTTGTAGAATGAACTAGTAGAGAAGGAAGTGTTGATTGAAGAACTAGAAGTATTGAACTAAAATTTTACTGTTAAAGAGAGAGAAAGAAGAATAATAAGTCGCAGAAAGCTTGAAAAACATTGATTAGTTTAAGTTTTTCTTCAAATATAACTTAATTTTTAAGAATATTATTTTCTAAATCAATTTGAAAGGTTATATGTTCAGTGGGGATTGGTGAAAAAAGTAATCCACATACGATATAATAAACTCAATTATTTCTTCGATCACTATAATATGCTCTATACATGTTGGGGTGAATGAAATGAAAGTTTTACAAGGAATCAATCAGGGAAATTTATTTTGCAACATCTAGAGACAAAAACTACAACAAAAACAACATATATAACATTCTCATCAACAAAAATAACATATAACTGTGGATCAATTTCCGTGACCCCACAAATCCTGAGATGGTGACATTCCTGTGAACCGTGTTTTATGCCACTTTTGAATTTCTAACATTTATCCTATGATGCTTAAAAGGAAGGGGAAGAAATCTAAATTAACCCTGCATGCAAGTGTTATCCCTAAAAATGCAAAAAGATCTGGAATCGGCAATTAGTTATACTGAGGGAAGTTATTAACACCCTGAGTATCTATAGTACTCTATAAGAACCTTTTGTACACTTTTTACTATTAGTTATTTATCTACTTAAGTTGTTTAGTATCGATTGGAAGAGTTTTAACATATGGGTGAGAATGAGAATATGAAATGTTTTGGGAGTTTTTGTTTTATGAAAGGTATGAGAACCTAAGGGGTATTATTTAAAGTTGTGCTCGTTAAGATCTCGCAATCTTATGCCTACGTATTCTCAAAAGGAAATTGAGAAATCAGAGCATTCATAGTTCTACCTAACTATGGGTGGAATTTGTATCTTGTTTAAAGCACAAGATGATGAAGCTAAAAGGGTATTTGTGTATCTTGTTCAAACCCCAAGATGTGAAGCTAAACGTTTTGTTGGTTTGAAAGAAAAGACAATTTTGTCATCTCTAAAGGGAGATATCCTACCTGTTCATCACAAACATTTGAGAATAATGACATAAGGGAAGAAGCTTTGAACTTGGATGTTAAATAATCCTAAGCAATTCCACATCTTCCTTTATGATTCTTTGCATGCTAAGAGAAGGACCTTAACTTGGATATAGTATCAACAAGTGTTCCACTTACATCACTTAAATGAAAGAAAAGTTTGGGACCATGATAAGAGAAGGAATTCAGCTTGGATTTTGAATCAACATGTGTGCCACTTATATCAATTATATGGAAAAAAGTTTTTAATGTTTGTTTTTTGAATTGTGGTGTATAGAAGAGATATTTTCCTACAGGGATGACTCAATGTCTCATCTTTGGGGAGAAGTTGATTTATTTGAGTATCTTGTTCAAAGCCCAAGATGTTGAAGCTAAAATATTTGTATCTTATTCAAAGCCCAAGATTTTAAGCTAAGAAGGTTTGTTTGTATCTTGTTCAAAGCCTAAGATGTGAAGCTAAGAAGGTTTGTTTGTATCTAATTCAAAGCCCAAGATGTGAAGCTAAAAAGTTTATCTGCCTAAGGGGAGGCTGACTTAACAGGGGGAGTTTTAAATTGATGGTATCTTGTATGAAGCCCAAGAGGAGGCTATGTTGAAGTTAACTTCATCCAAAGGGGAACTAGTGTTTGAACTAAGTTGTAGTTGAGGGAACCCAAATGTTGAACCAAGTCTAAACTAAGGATGAGGTTTTTATAAATGTCAAGAGAAACTTAATATGAAAAAGTATATGACAAGTATTTAACAAGTATAGACATGAATTTAAAGTGGAGGGTCTTACACTCTTACAGAGGCCCATGTCTAAGCATGGTTGAATTGAAAAAGTGATGGGTCTTATACCTTTATAGAGGCCTAAAGGTTTTGAAAATGTAATGGGTTTTACACTCTAATAGAGGCTCATGTCTAAGCATGGTTGAATTGAAAAAATGATGGGTCTTATACCTTCATAGAGGCCCAAAGGTTTTGAAAATGCAATGGATCTTACACTCTAATAGAGGCCCAAAGATTTTGAAAATGTAATGCCATTAGGGCTTTGTTTGATGAAAGTTGAAGATTGAGTTTTGAAAGATTGAATATTTTGAGAAATTGAAGAAAGTATTGACGAGGAGGGTAAGGACTTACACTCTAAAATGATGTCCTATACCTTCATAGAGGCCCAAAGATTTTTGAAAATGTAATGGTTCTTACACTATAATAGAGGTCCAAAGGTTTTGAAAATGTAATTGGTCTTACACTCTAATAGAGGCCCAAAGTTTTTGAAATTGTAATGGGTCTTACACTCTAATAGAGGCCCAAAGGTTTAAGCATTCAAACATGTATTCAAAATCACTTTCAAGAAAAAAATTCAAGTGTATAAGGACACATAAACATGGTAAAAGCAACATAAAGAAAAACATGCACATCGTGGTTATGTAAACATGGAAAGAACATCTTATGTTAAGGCAAAATAGTTGGGCAAAGCTCTTGGTGTGAACAAAGTTTCAACATATATTAACATGTGATCATACACTTGAAAATGCATTAAAGTCAAGTAAAAACAAGGGTGTAAAATCTCGCAACATCATTTTAAGGTTCATGCAAGTTACACAAGGTTCAAATAAGTCAATGTAAGCAAGGAAAGACAAGGAAACATTCAAAAGAATCAAGATATGCCTTAAGAAACCCTAAAAACATCACTCACTTTAAGAATTCATAAATGCCTTTAAAATAAAAAATTTTGTATTTTTCTTTTACAAACAGAAAATAGACATTATCATGAACATTTTGCCAAAAGAATGGGTCAAAAATGATTAAAAATGAGAAAGTTATGATCAATTAAATTTGCAAAGAAAAATTAAGAAATAAAATGGTAAAAATAAGAAGATGTCCTCCATAGGACTCGAACTTACGTCACTCAGATTACAAGTTAAAATAATAACCAACTCAAATATGGAGCGCATGTGGTAATATGGTGAAGGCATGATAATATATGTGATAACTACTTGAAAAATCCCAAAAAGATAAAAGAATTGAGGCGAGGGGTGATTCAAACCCCAGTTTTGATGGTCAAAGGTTACAAAGGCACACAGGTTAAACCACTAGGGTGATGATACATCTATTGTATCACCCCACCCATTAATTGATATGCCTAGAAGTTACCTAAGCATGGCCAGACAAAGGGCGCTCATGACTGGTCATGCCCGAGATTTTCAGGTTTTGTGTCATTTGCAAAACTAACCATAACTTGGTCATTTCTCCATGAAAATGGATGAAATAAAAATGAAACTTGCTTGAAATTTCTTATTGGATCTAATGGTGGTGTTGGTTTTTTCAAATTATGCTCTCATTTTAAAACTCGAAGGCTACACTAAAAATGACCTATTCTAGAAAGCTCTATGTCAAACTCATACATAGTCAATAATAGCACATAAAAATAGTTCAAACACAATATATATGATATGCCAAGTATGTCTAAACTCAATGAACATCAAAGCACAACATATTTTGCAAAGTTCAAGTTCTATAGGAACTTACCTCTTGAAGTCCAATTGCAAACTTTCAAGTTTCTTGTTACAAAAGTAAACCAATGCTTTGGATACCTCAAATAAACCTCAAAGGAACTTCTTGGATGCTTGGAACAAGAGGAAAACTTCAAGGGCAGAAAATAGCTCCTTCTTGCAAAATGGTTGAAAATGGTCAAAATGGAAACTCCATCAAATGATGTTACAGTTGAGAAACTATTGTTGGAACATTTTTAGGATGTTATTTAGAGAGTGTTTGGAGTGTTGTATGGTTTGGAAATGGACGGAATCAAGACATGGCTTGTGAAATGGAAAAAGTCAAAGATACGAGGTTTTGACAATTGACTTTCTGATTCTGGTGTTTGGAGGGGAATATGAAGGTTTGAACACCTTCAAGGGATGATTTGTGATGTGTTTGGGTGGTTATTTGAGTGGTTTAAGCTCTGGTTTTGAAAATTCAATTTTCACTCTTTAAAAATTTGAAAATTTGAAGTGAAAGAGGAAAAATGAGAAAACAAGTGTTGTGATTGTTTTGGTGTGTTTTGAAAAATCAGATGTGGTCTCTATTTATAGGGGAGCAAGTTTGTCTTAGAGGAATAGTGATGGTTTGAAGGATGAGCTCAATGTTCAATGGTTTTGGATATGCATCATTACTTCCAATTCAAGGTACCTTAGCCTATCTCTTCTTTTGACCAATTTCACATTCTACAGAGGTGTTTATTGTTTTTTAAGAGTGCATCTTGATTGGTGAGAGTGGTTTCTTTGACAATTCACTATTCCACATAAATGCCTCTTGAATTCAAGGCTTAAAGTGATGATGTTTCATCATTTGAAAGGGATTCCTCTTGACTCAGTGGCTCTATCTTGTAGGTTTTGTATGATTTATTCAGATTCTTGTTGAATTAACTTGGCATGATCATCATACTTGGACTCAAAAATCGCGTACCATAAGTAATGCCAAATCTACCTTACCAAAATAGCTTCATCAAGGCATGTTGTGCACTCCATATCCCCTAGCTCAAGTAAGGGATTTTGATGCTCTTGATCATTTTGGAAAACTGGTATAATGTATTTTAAATTTGACGTTTAAGGTTTGTCTTGAACCATTGTGGATCATGGAGAAAAATGGCATCAAAGTTGGCTAAAACACAAAACAGATTTTGTCCAAAATTTTCCTAGTGTCAAGGTTCAAAAAGTCTTGAAACGCTAACTTCATGGCTTCATATCTCAAAATCTATGCACCTTTTGGGAATCCGCCCTAAGTGACAAAGTTGTAGTAGGTAACAAGCTCTTAGATTTTGTCTTTGGATCAAATAAAATGGTTGTTTGGTTTGGAAGTTATGTCTTTACAAAGTTTGCACCAAATTAGGTTATTTTTCCATAACTTAGAAATTTTCACTTCTTCTTGGTTGCCCTTTTTACAAATGACCTCTCTTTTCTTGATTTTTCTTGATCAATCATGATCCTAATCACATATTAACATTATTCTTGACTTGAAGAGACCATGTTTAACCAAAATCTTCAAAATTCAAACTTAATTTTAGGCACAGTTGACTTTTGTATTAGATGAACTTTGATTTTGTGATCTCTTATTGAAATTAAAACCTTGGCCTATTTGAACACCAGGGATTGACTCCAAGGGTGTTTTTGGGTGTCTTGTATCATGTCCCAAGGTTTGATATCATTTCTTAGTCAAAAGTCAAAGATACAATTGACTTTTCATTAGAAACCCTAGTTTATGGTCTAGATGAATTTAAATCCTTGCAGTGCTTATGAATAAAGTTATTTAGATTAATTCAATCATATGAATGGACCAACGTGAGGCATTTTTGGTCCTTGAAACATATTTTGAGGTATTGTATCATGCCTAGATGAAAAATTCACTTTGTAGGCCCTGATCAACCAAAACCCTAATTGGTGCACCAGATGAACTTGGGGCTTGATTGTCTTAAAATGATGTAGACTTGTACTTGATTCTTGATGGAGGAGATATCTTGATCATAATTGGATAAGTAAAGGACTTCGTAAGTTGAAGATCATACCCGTTCTTGATTGATCTTTTGCCTGAGCTTCTTTGGGAGGCTTGAAACCCTAATTGGTAGTCAAATAAAACAAACAACAATCCTTGTATATCTAAATAGGTTAGTGATGCATAAAAGTATACACATGTATGATGCTAATGAAATGAAAATGATGTGGGATATTAGGTTCAAAAATTAGGATATGAGAATAACATTCAAAACTTTTCTAAGTCACGTTATAAAAACAAAACATTTCTAAGTCACAACAAAAAAACAAAAATAACATATAACATTCTCAACAACATAAAAACACAAAAGTTATCTCAATATCACTCTCAATCACAAAAACATATAACATTCAAAATATTGATAAGTCACATTATAAAAATAAAACATTTCTAAGTTACAACAACACCAATAACAACAACAACAACATATAAAATTCTCAACAACAGAAAACACAAAAACAATTCAAATCTCAATCTTACTCTCAATAAAAAAACAAATAACATTCAAAACTTTGCTAAGTCAAACTATAAAAACAAAACATTATTAAGCCATGACGACAAAACAACAACAACATATAAGATTCTTAATAACACAAACACAAAAATAATCCTAATCTCAACCTCAATCTCACTCTCAATCAAAAAAATATATAACATTCAAAACTTTACTAAGTCATATTATAAAAACAAAACATTTCTAAGTCACTACAAAACAACAATAACAACAACAACAAAATACAAAAAACAACATATAGCATTCAATCTCAATCTAAACAACAACTATAATAATATTTAACCTCTAGTGTTTTAGGGTTTCAGCAACTACAACAGTGGAAATGTTTCACATACCAAATATGTGAAGAAGAAGTTAAAGAAATGAGTTTGGTATTTCCTTATTGTAAGTATCATTCGAGTTCTTCCTTTGAGTTCTTTCTTCATATTTCCTTGATTTATACGATTTGAAGAAGATATGAATAGAGTTCGACCTCATTTGTTAAAGAACTAGTTGGAAAAGATATGATGGGGAAGAAATTGAGATGATATGTTGGTTAAAGAGTTGGAGATGACACGTTTTTAAGGCTCTCGTTGTTAATGGGAAAGATAACATTTGTTAGAGCTCAATGTGATCTACGTAAGGGCTGAATGTGGTTTTCGTTGGGCAAGAGAAAACTAAACATATATGATAAGATAAGCTTATAAAGTAAATCATTTCACCACTGTTGGAAATCTCAATCATGGTTAAAACATATTTCTTTATTTTTATTTGATCAAAGTTCCAGTTTTCTAATAATTTAAAAATTAAAATATAAAGAGTCTAACATTTTACCACGGTTAGACAAACCAACCGCGGTGAAAATTGGATTTTTTTTCAAATTTGAAAATATAAAAAAAGGAAGGCTCTATTATAAAATGAAATAAATCACAAGTTTGTAGGTGCATAGATTCAAACCCATTAGTAGAACAATATTTCTCCACGTTTTTGTTTGACATAAAATACCTCATGCATTAGATAAAAAAGATAAAGTACAAACATGAAACACAATGTGTTAAGGAATTTCCCATCCATATTTTAACAACAAAACTAATAATTAAGCCAACCAAGATTTGGACATCAACAACCTTTGAAATTTTAGAAAACAATAGAGCAATACCAACCCAATTCCTTATCCAAGCAAATAAATAAAACTCTTCCACATATAATAGGTGAGTTGAGGAACTACATTCTTTAAATCTTCCACATATAATAGGTAGGTTAAACTTATCATGTGTGAAAGATTCCTTTGTTGAGTGGAAAAGAGAATCTGATTTGCAGCAACCACTGTTGGATTTTCACTCATAAACACATTTTCTTCACCCACACCTCTTTGGGGCATTTTAAGAAACACTATGACTACAAACTTTAAAAAAAACTAAAAATAAGAGAAATAAACAAATCTAAAATAGACAAGAAGAGAACATAATAACAATAATAGTAATAGATACAAAAACACAATATCTTAGCCATTTCCTATCTCCCAGGGGTAGAGGCTCCAGGGAAGGTGGATTTTCATGTTCGTGCAGATGTAGATCCTTTGTTGGTGCAAATGATTTTGGAGTTGAGAGCACATGAGCATACTTGATCATGGCAATGAGAGCTTGGTGGTTGTAAACGAAGAGGAGAGAAACCAAGATGAAGTTTGGTGATGGAAGAAGATATGGGAATAAAAGAGGTGAGTGATTCAAAGGAATGGTAAGTAGAGAAGAAAGGCTCACAATGAGGGAGGAACCTCCACTAGGGAGAAGACAACCTTCATGTTGGAGGGGAGGAGCTCCGGCCGCGGAGGTAAAACCCCTACAAAAAGGGAGGAACCACACAAACATATGGAGGAAGAAAAAACCCTAGTTTTAGAGAAAAGGTAGAGCTTCTCAAGCTTTTCCCATGCTTGATAATTCTAACTATAGTAATATATAATTTTTTTAAAATAAAAAAAAATATGAAGGCTCCAATTTTAAATGGTGTCGCAACGGTTCGTTTAACAACCTTGGTGAAAATTTCGTTATGGAATATATTTTCTGTAGTAGTGTAAAGAGAAAGATAAAGAAAATACCAAAGTCAAACTAAAATTAATCAAACAAAAGAAACAATAATGACCATCAGAACCTACCCAAGGAACAACGGACCACAAATGGTCATCCAATCTAGAACCTCATTGGAGATATTTTTAAGGGGTCACAACTTGACACTCCCATAATCAGGTATGTAACCCTATGGCATGTATTTCCCTAATTAATCAATATGATCTCAATGAAGCTCTCGTTGACGAACATTGGGTCTCTTGGTATGAAAGATGAGTTAAATGAATTCGAGAGAAAGACTGTTTAAGAGCTTGTTACCAAACTTTCATCTAAGATAGTAATTAGAACTAAATGGGTTGTTAACAACAAGCTTGATGAAAATGGAAAAGTTTTAAGAAATAAAACATGACTCGTTGCAGGAGGATACAATCGACACAAAGACTTATATTTTGATGAAACATGTGCTCATGTGGCTATATTAGAGGCCATAAGTGCGCTTTTAGATTTCTCCTGCATTTTGAATTTTAAACTCTACCAAATTGATGAAATATTATGTTCTTTAATGGATACATCCAAGAGGAAGCACATGCGATCAAACTTCTGGGTTTCTAAACTTATCTATTCATAATCATATCTTCTAGTTAAAAAAAGGCTCTTTGTGATTTGAAACAATCCCCAAGGCTTGGTATGAACGTTTGAGCAAGTATTAGCTTGAAACGTTTTTTAAAGAGGGAAGGTTGGTACAAATATTATTTTAAGAAAAATGAGCATGACATTTAATTGTGCAAATTTATGTTGGTGATATCATATTCAGTGCTACTAATGATTCCTTTTGTATGGATTTTTCTAATATGATGCAAAATGAATTTGAAATGTCTATGATGAGGGAGTTATTGTACTTTCTTAGATTACAACTTCATCAACCAAAGAAAGACACATTCATCAACCAAGCTAAATACTACAAAAATCTACTAAAGAGATTTAGTATGGATAAAGCAAAGTCAATCCCAACTCTGATGAGTACATCATGTAGTTTAGATAAGGACAAAAAAGGAGAATTGGTTGGAGAAAGAAAATATAGAAGTATGACACAATATCTCTTTTATCTTACTATATCTCATCCTGATAGCATGTTTGTTGTATGTTTTCGTGCATGTTTTCCAAAAAAAAAACCCTAAAGAGTCACACCTCATTGCGGTTAAGAGCATTATGAAGTATCTCACTATAACACCACTTATGGGTTTAGGGTACCCTAAAGGGACATATTATACTTTTGTTGAATACTATAAATTCTGAGATTATTTGTTGTAAATTGGATCTTAAAAGTAGTCGTGGTACATGTCATTTTCTTGAGAACTCACTTGTCTCTTAGAATAGCAAGAAACAAACAAGTATTACATTATCCACAACTGAAGCAGAATACATCGATGCAGGTTGTTGGTGTGTGCAAGTTATCTGGATGAAAGAACAATTAAGTGATTGTGAAGTTAATCTTGAAATTGTCGTGATAAAATGCGACAACACTAGATCCATAAATATCACCAAGAATCTAATACTCCACTCTCAGACGAAACACATTGAGATTAGAAATCATTTTATTAAGGATCATGTCGAAAAAGAAAATTATGTAATTAAGTTTGTGTCTTCATCTAAACAACTAGAAGGTATTTTTACAAAACCAATTTCTAAGGAATATTTTTAATAAGAATTGAGTTATGAATTTTAAATCATTAATGTATGGATTAATTTTTTTGGTGCTTATTTTCTTTCTTCTTTTTCCCTTTCTCAATATGATATAGATGTAATATGTGCTATTTATTATCTTTATATTAATTTTCTACATTTTGAAAATGACAAAGGGAAGAACTACACTCTCTGGGAGAGTGAAGTGTTTTTCCTAATCTTATCAATTTATTATAAAAGGATCAAGAGTAAGTCTTAAGATATTAAGGCAAATACACACGTAAACAAATTATTTTTAAACCTCTTCTATTTTGATAAATCTTCTCAAAACCAATCCAAGTAAATATTTAGTTGATTATAGACTTATTTAATTAATTAGGAAGACATTAAAAGGTCCTTCTAATTGATTATAATCAAAGTGTAACGCCTCTTAATCGATTAAGGATGTTAATAATCTATTAAGTGACGTGCTTTTTTAAATTTCACACTTTAACTTGACTAATCGATCAATATATGGTCTTAATTGATTAACCCGCTAAAATAATTCATGAATTATTTTCTTTTTGAACCAAAAATTTTCCTGTATAAAGAAGGTTTCTCCTCATTTCAAAATACATCATTTTTGTGAATAAAAATCTTTTTACTTTCTTTCTTCTCTCATTCTTCTATAATATTTCTTTTTCTTTAAAGTTTTTTTGGTATCAAGAGAGTGAAAAGTTTCTTTTAAGAGTTGTTGTACTTGTGTTGTGCTAGTAGTACTTATTTCAAGAGTGTTATTCTCTTGTGATATATTTTGTGTTTAATTTGAAGGTTGTAAGATAAATCTAAAAGAAGTTTGAGTCAAGGATTTTGAGCTGAGCCTGCATAAAAAATCTAGTTGTTATTGTAAGATTTTTGGGTTGATCTTATGTAAAAGATTAAGTTGTTGAAATACTGTTGGGTTGATCCTATGAAAAGCTCAAGATTGTTTTTAGCCAAATCTAAAGAAAAAACTCTTAAGGACTAGAGTAGAACATGTGATTTAGGGTAATCTAAATTTCACAACTTGTCTGCTCATTTGTGTTTGGAGTCATTTGATTAATGTGAATTGGCATACTAAATGAACAAGCTTAGCTAATCACATTGGACAATGGAGTTGAGTTATGCATGTCTTGCATGGATCTCAATGACCCATTTTATCTAAACAAGTTGAATGAACAAGGTTAGTTAAGCTTATTGAACATTGGAGTAGAGCTAGGCATGTTTTGCATGTACTTTAATGGCTAACTTAAGCTTGATATGTTGAATGAACAAGCTTAGCTAAGCACATTGAACGATGGAACTAAGCTAGACTTGTTATGTATATACATGAATGACTAAGTCAAGCTAGACAAGATGAATGAACATTCTTAAATAAACACATTAAGTGGTGGAGCTAAGCTAGGCATGTAATGCATGGGCCTAAATGGCCATGTTAAGCTTGATAAATTGAATAGACAAGTTTGGCTAAGCACATTGAATGGTGAAGCTGAGTTAGACATGTTTTGCATGGACCTAAATAGCCAAGTTAAGCTAGACTTATTACATTGAAGGGTGGAGCTGACTTAGACATGTTCTACATGGACCTGAATAGCCATGTTAAGCTAGACATGTTGAATGGAAAAACATAGCTAATTATATAGATAGGGGGAGTTGAGCTACATATCTGCATGAACTTGAATGACCAAGTTGAGTTAGACAAGTTTAAATGACAAAGTATGACGAAGTGTATGGGCATGATCTCCCTATACTAGTCCACAGTCCACCAAACTTCAAGCTTGTTAAAGCACATGCATGCATCTGTTCTTCATCATATTAGTCAATGTAAGTCCACAATCCATCAAGCATCAACCATGTTAAGATATAGTCACTTGTTCTTCATCAAATCAACCCATGTCAATTCACAGTCTACCAATAATCAGATTTGTAAAATCGTTGACACTTGTTCTTCATCAGATCGGTCCATGTGAGTCCAAATACCAATACCATGAAGACAAATAAATTTAAGATTAATTTTTAAAAAGTAACAATCAATGAATGAATGCAAGTTACTATATACCTTAACCTAACCTATTGAAGCGTTCATCTTTTTTATATTTACATAAAATAATTAATAATTAAATACTTTGATCTTTAACATAAAAATAGTTTACTTTTTATATTCATATCTGAATCACACATACTCCATATACATTAATTTTTTAATAAATTTAAAAAATATACTTTTTCTTATATTAAAGATCAGGAAGTAGCTCAATGTTAAATCTTTAATAGATGGCAAAATAAAGAATGTGTTTCTTTAAGTTAAAAGTTTGTCAAGAATTTTTAATATATGTCGGTGACATGTATAAAAAAATGTTTAAATATAAATCATCTTTAAGTATGGTAAAAGTCCTACATCAGAAAATATATGACTTGAACATATTTTTATTAGTGGGAGTAATCCTCACCTTACCAACCGGTTTTGTAAGGTTGAGTTAGACTCAACCACATTTCTTAACATGGTATTAGAGTCTGGTTTAAAGATCCGGTGGACCACCTACAATGAGGTTTCTGCTATCGGGCCACCGACCATTTATTTCCACACTCCAGATGTCCAATCCTGGACATGAAGGGTGTGTTAAGAGTCCCACATTAGATAATATATGGCCTGAACATGTGTTTATAAGTGGAGAAAATCCTCACTCTACCAATAGATTTTGTAGGGTTGAGTTAGCCTCAACCATATTTCTTAACATGTGTTACTGCACTTTTGCACCTCACCTTTCTTTTCCATTCCGTTTTTTTTTCCTCTTCACGATTCTTTCTCCTTCTTACTCCGTTTTTCCCCTGGTTCTTTTTTCCTTTACCCTCTGCATTTTTGTCTTTCTTATTTATCTTTCGCCATGTCCGACTCAAACAGTAATCCTCCCTCCCTTATAAAATCGTCCCCCAAATCAATGTCAAATCCAAAACTCTCAAACACTCGTTCTTACTAGCAAGATATGCTGGACCTATTTTTTATGCACCCTAGCGGCAATCCTCACTCTACCAACGATTTCGTATGGTTAAGTTAGATCCAATCACATTTCTTAACATGGTATCAAAAGCCTCGTTTAAGATTCAGTGGGCATCCTACATGGTTTTCGCTATTGGATCACCCACCATTTATTTCCACACTCTAATTGTCTAGTCATGAGCGTGAGGAGTGTGTTAAGAGTCTCACATCTGACAATATATGGTATGAACATGTCTTTATAAGTGGGAGCAATTCTCATCTTACCAACTAATTTTGTAAAGTTGAGTTTGAACTAATTACATTTCTTAACAAACTAACTTCATACTAACTTCATATTGTAATTTGAAATTTGTGTCGCAACTCCAAGATAATATGAAAAATTGAATGATAAACAAATACAAACTTTAAACTTTCCCCCTTAAAAATACATCGAATTATTTTTTATATCAATTAAATATCTTCAATTAGAGAATTGAAGAGATTAATTTTTCAACTTGGGAGAAATATTTTGTGTTGTTGGTAAAATTCTTTCTTAAAATACGTAGAGTATGTTTGGATAAAAAAATTTATCAAAGAAAAATAATTTTTGAAAAAGCTTAAAATAATTTAATCAAAATTTGTTGTTTAGCTTAAAAAATATAAAGAATAGTTAAATGATAAAAAAAAATTAACTTGTATTTTATTCAAATTAAATCTAATTAATTTTAAATGACATATAAAAGTAAAAATATTGAAATTCATTTATTACTATATTAATTATAAATGTCAAAATTTCAAGTTAATCTTTTAAAATTATAAAAATTGAAAATTAGTCTTTTTTTTTATAATTTTCAAAATATTAAATTGATCCTTTAAAATTTTCAAAAATTGTAAATTGGTCTTTATTTTACAAATTTTAAATTTTACCCTTAGCTTTTGGATTTTATTAAAGTGACCAAAAATTTTCACAAGAAATTATTTGAATACTTTATCCAAACAAAAAAAATTAAAAAATAAATAAATTTCAATTGAATTAATTGAATTGTTTAAAGTTCTTAATTATTTACAAATTTTGAATTAAATATATAAAATGTGGTTATAATAATAAAAATACAATTTTTTTTAATAATAAAAGTAAAAAGCTTAAAATAATATATTACCAAAAAAAGTAAAAATTACCAAAATACAATAAATAAACACCCCAACTAATCAAAACAACATAAAAAATTTATTAAATAAAAATAATTTCTGAAAAAGCTTAAAATAATTTAACCAAAGTTTATTGTTTAATTAAAATTTAAGATTTTTTTAAAGAATAAGTTTGTACAAATATCAAACTTAAAAGATTTTTTAATTTATTTTCATGAATAGGTAAATTGAGTTATGCCATGTTTACTTGGCGACAACATCAAATCTTGCTTTGATTAGTTGATTGAATTATAAATAAAACTTGTAGTGATTGATTACTACCTTTAGCATCCCATCAATAACATATATAATATAGTACGACCAACCGACCAACAAAAAAACCTTCGTTAATTGTTCCCTCCAACCAAGATAGATTCGTTTTTCTGTACTACCTTTATTCCTTGTAAGCAAGCTAGCTTTATTTCTGAATTTTTGAAACAAATAGACTCTTAAGTCATAAATCTTTACCGACAAGTGACTCACAATATACTAACCCCGTGAATAGGCTTGCGTTGGTATTCTTGTATGACACTCGTATAATATGTATTGAAAAAACAAAACAAGTATTTTAAAATAGTTTTTCTTTTATATAACCATTTTTGAATTGAATTTGTAATACTTGAATGACATTTATGTAACACTTATGCAATAATTTAGACAAATATTTTTGTTTTAAATTGTTCACAAGACCTAAGAATAAAGGCCTACATTACTATAAAAAAAACGTTTTTTTATCTCAGTTGTAAAAGTGCTTTTATCTCGATTTCATAGACGATATAAAGATGGACGTCATGAAAAATGCACATTTTATCTTTCGATTTTAAAAAAAAACGACGCGTATGTGTAAAGGTCATGGGCTCGATTCATAGGAAGATCTTTTTGAAATTTTGAAATGGCAAAAACACATGTCCTTTCGATTTTGTCATTTCACAGACGGATGTACCACATTATCACCTCGGTTATCTCATAAAAATAGGGGTAAAACAATTTTTAGTTTATTAAATCTAATGTGAAATGTTTATTTCACTAAACCATATACTGAACATGTAACTTCTCAAAATTAGTTATGAAAATAATTATATGAATAATTGTATTATATTTGAAGAATAAATTACATTAATTAGTGATTTTGAGCATTCAGCAACTCATCCATCTCACACTCTTTTATGGTTAAAATATCTCCAATGTTTCAAGTTCTTTATTCAACACTTCCTTTTCTACTAACTCATTCTTGAAAGCATAAATTTTGATGCTTTAGAAAATGATCAAATATGAAAGAAAGTTGAACGAAAACTAGAAGTATTTGAGAGATATTAACGATAAAATAACATGAGATGAATGATGAGTTGCAGAATGCTAGAAAATCATTAATCAGTGTAGGATAAAGTTTAGACACAACATAGTTTTTCATATGAGGGGTTAGTGAAACAAACAATCCACATTAGATAATAAACTCAACTCAACGGAGCAAGATGAGATCTGCACAAAGAACAACAACAACATCAAGAACAACAACGTCAATAACAACATCAACAAAAATATCAACAACAACAACATCAAGAACAACAATGTCAATAAACAACCTATAGCGGTTTAGGGTCTCAACAACAAGAAAAACAACATCGACAAAAACAACATCAATAACAACAACAAAAACAACAAGTAAAACCTCTAGGGTTTCAGATCTCAACAACACAACAACAACAACAACCCGAATAGTGATGTTTGACATATCAGATCTCTGAAGAAGAAACAAGAGCATTAAACACATAACATCATCGTATTGAAGATGATATGTTTATGACTCTCGTTATTGGGGATCTTCGTGAGGATTTTGTTTGTGTTATTTAGACAAGTGAAACTAAATACTACAAGTTAAAGCTATATATATTAGAGAAACATATTCACCTCGGTTAGAAAGAAAATCGAGATGAAAAGTGGTGTATTTTTAAACTCCAAAATAAAATAGTTAAGAAGGAACCACTTTTAATGAGATAAAAACATAAACTGAAGCTGCTGGGATTCGAAACATGTACATTGAATAAGTTTACCCCTCAATTTTCCAAATAATCGACAGAATATATTGTATATTTTATAAATAAAAAAATAGGACACATTTAGGAATTATACCTCGGTTTTTCGATACATGAGATAAAATTGTTGTCATGAAATGTATTATTTGTAGTAGTGCTAACAGCGAAGCAAAAGGAGTAAAGTGTCTAACATGTGGAATTTTTTCCCCTCTCTGAGGAGTAAATAATGTGTGCGAGAACTGTGTTGAGCGTGTAAATCAATCTAACGGATGACTGTGATCCACACATCACCTCACGTTTTTAGTTGTCAATCATTTCTCCTATTTAAGAAGGATAGCACATCATTTCTCAAATATTGAAATTAATTCTCATTTTCACGTCAATTTTCACTCTCATACTGACTTGAGCATTAGAATGCTAACCTTACATGCAAACCCTTTCTCCATCGCATCAGAAGTCTAGAACTATGGCAACGAGCCATGCCTCCTTATTTTCCAATCAACTCTGGGTCCACTACAAAACATTGGTGTCGTTTATAGAAATTGACTTCTGATTCCTATGAATTTAAACAATCAAATATCTTCCATTATAAGTTCATATCTCTATGGTAGAAGTTCAAACCTCCTTCGTTAGAAGTTCACATCTCGTATATTCGAAATACAACTCTTCGTTCTTGATCATTTTCTCCAAATTCAACCTCCTCTCAAACAAATCTTCTTTAAATCCATAAAAAATGGTGACTTCCAAAGCTACTTACACCGCCAATCAACAACAAGTTATTCTCACTGCTACTCAAGTGACAAAAGATCAGCCACCTCTTCCTTAAAAGGTAGATAGTCAAGTCATGGTAACGCCTTCATCCATTACTTTACCGCAAGATCTTGTGTGACCTAGGTAAAATTAGAGAGTGATTCAGTCTATGGCGTGTCTCGGATTTGTACCATAATTTCAAAAGTACGAACCTTTGTTTAGGCATCCACCACTACATGCAATGCTTGGACAAGAAATGTTTCCCGAAATTCAACTACTGCAGGCTAATCTTGGCGTGTAGGGAGCGAATGATTAGTTGAACAATTTTTTCAACATGGTATACAAGCACAACTATCAGGCCTTAGCAAAGAGAATATTCAATATTTAAGGTAACCTACAGCAAGCCAATCTGAGGAACATTCATGCAAGATGCAACCTTGCGAATGAATCAAGCCATCATTCATGAACCGACACCAACACACTAAGAAGAGATCCAGAAGTCGCCGAGAAAATGACGACGCCATAGATGCATTACCCATTACTCTGATCTACAGGGGGGAAGAGGTAGCCATACTCCTCTAGAAGTATGCTACCCCTAAAGTAGAGAAAGGTATTAAGAAGATACTCTAGTCACAGAGTGAAATAAAACCCTTATCTGCTCGCATCCTGTATAGTAGGATTCTGAAATCATTTAAGAAGCTATTGAAGCTTCAGAGCTATGACAAGATCGAGGATTTGGATGAACACGTTGAGCACGTAGATGATTTTCTAGGCTACTACCACGGCCATGGAGTTGTAAAATGCAAACTCTTCGCATTAACTTTGACTAGATCAATGATGGCTTGGTTCAAGTCCTTTCCTCGTGGATGTATAGGTTCTTAGACCAACCTATGCGAGGCTTTCACTGCCCACATCACCACCCAAAAGAGGAAACCAACAACCATGGTCGTGCTTAATGAGATCACCCAAGGGAAAAAAGAAACCATGCATGGGTACATTGATCGCTTTACCAAAGTGGCAGTGGGCTCAGATAAAAGTCTAAAGTGGTGGATCTTAGAAAAGGGCTTAAGGCATAGCTAGATGTTTCGAGAGAAACTAAAGAGAAAAGAGGCTTATAACTTGAAAGAATCGTTGATTAGGGTGTAACCTTACATTAGCTATAAAGAAAAACTCTTGGCCATGGGAACCAACGGTGGACCTGGGAGCACTAGATCCAACCGACCATTAGAGGAAGATGTTGGCCGATATTAAGAAGAAAGTAAAGTCGGACCCCGCTTTAGAATTTACGCTTATAATCCCTTAAGTATTTCACGAGAATTTTTTTTTGAAAGAATGCACAAACACATAGTTCAAGGAAGCCAGGATCATGAACTCATATCCAACCAAAGAGTCTTCCTGAATAGATAAAACCAAGTACTGTCGTTTCCCCAAAAGAAATAATCATAACACAAAAAATTGCATTCAGCTGAAAGATGCAATTGAAGGACTAATTAACAAGGGATGACTAGTTGAGTACACTAGGGATATCTAGAGAGGTCGGGAAGAATCCTCCAAGAAACAACAATCCTCCAAGAAACATGTAGGGGCTATTATTGAGGCAAATGGTAAAAATACCACGCGGGAAGAAGAATGACACAAAGGGAAGTATAGAAACATCGCTTCCATCACTAGAGGGGCCTTGAGGGATAGATATTTCCTTTGGTAATAATGACCAGAACCTCTAACTTCGCTATCTCTTGGGTACTTGTTGATGGCAGAAACTCTTTTCACATCATGTACTCAAATACATTTTAGAATATGGGATTGAAGAAGAAGAATTTGTGTCCCTATGAAGGATCCTACCTATAGGCTTTCAACAACACAGTAACCCATCCTTGAGGATGCATTAGGTTTATGGCACCTTTGGGAGAAGAACGGGACACCAAAATAATTTATTATAAAATTTTAGTAGTCCCTTGCAAGATCACCTACAATTGCATCATAGGCAAGTCCTTCATAGAAACCTTGGACATAGTGAAATTCCTCATTCACCTTAAGCTGAATTACCACAACGTTCACGACGATTCAGTTATGATAAGCGCCATTTTTCTAGATGAATAGAATCGTTGATGCTTTGTAGAAGGACCAAAAGGAAGGGAAAGGAAAGGCTATGGAGATCAACATAGCCTCATTGGTCACGCAATTGAGTCACATGGTTATCAAGTCTCATATAAGTAAGAAAAATTATCTTGGTAGGAATAATACACATGGATGATCTGAGTGAAGTCAAAGCCAACCACCACATTCCCATGGTGAATATTCAATGGATATGCCATCTGGTTATCTTAATTAAGTTCTTTTCTAGAAGAAATTTCACATTACTATAATGTAGTATGTTGTTGAATTAAAGGAAGAATGAATTTCTACTCAACTATTATTTTCACTTGTGATTATAAAAGATAATGATGAGTTCGATGTATAATCAAAGAGATCAAAGTCGCATGACAAAGACTCTAACATGCTGTAATAAATGACACAGGCATACTACTAAAGCGATCAAAACCGCACGATGTCAATACATACTAATGAAGAAAGAAAGCCATAAAATGGAAAATGCCAGCTCACCAATCTCTTGGTAGCTAGACACTCTAATGGCAGTGGTAAGTCTTCCATACATCAACCCTGAACCAGGTTTTCACCTGGGGGAAGGGAACGGGTATTGACCTTTGGCCATGCATGGTCCCTAGAGATGTCTAATAAACTTTGAGCATAGACATGGAGAAAATTTGTGTCCCAGAGAAACGAACTCGATACCAGAAGAAATATTGTGAAGACTAGTGAATGGTGTACTTGAAATACCAGCCAGAAGATAGCCAACTCAAAAGTCCCTTCACATCTGTTGCATCGCTTCTTCACTCTTCATCGTATATGCACAAACAACAATGGAGACATTAGAGGAAAGGTAACTCAAGCAATTAATTAAGGAAAAGGAGATTTCAATATCACTTACCAAAATTAGTATTTCACTCTTTCTCTAATTTAGCATCCACTTGCCAGTGGGTTTGAATGATCCATTTTCAACCATTTTTGATGTCGCGTCAAGTAGAACGAAACCACCATTGCATCCAAGCTCCTTATAGAAGGCCACCAGCTGATTCTTCAAGTATAACTCCTCCTATGACAGATCCTCCTCCATGTTGACATAAGTTTTTACCCCCGTAAATAAGTGACTCTAACTGTAGTACTTAAGGGATGAATGAGTGCACACGAGTGGAAGACCAAAGTCTAATTTTCAAATATTTGCATGGGCTTCTTTGTTAAGAGGAATAGCTAGGAAGAAGTTATCCTTGAAATTCTCCACACTATCATAATAAGTCTCAAAGAATACGGTGTTCCGCCTCAACAAAACCAAGCTTGAACTATGCACATACTTTGGTTTGTTATGAGTTTTTAAGAGATGAAAGAATAACATCACGATCATCTTACCCCCTTTATACTCACACTAATGCTTGAAGATATTGACAAATTTCTAGCTCACCGAATGCAAATGCGAAGGGGAAATCAATTATTAGTTCAAAACACTAACTTGAAACTAATTAAAGGTAAAGTTGTAACCTATGAGAGAGAATAAACACTCACGAAAAGGGATAACACACCCATCATATTTTGTGCAAATCCTCTTATCTCTATCAAGGGAAACACTCCTTAGTCAGATGAATAACCCTCGTCGATCAAAGGCTGATCTAAAATGCCCTCATGAACAATAGCAGAAATGGTCCCCAATATGTCTTGGCTCACCCTGTCACCTAAAATTTCCTTTCCTTCCTAGTCAAAGTTGATGCAATCTCCATGATCAAGAATACTACGAAGAAAACTAAAAATATAGACAAGACGCAACAATGAAGCAAGTTTTGTCCTTAGCACTCCTAATGGAAAATGCCAACAACAAAAGGAATCCCTCAATGAAGAAACCAAAAGAGCAAGTGATTTACTATTTTGAAAACCCTAGAAAATGGAATATAAGCTAAAGTGAAAGTTAAATTTATCGTAAAAGATAGATCGATCAAGCACGCATGCCAAGTTCCAACGAACCATAATGTATGAACTTAACCAAAAATGCTAGAATGAGAAAGCTCGCAAAGAAAAATTACAGAAAAAGCATAAAGAATATAAGTCACTAGTAGTAGAAAAAGTCAAAATACCATATTCATCCACTAAGGACCGTATGATCCGCTACGCACCAGTCATACCCTAATTTTTGACCCTAAGATCCCACATCATTTATATTTCATTAGCATCATACATGTGTATACTTTTATGCATCACTAACCTATTTGGATATACAAAGCTTGTTGTTTGTTTCATTTGATTACCAATTAGGGTTTCAAACCTCAAAAGAAACTCAAGCAAAGGATAAATCAAGAACGGGCATGATCTTCAACTTACCAAGTCCATTATTCACCCAATGAAGATCAAGAGATCCTATTTATCAAGAGTCAAACACAAGTCTACATCATTTCAAGTCAATCAAACCCCAAGTTCATCTGGTGCACCAATTAGGGTTTTGGTTGATCAGGGGCTCCAAAGTGAATTTTTCATCCGGGCATGAGGCAATACCTCAAGATATGTTTCAAGGAACTCAAATTCCTCATATTAGTCCACTTATATGATTGTATTTATCCAAAGAACTTGATTTACAAGCAACATATTTAAATTCATCTGGGCCACAAACTAGGGTTTTGATGAAAAATCAACAGTACCTTTGACTTTTAAGCAAAGACATGATCTCAAACCTTGGGACATGATTCAATAAATTCAAAAACAATGTTGGAGTCCATCCATGATGTTCAAATAGGCCAAGGTTTTGATTTCAATAAGAGATCACAAAATCAAGGCTCATCTGATACAAAAGTCAAATGTGCCAAAGTTAAGTTTGACTTTTGAAGTTTTTGGTCAAACGTGGTTTCTTCAAGTCAAGGACAATGTTAATATATGATTTGGATCATGATTGATTAAGAAAAATAAATAAAAGAGAGGTTACTTGTAAATAGGGAAACCATGAAGAAATGAAAAAATTTCTAAGTTATGGAAAAAAAACCCTAATTTGGCGCAAACTTTGCAAAGGCATAACTTCCAAACCAAGCAACTATTTTCTTTGATCCAAAGACCAAATTGAAGAGATTTTTACATACTACAACTTTTTCACTTAGGGTGGATTCCCAAAAGGTGCATAGATTTTGAGATATGAAGCCATGAAGTTAGGGTTTCAAGACTTTTTGAACCTTGACACTTAGAAAATTTTGGGCAGAATCTGTTTTGTGTTTTAGCCAACTTTGAGGCCATTTTTCACCATGATCCACAATGATCCAAGGCAAACCTCAAACATCAAAGTTAAAGAGCAACATCTCAGCTTTTCAAAATATCCAAAAGCACAATCTAATTCCATTTGGATAAGAAGTAATGATGCATTGCCAAAACCATTGAACATTGAACTCATCCTTCAACCATCACTATTTCTCCATAAAAAATTGTTCCCCTATAAATAGAGACCACATTTAATCATTCAAAACACACCAAAAAAACTATAATACTTGTTATCTCACAAATCTCCATTCTTGTCAAAATTCAAATTCCAAAAGAGTGAGAAATCGAATTTTCAAAACCAGAGCTTTTCCACTCAAACTTTTGATTCAAACACTTCACACACATCATGTAGAAGTGATACAAACACTTAAAAACTTTTTGTAACATCAAGTTCATCAAGATCACATCTCACATTGATCAAGCTGAAGTTGGATTCAAGCCAAGTAATCTAGAAGGTTTCAACTTGTTCTAATCATATCAACACAATCATAGAGGTCCAAGGAAGTTGTCCAAATCATCAAATCACATATGTAACACCTCCAACTGAGGATTCAATTCCCTCTTGCAAGGTAAGCTTGAAATTTTCAAACTTTATGATTCATGCATCATAAATGTTATTTCAAGTTACCATTGTGTTCCTGGTAGTTCATAGATCATTTACCCACAATCATTTGTCATTTATATTACGTGTGTAGGATTTTATGATAGTTTTGCAAATTCTAGGGTTTCTGTATTCATGCTTAATAACTCGTGCCACACTAAAATTAAATAAAATCAAAAAGAGCCATTTAATTCCTTGTTAAAAAACAGACAACTTTTCTGTTTACATCGTGCCAAATGGTTGCGTATTGAGAGAGATAACATAGGTTTTGCAAATTCAGAAGCTGGCTCGAGGAAGAAGATGAAGTCTGGCGCGAAGTTTTGAATTTTACCACGCTTTTTTAATATATTATGTGATGGTTGTGTTTATTTGATACCAACGCGTGTTGGCTTAGTTGGCAAGGGCTTGTTTTGTTGTTGTGATGCTTGAAGGTGTGGGTTCAAACCCCACCCATGCCATTTCTTTTTACCACTTTTTCATATTTTTCTTATTTTATTTTTCAAAATTCAAACAATTATTTCTCTTATCAAATTAATTCCTTTTGACCCAATATTTTTCACACATGTCATTCATACATTTAATTATTTTAATACATGAAAACATTCCAAAACAATATATTTTTAATCACTTTATTAGATAAAAAAATAAGTGTATTTTAGTGTTTTTATGCCTAAAAAATTGATTTTATTTCAAATATTTCTAAACCTAATCACACTTAAGTCTTCACATGAATAATATGTCTTGATTAAAATCTTTTCGAGTATTCATAACATTCATAACTAGATTTACGCACTTTTATACCATGATTAAATCCATTTTCTTTTGAAAAGTATCTTTTATTAAAAGATAATTAGGGTTTCACCTTGAATAAATCTTTTCAAAACTTTTTGTATAAAATCATGTGAGGGCAAAGCCTCATATACTATACATGTGCATTTCGATGATGTCAAAACGCAATCGCATGGAAGAATTGATATTTGGCGTTATCACCATAATGCATAAGCATATCTTATCTCTCATGTTTCATTTGCTTGTATGTTGTGTCATCAAATTAGCGTCATATGAGTCAAACATCATTGGTGTATTACAAGTTGCAGCTAGAAGAGTCAAAAACATCAAATTAGGCATTTTTGCAAATTACTGGTCTTTGAGTCGACCATACCTCTGCTCCGGTCGACTCATAGAAGGTGTCTCTAACTTGCATTTTCCACGGGTTGGCGCACGTCGACCTACTGGTCGACGCATACTGTTAGCATTTCTGTTTGTCAAAAAATGCAGGCTTTGCGTCGATGCATAGTCCTGTTTCGGTCGATGCATAGATGTTTATTTTGCATAATCTGTTTTCACATGTTAGCTCTTGTCGACCGTTGCCTTTTGCATAGGTCGACCGTTCGCTGCCTTTTTTGAAAAGTGGTTGTGTCAGTTATTTTTGGCATGATATAAATAGAAAGTTGCTCATTTAATTTCATAACAATTAAATCAATTAGAAAACTAGAAAAGTGAAAGAGGTGCCAATTAGTTCTCATCATCTTCTACATTTCATACCACACCAATCATACACAATAATCTTTGCTGTGCATTATAGATTGTTTGAAGTGATAACGTCCAAGGCCGTTGATTGGGAATCCGGTTCGGGTTGAGATTTTGGTAGTGTGACTAGCGTGGTGATTCTCATTTCTCATTATCAATTTCCATAAGCTAGACGCATATTCGGTCTTCTAGTAACGGTTCGTTATAGACGGTAATTTTTCCATGACCGCTTCCACAAATTAAACAAATTTTTTAAAACCACTTTATTGGTAGCACTGACTCATTTTTCAAATAAGGGATCTATTCAACCCCCCTTCTAGATCCGTGCCATCATCTAACAAGTGGTATCAGGAGCACCGGTTCACTCCATGCTTCAAGTATAACTTTGTAGAAAATGGCTAACAAACCTAAAGGGGCCTATAATAGAGCTCCTGTTTTTAATGGAGAAAATTACAGTTACTGGAAAGACTGTATGCGGGTGCACATTAATCCCATTGATCGAAAGGTGTGGAATGTTATTCTTAACGGTTCAATTGAAATAACTATGACCGACGAGAATAACATGGTTGTGCCTAAGCCCGAAGCACAATGGACTGATGATGATGAGAAGAAATATAATTACGATTAGAAAGCCAAAAATATTTTGATCTCCTCATTAGGAGTTGATGAATATTATAGGGTTTCTCATTGTTTAACGGCAAAAGCTATGTGGGACTCATTGCAAGTTGCCCATGAGGGAACCAATGATGTTAAGCTAGCGAGAATCAATACGCTAACATAAGAGTTTGATCACTTTTACATGGAGCAAGGGGAAACCATTGCGGACATGCAAAAGAGATTCACTCATCTTATCAATAGATTGCACTCACTAGGTAGGCCAGTTTCCAATGATGTTGCTACTAACAAAATTTTGAGATGTCTTAACAGAAAATGGCAACCGAAGGTAACCACCATCAAAGAAGCTAACGACCTCACAATTTTGGATCTCACAACATTGTTTGGAAATCTGCAGGAGCATGAATAAGTACTTCTAAGCCTAAAGCAACATGAAAAGAAGGAAAAGAAGGATAAAACAAAAAATACTGAAAATAAGTTAATTGCTCTCAAGACTTCTTCCTCAAAGTCTCAATCTAAGGAGCATAGTGATTACACTTCGAGTGACGATGAAGAGGATGACAAGAGTGAGGACATGGGGCTGTTTGTAAAGCGTTACAACCGCCATGTCAAAAAGAACGATATCTAACACTCTGAGAAAAATCTTGTCAACTTCCGGAAACAATCAAGGTACTCTAGAAGTGATGACACTAAGAGAAACAAGACAAGGGGGTCATGTTATACTTGCGGAAAGACCGGACACTATAAACCGGATTGTCCCTTGAACAAAAAGGGCAAAGAGAAGGAAACAAGTAGATCACAAAAGAAGCAATCTAAACCAAGGAGAGCATATATAGCTTAGGAAAGCGATAGTGATTCCTCCGAGGATGAAAGTTCAAGTGATGAAGATGAATCCGTAAATCTTTGTCTTTCCGCCCATCAAAAGAACAAAAAGAAACAGGTACGACATGCCAAGTATGAAAATTCCTCTAAATGTCTCACTTTGAATTACAAACTGCTTTTAATACTTTGCATTGTGAAGCAAAAGAAGCCTTTAAAAGGCTTGCCTCAAATAACCAAATTTTTGCTCACCTAGAGCAAAAGATTTGTGAGTCCGAAAAGAAACTTGAGGCACTAAAAGCTTCCATAGTGGAAAGTACAAAAGCAGGTTGTGAGGACCTAAGAAGTAGAGTTGTTAACTATGGGTGTGATACTTGTTACATTTGGCAAAATGAAGTTAGAAACCTAAATGCCAAACTTAACAAGGCTCTAGAGCCAAAAATTACTTTTACCATCGATAAATCTAATTTTAGAAAGAGTATGGTTAATCCATATCAAAAATACAAATATGTTGTAAGAGATCATGATAGAAAAAGTAATTCAAAAGGTAACTTTTCTTGTTTATATTGTTGCAAGAAAGGCAACTCCATTGCTAAATGTCGTTTTAGGAGATTTTTGGTTCCTGAAGACACATGATAGGAGACATATCTCTCTTCATCGACTTCGTGGCAAAGAAGAAGGGGTATGTAACCTATGGAGACAACATTTGTGGTGCAATACTTGGAAAAGGTAGTGTAGGTAATCCTTCTTCCACTACTATATCTGACGTATTGCTTGTCAAGGGACTTAAACATAATCTTATTAGCATTAGCCAATTATGCGACAAAGGATACAATGTATCATTTTCAAAAGATTGTTGCAAAATTGTGCATAATGTTGAAATGAAGAGTGTGTTTAATGGTCTAAGAGTAAACAATGTCTATATGCTGGACTTGAATGAAGTATCGTTGACAAGTGATAAATGTCTCATAACAATGAGTGAAGACTCATGGTTATGGCATAGACGTCTAGCACATGTTAACTTTGACTTGCTAAACAAGGTAGTGTCAAAAGATCTAGTCATAGGTATGCTCAAAATTAAGTTAACCAAGGATCACCTTTGTGATGCTTGTCAAATGAGAAATCAAACGAGGATCTCTTTTAAATCTAAAAATATCGTTTCAACTACGAGACCTCTTGAGCTTCTCCATATAGATTTATTTGGGCCATTTAGAATTAAAAGCCTAGGTGGTAACTATTACGGTTTTGTAATAGTTGATGACTTTTCTAGATTCTGTTGGACTATCTTCTTAACTAGCAAGAGCAATACATTTGCAGCCTTTGAAAGATTTGCTAAGCTTTCTCAAAATAATTTAAACACAAATATCGTAGCAACTAGGAGTGAGCATGGAGGTGAGTTTGAGAACTATTTGTTTGAGGAATATTATGGTAAACACGGAATTGATCACAACTTCTCCGCTCCATGTACCCCTCAACAAAACGAGGTTGTGGAGCACAAAAATCGTATTTTGGAAGAGTTAGGGAGAACCATGATCAATGAAAGTGCATTACCTAAGTATTTCTGGGCTGACGCCGTAAGTACGACATGCTATGTATTGAATAGGGTGCTCATCCGCCCTATTCTAAACAAAACACCGTATAAGCATTTAAAATGGCGTGAGCCAAATGTTTCTCATCTTCATGTCTTCGGTTGCAAGTGTTTTGTGTTGAATAATGGAAAAGAAAGCTTAGGTAAATTTGATTCCAAGGTCGACGAAGGTATCTTCCTCGGATACTCTCAGTCAAGTAAAGCCTATAGAATTTATAATAAGAGATTACTTACCATTGAAGAGTCTGTACACGTAACATTTGATTAATCTTATCCGAGAGATGTCGGAAAAGGTAGTGTTGTTCATGGTGAAAGTGTATGTGAGTGCAAATCCTCATATACCATACATATGTGTGTTTCGATGATGTCAAAACGCAATCACGTGGAAGAATCAGTTTTTGGCGCTCTTACCACAAGCCAAATGCATATGACGTCTCTTATATCTTTCTTGTGTGCATATCATGTAAATCTAACTAGCTATATTGAGTTCAACATACTTGGTAGATCATAGGTTGTGTCTAGAAGTGTCGAAATCACAAAAATAAGCATTTTTGGAAAATAACAGGGTTTGAGTCTACCACTACAGGGGTTCCGATCGACTCATAGAAGGTGTCCAGAAAGTGAATTTTCCACTGGTTGGTGCACGCCGGCCTGTGGTCTATGCATAGTTTGTGGCCTTGACAAATCTGGGCTTTCTGGGGAGTTCCGGTCGACCGCTGCTCTGTTTTGGTCGATCTTTCGCTTCTGTTTCTGCATTTTTCAGTCTTTCCACTTATTTCGAAAAGTGGTTATGTTTGTTACTTTTTGGCATACTATAAATGGGTTTTTGCTCATTTTTATCAACAACAATTGAAACATTTGAGTCAATTGCATAAACAATAAAAGTGAAATAGGTGCCATTAGTTCTCATCATCTTCATCTTCAACATTTCATAACACAACAATTACACACAACAATTCTTGTTGTGCATTGTGGTTTGTTTGGAGTGATAAGGTTCGAAGTTGTTAATTGGGAATCTGATTCTGGTTGAGTTTCTTGGCAGGTTTTTCTTGAATAAAACCTTAAGGGTTTTTTCCTCCAAGATTCGATGAATTTGGGGGTTTTTGGTACGAATCTTCTCGACAAACATTTAGCTGAGCAAAGCTGATTGAGGAGTGGTGGGTTCCGTCAATCTAGTAGCGGCAATCGGTGAATTGTTAAGGAGAGGTTCGGGTTCGATTAGTTTGTGTTTGAGATCAGCCGGGCTGGGGTTTGAAGAACGCAAGGTTGTTCAACAAAGGGGTTGTAATCGGAGGTCTATCCACAACAATTGAAGGACTTGATTCGACTCGAATCAAGGAACAAGAAGAAAGAGCATTTTCAACAACAAGAGAGTTTGTTTTATATATTTGCTTGTCTATTCTTGTATAAATGTTTCAACTACAATAGGTGATATCTATAGTATATGAGCTCAATTCTATTGTTAGAATTGAGGGCAGACGTACCCCGAAGCGAGGACGGCAGGGGAACTGCCTCAACAAATCTTTATGTCTTTTATTTTATGCACTTTTATTTTTGCTTAATAATTAAGTAATTTTAGTTCAAACAATTCTATCAAATTTAGTATTGGTTTGAGTAAGTGTTGAACATTGTTTTTGACTCTAGTACAATATTTTATTGTACAAGGAAGCTAAGAGCTACTTACTCAAGGAAAAACTCACTTGGAGTGCTACGCACGCCAAGTGTTTGATAAATTGTTTAAACCAAAATTCTCTTGTGTTGTCCATATAATTTGTGGGCATTTTGAGGCATTGGAACTAGTCATACCAATTAGTGATATTAATCAATTAATAGTGTGACTAGTGTGTTGATTCTCTTTGCTCATTATCATATCCTTTGGCTAGATGCATATCCAGTCTTCTAATAACGATTCGTTATAGACGGTAACTTTTCCACAGCCGCTTTCGCATATCAAATATTTTTAAAATCAATTGTATTCGTAGCGCCGACTGATTTTTTAATAGGGATTTATTCAATCCCCCTTCTAGATCTGTGCCGTCGTCTAACAAGTGGTATCAGGAGCACCGATTCACTCCGTGCTTCAAGTATAACTTTGTAGAAAATGGATAACGAACCTAAAAGGGATAATAATGGAGCTCCCGTTTTAATGGAGAAAATTACAGTTATTGGAAGGACTGTATGCAGGTGCACATTAATTCCATAGATAGAAAAGTGTGGAATGTTATTCTCAATGGTCCAATAGAAATAACTATGACCAATGCGAATAATGAGATTGTGCCTAAGCCCGAAGCACAATGGACCGATGATGATGAAAAGAAATATAATTACGATTAAAAAGCCAAAAATATTTTGATTTTCTCATTAGGAGTTGATGAATATTATAGGGTTTCTCATTGTTTAACAACAAAAGCTATGTGGGACTCATTGCAAGTTGCCCATGAGGGAACCAATGATGTCAAGCTAGCGAGAATCAACACACTAACACAAGAGTTTGATCTCTTTTACATGGAGCAAGGGGAAACCATGGCGGACATGCAAAAGAGATTCACTCATCTCATCAATAGATTGCATTCATTAGGTAGACCAGTGGCCAATGATATTGCTACTAACAAAATTTTGAGATGTCTTAACAGGGAATGACAGCCAAAGGTAACCGCCATCAAAGAAGCAAATGACCTCACAATTTTGGATCTAACAACATTGTTTGGAAAGTTGGAAGAGCACGAATAAGTGCTTCTAAGCCTAGAGCAACATGAAAAAAAAGAAGAGAAGGACAAAATAAGATAACTGAAAAAAAGTCAATTGCTCTCAAGACTTCTTCCTCAAAGTCTCAATCTAAGGAGCATAGCGATTACACGTCGAGTGACGACGAAGAAGACGACAAGAGTGAGGACATGGGGCTGTTCGTAAAGCGTTACAATCGCTATGTTAGAAATAATGGCATCCAACACTCCGAGAAGAACCTTGTCAACTTCCAGAAACAATCTAGGTACTCTAAAAATGATGACACCAAGGGGAACAAAACAAGAGGGTCATGTTACACCTGCGAAAATACCAGACATTATAAACCGGATTGTCCCTTAAACAAAAAGGGTATAGAAAAAGAATCAAATAGATCACATAAGAAGCAATCAAAGCCTAGGAGAGCGTATATAGCTTGAGAAAGTGATAGCGACTCCTCCGAGGATGAAAGCTTAAGTGATGAAGATGAATCCGTAAACTTGTGTCTTTTCGCTCACCAAAAGAATAAGAAAAAACAGGTACAACGTCTTGAGACCACCGAGAGAAGATGGGTTCTTGATAGTGGCTGCTCAAGGCACATGACAGGAGACATATCTCTCTTCATCGACTTTGTGGCAAAGAAGAAGGGGTATGTAACCTATGGAGATAACAATCGCGGTGCAATACTTGGTAAAGGTAATGTAGGTAACCCTTCTTCCACTACTATATCTGATGTATTGCTTGTCGAGGGTCTTAAACATAATCTCATTAGCATTAGTCAATTATGAGACAAAGGATACAATGTATCATTTTCAAAAGAATGTTGCAAATTGTGCATAATGATGAAATGAAGAGTGTGTTTAATGGCCTAAGAGTAAAGAATGCCTATATGCTAGACTTGAATGAAGTATATTTGACAAGTGAAAAATGTCTCATGACAATGAGTGAAGACTCATGGTTATGGCATAGACGTTTATCACATGTCAACTTTGACTTGCTTAACAAGGTAGTTTCCAAAGATCTAGTCCTAGGTCTGCCTAAAATAAAGTTCACCAAGGATCCCCTTTGTGATGCTTGCCAAATGGGAAAGCAAATGAGGATCTCTTTTAAATCCAAAAATATTGTTTCAACTACGAGACCTCTCGAGCTTCTCCATATGGATTTATTCGGGCCATCTAGAATTAAAAGCCTAGGTGGTAACTATTACGGTTTTATAATAGTTGATGATTTTTCTAGATTCTGTTGGACTATCTTCTTGGCTAGCAAGAGCGATACATTCGCCGCCTTTGAAAGATTTGCTAAGCTTTCCCAAAATAAATTAAACACAAACATTATAGCAATTAGGAGTGACCATGGAGGTGAGTTTGAAAATTATTTGTTTGAAGAATATTGCTGTAAACACGAAATTGATCACAACTTCTCCACTCCACGTACTCCTCAATAAAATAGGGTTGTGGAGCGTAAAAATTGTATTTTAGAAGAGTTGGGAAGAACAATGATCAATGAAAGTGCATTACCTAAATATTTTTGGGCCGACGCCATAAGTATGGCGTGTTATGTTTTAAATAGGGTGCTCATCCGCCCCATCTTAAACAAAACACCGTATGAACTTTTAAAAGGGCGCAAGCCAAATGTATCTCACCTACATGTCTTTGGTTGCAAGTGTTTTATATTGAATAATGGAAAGGAAAACTTAGGCAAATTTGATTCCAAGGCTGACGAAGGTATCTTCCTCGGATACTCTTAGTCAATTAAAGCTTATAGAATTTATAATAAGAGATTACTTACCATTGAAGAGTCTGTACACGTAACTTTTGATGAATCTTATCCAAGAGACGTTGGAAAAGGTAGTGTTGTTCATGGTGCAGGTATATCTACAGAAGACATACTCCCAAGTGCTGAGCCGGGAATTAATCAACCCGACCAAGCCAAAGTTGAGGAGAAAGATGACCGCCATGAGGAAACCGAGGAAGTTCATTCGTCTACAAAAGATGATCTCCCTCGAGCTTGGAAGTCTTCCAAAGACCATCCAATCGACAGTATCTTGGATGATATATCAAAGGGGGTGACTGAAGGTGAGAAAAACACTTAGAAGGGGGGGTTGAATAAGGGTTTAGAAATAAATATGGCAATAAAAACACAATGATTTTTATCCTGGTTCGTTGAAATCAACTAATCCAGTCCACCCTATCAAGAGTGATTTGTCTTTCTCCTCAAGGACTTAATCCACTATATTCAAACAGATTACAGTGTCAACCACTAAGAACAACTGTCTTAGTCTTCTCAAGAACTACTGACCACAACTTGGTCTTCTTAAGGAACCTTTACAAATAAATGTAAACTAACAAGTGTTTAGATGCTTCTTAAAAAGCTATATCACAAACTGTGATTTTTACACTTAAGATTAAGAACAAATAAAACTATTCAGCTTTGAATAAGAATGAGTGTATGAGAGTTGTTGAATAATTTTTCTCAAGATTTGTTATCAGTTCGTTAACCTTGAAGAGATGTTGAAGACGTCCTTTTATATTGCTGAAAGTCCAATGCTTGAAGATTGTGCAAGTAGAGTAGATGTAGCCTTTTGCCTTCACATGACTTTTCCTTTCTCAGAAGTGGAATGTTCAGAGAAATGCCTTTTGCCTGAATCCTTGTGTCTATCACAAATAAGGAATAGTTTCATTGGAGAGGACGTTGAGAATAGTACCAAGTCTATTCACGTGCTAACATCTTTTCAAACGTAAACAACATCAGATACTCTGATGTGCTTCTTGTTCTTCAGATCAGATTCAATGTTATCAGAGTTGCAGCAATAATGCTTTAGCGTGAGTGATCTGATCAGAGCATACTGGTTTTTCAGAGCCTCTGTACTTGCAGCGTAAAGTACATTCAGAGTCTTCTGAAACAATGCTTGAAACTCTTCATACAAAGTCTTCAACTACGCTTCAGATGCTTCTGCAACTTCTGCTTCAAAGTCTCTTCTGGAAGCGCTCAGATTCTTCTGATGGCTTGCTTCTGATGCTTCAGAGCTTTGCGTAACTTGCTGTTCAGATGCATTTTGCTTCCATAATGATATTTATTTTAATATCTGAAACACAAAATACTTGAACAAAATTAGAGTATATATTTTCTTAATACAAAATTTCATTAGAGTTATCATCAAAACATAGAGATAATATTAAACACCAATTTGTGTTCTAACAGTGACGACTCAGTCTAAGATAAGTAATTTCTGTTATCAGTTCGCTTTCGTTTCTCAGATGGAACCTAAAAAACTTAAAGAAGCCTTACTCGATGAACAATTGTTTTTATCCATGCAAGAGGAAGTTAATCAGTTCAAGAGAAATGAGGTTTAGGACCTTGTCCCTCCTCCGCGAGGTCATCGAGTAATTGGCATCCGATGGGTGTTTAGGATCAAATTAGACGAAAACGGGGTAATAACTCGCAATAAGGCGCGTTTAGTCGCGTAAGGGTATAACCAAGAGGAAGGCATCGACTATGAGGAGACTTATGCGCCGGTTGCCCGACTCGAGGCTATACGGCTTTTACTTGCCTTCGCTTGTGCGAAAAATTTTAAGCTATTTCAAATGGATGTAAAAAGTGCATTCCTTAACGGTTATATTAATGAAGAAGTTTATGTTGCCTAACCTCCGGGTTTTGAGTCTCATGAATATCTCGATCACGTATACAAGTTAAAACGTGCCTTGTATGGACTCAAGCAAGTCCCTCGGGCTTGGTATGAGCGCCTAAGCAAGTTTCTACTTGATCAAGGGTATTCAAGAGGCAAGGTCGACATAACCCTCTTCGTTAAGCGTCAAGAAAAACACTTAATTTTGGTGCAAATTTATGTTGATGACATTATATTCGGATCAACTAACATGAATCTCGTAAGAGAGTTTTCTAACCTAATGCAGGGTGAATTCGAGATGAGTATGATGGGGGAGCTCACATATTTTCTCAGGTTACAAATCAAGTAGTTTGAGGAAGGAACCTTTGTAAGTCAAACAAAATATTTTCTTGAGCTTCTCAAGAGGTTTGACATGACAAATTCCAAAGCCATTGACATACCAATGCCGACTTGCGCAAATCTCAGTAGAGATGAAAATGGTAAGGATGTAGAGGTAAAAAGATATCGAGGTATGACCGGCTCTCTTCTTTATCTTACCGCCTCTAGACCCGATATTATGTTTAGTGTTTGCATGTGCGCAAGATATCAATCTTCTCCTAAGGAATCCCATCTTAAAGCAGTTAAGCGCATACTTCGATACCTTTCGGGTACTCCGAAGTATGGGCTATGGTATTCCAAGGGAAACAATTGTTCCTTGGTTGGATTCTCCAATTCCGATTTTGCCGGGTGCAAATCGGATAGGAAAAGTACTAGTGGTACTTGTCTCTTATTTTCAAATTCTTTGGTTAGCTGGCATAGCAAGAAACAAGTGTCTGTTTCTTTGTCAACCGCCAAAGCGGAATACGTTGCCACCTGTAGTTGTTGTGCTCAAGTCTTATGGCTTAAGCAAAAATTGCTAGATTTTAATCTCAAACTTGAGCCTATTCCGATCTTCTGTGACAATACACGTGCCATTAATCTTACCAAGAATCCTGTGTTGCATTCACGCACTAAGCATATCGAAATACGACACCACTTCCTTAGGGATCATGTGGAGAAAGGCGATGTGGTTTTTGAACACGTTGATACTAAAAATCAACTAGCGAATATTTTCACAAAACCTCTTGCAACTGAGCCTTTCTTTCATATCCGACAGGAACTAGGTATTCTCGATATTTCGGATCGTGTTTAGTAAAATTTCTTGCACATTTTTTTTATATCTATGTTTATATCTACTTTGATTATCGAATATCTAACAAATGGAAGATGTTGAAAGTATATGTGTGTGTTCATCTACCTACATTTGGAATGAAGGTGATATCTTTTCTCAACTCTCTCTCTCTCTCTCTCTCTCTCTCTCTCTCTCTCTCTCTCTCTCTCTCTCTCTCTCTCTCTCTCTCTCTCTCTCTCTCTCTCTCTCTCTCTCTCTCTCTCTCTCTCTCTCTCTCTCTCTCTCTTCTCATGTTCATAAAATGCATCAAATTATGTGTTAAATTTTTCATATATGTCATATTATATGTATCTTGTCTTTTTGAATGCTTGAAATTTGTTGTGGCTGTTTATTTATGTCCTTTTGTTGCCTATATGATCATAAATGTGAAAATTTGCTTGTTTTGCCTGCATGAGTCGACCTAAACAAGGTCCGGTTGACTCACAAAAGTGTCCCCAAAATTGAATTTTGTTCGGGTATGCTCAGGTCAACCTACCGGTTGACGCATACATATTAATTTTTGAACGTGAACTTTTTAACACGGTATGCGTCGACACATACAAGGAGCGGTCGACGAATCGCGCAAAAACTGTCAATTTTTTTTAAATCGTTCAAAATTCCTCTCCATTCAATTTTCTCTATGACTCATTTAATGTGTATCATTACATTTGCATTGTAACTTGACACTACATCCTATGCTACCCTATCACTCTTCTCTTCCCAAAACCTAAAGGCTATTACAAAAAGGGTCAAAATCTTCAATTTCTCTCAATCATCAAGATTACTCTTCAATATTTGTAATATTCATCAATCCATTTTTCTCTTCATCTCTTTGAAATCAACAACCATGGCTGCAAGAAAGTTACAGGTAAACGATCTACAAGGGCATCCTTCTCTGCATCCCTTCCGGTTTCCGCTGTATCTTTAGTTCCTCCTGAATTTACCGAAAGCTTCACCAAAAAATTTAGCAAAAGATTTGTGGTGAAGCAACATGCTTATTATCGTATCTCTGCGGAGCGCATACACATTCCTCACATAATCAATCTTCTTGATTTTTAAGGGGTTAATAACTTTCTGGAGTGTAATGAAAAGTATAATGAAAACCTTGTACGAATTTTCTACACATGTCTTCAGGTAAGTTTCTTGGTTCTCAATTTCACACTAAGGTTGGCAACACAAAGGTTAGTGTCAGTACTGTTTTCTGGCAAAAGTTCTTTGATATGTCTCTTGATTCGGACAAGCCTCTCTTTGAGGTCATTGACACCCACACGGTTGAAGGCTATGAGTTCAAGGCAGCTTTGAGCTCTATGTTGAAAAAGACGTATGCTACTGATATTGTGGCAAGCAACTTATTTCCGAAGACCGTCACCACAGGAAAATTGAAACCACAAGATAAGATCTTGCAATGGATAGTGGAACGCATTCTGCGGCCTAAGAAAGGTGGTTATTCTCGCGTTGATCAGGCTGAAGTTCACTTGATGTACATCCTGAGAAACAAGATTAAAATTAATTGGCCCTACTACATTGCGAGTAGATTTTATGCCCTTAGGGACTCGGGTCGTGGTACCGCTCTGTCGTATGGGTCTGTTATTCACGAAATCTTAAATAATGCAAAAGTTACGCTTCTGGGACTGTCATATACATCTCTCACACATTATCAAGAATTTTGTGAAAAGACGCTTACCATGATGGGTTATGTATGAAGCAAGGAAGAGAATCATTATCGATTTATTGCTAAGGCAACCTATTCTATGTTGGAAGAGTCCGATGAGAGTGATGAGGAAAATGAAGAGGATGAAGAAGACGACGAACAAGATGAGCAAGATGGTCGACAACCAATGGACGCTGCCGATCAAATAAATGAGGATTAGGTTGAACACACACCTCCTACAGATCATAATGATGGTCAAGGTTGGGGCCAATGGCAAAATATCGGGTGGACGACGTTGCATGACAACTATCAGGCCCCACAATACTCGGAGTATCAGGAAACTCCACAGTGAGGTCATGAGGAATCTCAAAATTGGGGTTATGAGGTACCTCCCCAGTGGGGTTATGGAGAGCAACCACACTTCACAAATCCTCCGCTACAACATTCTTCATAACTTCTAGAAATGATGAGGATATGCACTTAGAGCAACGTGCCTTCATGAATGCTCAGGATAAGCGTCTCACACAACTTCAAAGTCAATTCGAGACGCATACTGAACAATTCAACACCTTCTCCTCGAATATCAATGAACGGTTCAACGCTCTAGTTGAATCATCTAAGAGTCAGCACCGGGTCATCTCAAACAGCCTAAATACCTTGAACCATGTTATTTTGGATTTTACCGACATGACCGAAGCTCAACTGCCTCCGCCATATCCGTATCATGGAAGAGGCCAACACTTCAGGGGGAGGAGACATTGAAGCTTGTGCATTTAGCATACTTGCATTTCATCCTTTTATGTTGTCATATTCTTGTGCGTTATATTAAATACTTTCTAATTGTGCCAATGACTTGCATTTTGAATTTATATGTCATCCCTTAGCAACAATTGTTATGTGTTTTATCCTTATTTACTTGTTTTTATCTATTCGTCTCTTGATCATTAACGTTGTCATGTGTGGATAATTGTTAATGTTTTTACCTGTTGTACATGTTTTGATATGAGCCTTTTTTCTTAACCAAACTTTCTTTCTTTTTTATGTTGTCAAAGGGGGAGAAAAGTGTGTCAAGATGGTAGTAGAACCATAAAGAGTCCCAAATGCACTATGCCAAAAAAGACCTTTAGCAACGCTTTTTTTTGCCTTTAGCAGCGCTTAAAAGCGCTGCCTAAAGTGGCGCTGCTAAAGGTAAAGACAGCGCTTTTTTTTTGCCTTTAGCAGCGCTTTTTTTTTGGCCTTTAGCAGCGCTTTTTTCACCCTATAGCAGCGCTTTCATAACCGATGCCTAATCCCCCTTCATCTCCCCCCTTTAGCAGCGCTTTTTTAAAGCGCTGTCTTAGACCCCCCTTTAGCAGCGCTTTTTTAAAGCGCTTTCTTAGACCCTCATTTTCCAACCTATAGCAGCGCTTTTTTATGCCTCTTTTTGCCCCTTTAGCAGCGCTTTTTTTAAAAGCGCTGTCTATTCTTCACGATTTTGAATTTTTTTTAAAAAAAATAATCACATTTTTTATATATTTTTCAATAAACCTGCTTATAACAAATACATTCCCTACTTATAATTCAGGTCTTTAGTTCAACAGTTTGGCCTTATATATAACAATTATTTTGGCCTTATTTTTGTGTATTCATCAATTTGCAATATTATACACAATAACTAAAGTATACATTATAATTCATCACTTTGAAATATTATACACATAAACCTGCTTAAATATATTACAACACAGTCCGATCCTCAGAACAAAATCACATATACAATCAATTCACATATAATTACAAATCTGATAACTTTACAAATAGATACAATATCAGATGTCACATTAGGAAGAAATAAACTTAACAATCTTTACTTGACTATTGAATTTTGTATGAGACTGCATGGAGTTCACTATCAGCCACAAATACACGGTTTTCTTCAAGCTTTGTATCATTATTTAATTGAATGTCTTCCAAGCTTAATTCAATAGAACATGATTCATCTTAACAACAGCACAAGCAAAAACAATAATAGATAAGTAACAATACACTTGAACAGGCCCATGTAGATCATTAAGTACTAGATTTCTATGAAATTTTCAGTTCTTATCATTATTTGAAGTTTCTGTTAATCAGATTAATAATTAAATATGTATTTATAAAATTAATCTTCATTATCATTACCTTCCAATATATATTTCCTCATGAAGTACCAAAGCAGCCAATACAGTCACAATCACTGTCACAAGAGGGCTAAACAATGCAGAGAAAAGAGGTCCTCTCTGTGTTATGCACCATGCTTGAAGACAAAACATAACCGCTGATCCCATAATTCCCTACAAAATATATTTATTACAAATTATCTAGGATTATGATGTATAAATATTGGTGTGTATCATCATGAAAAATTACCGCATATAAAGTGGAACCAAATTGAAGTAGAGAATTAATCTTCCATGCATTAAGGTCTGGCTCCAAGAATACTGTCACTACGGCTGATTGTAATGTTGAAATGAAACACATTCAAGCTGACAGTGATAAATAATTAGGATGACTTTTGTAAACTGGAACCTGAAAAATATATAAGGGTGAAATGTTATATGTTTATAGAATAATAGTTATTTCATAAGTATTAATTATTAAAATTTTAAAAAACAGTCTCTGATGGTACCGATATTGATTTTGTTATTGATTCTGTTATTGACGGTTTTTATGATAAGGAATTAATTATGGTTAATTCACATCCGCAACAACCACTAACACCTGTGCCGACTAAAATCGCGTAAGCATAGACCGTTATTTAAGACTTTGATTGTATTGAAATTAAGTACCTGCAAAATTAGCCAAAATGACCAGGCAACACTACTTGCCAAAAGAAAAACACATCCTAGCAACCAATTCTTATCAGTATCACTTCCAGCCATGATTGATTTTGAAGGTATGATCGTTGCATTTAATAGTTTTGGACCCTTCAACAATACTATAGACAAAGCTCCACAAATACATATCAAAGTCCCCACAATTTTGGCTATAGTTCTCAAACTTCTAATATTTACTTTTTCCATTCTGTAAAATATTCAAAGAAACATATTATTATTGGTTTGAATTTTGATTGACTAACAAATATAAGTTAAGTTAGTTATTAATTACCCTACAAAGGCTGCTATTAAAAATGTAACTTCGGGAATAAGATTGATCATGGCACTTGCAATTGAAGAAGACGAAAGATATAGTCCCTCAAAAATATAGATTTTGATACAATGTAATGCTGCAACATCAAACATCATTATACATATACAAACATAAAGCTGTATGAATGATCTATACATTCTAAAACTATATCCACATTCATGAAGACACGTGAATTCATTAAATGTTGTGTAACTCGCCAAACAAACTTTATTTCAAAAAAGTTGTCGGATCTATATATTTATGTTTTAAAATTTAATAAATAAATAAGGATTATTTGTGAATTTAGACTATTTCATAGAAAAATAAGGATTAAGAAAAATAAATAAATTTCAAGATTAACAGAAACTTAAAGCTTTCATCTAAATCACAAATAGTGTGAAGTTTCTAAAGCAACATAATCTAAAAAATCATTGAATATATGTGCAGTATTTCCCTTATAAAAATTATTAGTAAAAAGAACTCATATAAGGTGTGGCATTTCAGCAAACACCTTGTATACGGCTAGATATAATGAAAGTTAACATAAGTAAATTCATTGTGGCATTTCAACAAACACCTTGTATACAAAACTCAAGCCAATATCAAACAAGTAATTTTCATCAACGGTATCAACAAAAACAAGTCAAAAACTCAGAAAAGAAGTAACACTAACATCATATAATCCAAAAAAATGAAATACTAAGACATTAATCCTGAAAAATGCAAAATGAAAAACTTCAAATACCGTAACAATGGACGGACGGCGGCAGAATGAGGTGACGACGGAATGACCGGAGGAAAGACGAAGGACGGAGGCTGTCGGACGGAGGCGCAGACGGAATGCGTCGACGGTGACTGTTCTAATTCTGAATAGGGCAACGTTCGCGAGTGGAAATAAGAAAGAAGAAGACTGTTCTGATTCTGTGAAAATATTGGAATTTTTTAAATTTATGCTACTTAAACCTATAGCAGCGCTTTTTTTTGGCATTTAGCAGCGCTTTTAAAAGCGCTGCTATAGGTCTGCCTTAGGACCCCCTTTAGCAGCGCTTTTTTTGGCATTTAGCAGCGCTTTTAGAAGCGCTGCTATAGGTATGCCTTAGGACCCCTTTTAGCAGCGCTTTTTTTGGCATTTAGCAGCGCTTTTAAAAGCGCTGCTATAGGTCTGCCTTATGACCCCCTTTAGCAGCGCTTTTTTAAAAGCGCTTTCGTAGACCCCCCCTTTAGCAGCGCTTTTTTAAAGCGCTTTCTTTGACCCCCCCTTTAGCAGCGCTTTTTTAACAAGCGCTGTCTTAGGTATGCTATTTTTTTATTTTTTTTTCATGACCCTTTAGCAGCGCTTTTTTAGAAAGCGCTGTCTTTTGTTGCGCTGCTAAAAGTCATTTCTGGCGTAGTGATGAAGACGTCGGTAATGAAGGCATTAAGCAAGGGGGAGGATAATGCCGCACATCACACAAATTGGTTTCACGTGTTTTGCCATCATCAAAAAGGGGGAGTATGTGAGGGCAAAGCCTCGTATACTATACATGTGTGTTTCGATGATGTCAAAATGCAATCGCATGGAAGAATTGATATTTGGCGTTATCACCATAATGCATAAGCATATCTTATCTCTCATGTTTCATTTGCTTGCATGTTGTGTCATTAAATTGGCGTCATACGAGTCAAACATCATTGATGTATTACAAGTTGCAGCTAGAAGAGTCAAAAACATCAAATTAGGCATTTTCGCAAATTACAGGTCTTTGAGTCGACCATATCTCTGCTCCGGTCGACTCACAGAAGGTGTCTCTAACCTAAATTTTCCACGGGTTGGCGTACGTCGACTTGCCGGTCGACGCATACTGTTAGCATTTCTGTTTGTCAAAAAATACAGACTTTGCGTCGACGCATAGTCCTGTTTCGGTCGACGCATAGATGTTTATTTTGCATAATCTGTTTTCACATGTTAGTTCTGGTCGACTGCTGCCTTCTGCATAGGTCGACCGTTCGCTATTTGCTGCATAATCTTTGGTCTGTCTATCTTTTTTGAAAAGTGGTTGTGTCAGTTATTTTTGGCATGATATAAATAGAAAGTTGCTCATTTCATTTCATAACAATTGAATCAATTAGAAAATAAGAAAAGTGAAAGAGGTGCCAATTAGTTCTCATCATCTTCATCTTCTACATTTCATACCACAACAATCACACACAATAATCTTTATTGTGCATTATGGATTGTTTGAAGTGATAACGTTCGGAGCCGTTGATTGGGAATCTGGTTCGGGTTGAGATTTTGGCAGGTTTTTCTTGAATAAAACCTTTAGGATTTTGTCCTCCAAGATTCTTTGCATTTGGGGTTTTTTTGTATGAATCTTCTCAACATATATTCTACTGAGCGAAGGTGATCGAGGAGCGGTGGGTTCTGTCGATCCAGTAGAGTTAATAAGTTAATTGTGAAGGAGGAGTTCGGATTCGATTATCAAGTGTGTGAGATCAGCCAGGCTGGGGTTTGAAAATGTAAGGGTGTTCAAACAAAGAGTTGTAATGGGAGGTTCATCCAAAAGCTATCAAAGGACTTGATTCGGCTCGAATCAAGGGACAAGAAGAGAAAGCATCTTCAACAACAAGGGAGTTTATTTGTGCATTTGCTATTCTATTCTTGTATAAACGATTTCACAACAGGTTACATTTATATTATACGAGCTCAATTCTATTATTAGAATTGAGGGAAAACGTACCCTGAAGCGAGGACGGCGGGGGAACTGCCTCAATAAATCCTTGTGCCTTTTACATTACGCTTTTACATTTGCTTAATATTTTCGAGATTTTCGTACAAACAATTATATCGATCTTAGGACTGTTTTGAGTAAGTGTTAAATCAATTTTGACTCTAGTACAAGTGTTTATTGTACAAGGAAACTAGAGCTACTTACTCAAAGTCGAACTCACTTGGAGTGCTCTGCACGCCAAGTGTTTGATAAATTGTCTGAACCAAATTTCTCGTGTGTTGTCCATTTATTTTGTTGGCATTTTAAGGCATTGGAACTAGTCATACCAAGTAGTGATCTAAATCAAATTGGTAGTGTGACTAGCGTGGTGATTCTCATTTCTCATTATCAATTTCCATAAGCTAGATGCATATCCGGTCTTCTAGTAAAGGTTCGTTATAGACGGTAATTTTTCCAAGGCCGCTTCCGCAAATTAAGCAAATTTTTTAAAACCATTTTATTGGTAGCGCCGACTCATTTTTTAAATAAGGGATCTATTCAACCCCCCTTCTAGATTCGTGCCATCGTCTAACAAATCATGGGTCTCCACTTGGTATAAGTCCCTTCCCTTTTAAACTCACACCATGATTAGATATTTGTTCATGTGAGTACTTTGTATAAAACCTTTTAGGCTTCTATTAGAGTGTAAGACCCAATACTTTTTTTAATTCAACCATGCTTGGACATGGGCCTGTATTAGAGTGTAAGTCTCTCCCCTCTTCTCAAAACTTTCTTCAATTTCTCAAAACTTTCAATCTTTCCAATCTCAAATCTTCAACTTTCATCAAACAAAGCCCTAGTGGCATTCATATTCAAATTCAAACCTTTATGCCTCTATTAGAGTGTAAGACCCTCCACCTTAAATTCATATCTATACTTGTTAAATACTTGTCATATACTTATTCATATTAAGTTACTCTTGACATTTATAATACTTCATCCTTAGTTTAGACTTGTTTCAAACATTAGGCTTCCCTCAACCACAACTCAGTTTAAAACACTAATCACCTTTGGATGAAGTCAACTTCACCATAACCTCTTCTTGGGCTTTATCCAAACACCCTAGCCTCCTATTAGGCTTCATACAAGATACCATTAATTCAAAACTTCCCCCAATTAAGTCAGTCTCCTCTCAGGCTATAACAAACTTTTTTTAGCTTCACATCTTGGACTTTAAACAAGAAACAAATAAACTTTTTTTTAGCTTCGCATCTTGCGCTTTGAACAAGATACAAATATTTTTAGCTTCACATCTTGGGATTTGAATAAGATACTCAAATAATTCAACTTCTCCTCAGAGATGAGTCATTGAGTCATCTCTGTAGGAATATATCTCTTCTATACACCATAATTCAAAATCAAACATTAAAAACTTTTTCCATATAAGTGATGTAAGTGGCACACTTGTTGATTTAAAATCCAAGCTGGAGTCCCTCTCTTATCATGGTCCAAAAATTTTCTTTCATCTAAGTGATATAAGTGGCACACTTGTTGATACTATATCCAAGTTAAGGTATTTCTCTTATCATGCAAAGACTCATAAAGGAAGTTGTGGCATTGCTTAAGATTCATTAACATCCAAGTTCAAATCTT
>CAWUDS030002804.1:0-49773 GCA_963859935.3 Lathyrus sativus
AATTAATTTATAATAGTATAAATAATTTAGTGAGGGCAGTTGCCCCAATACCATGGACGTAGATCCGTGCCTATATATATATATATATATATATATATATATATATATATATATATATATATATATATATATATATATATATATATATATATATATATATATATATATATATATATATATATATATATATATATATTTCATTTTCTACTTTGATAATAATAATAATAAGAAGATTTCTAGAGGTTTGTTTACATTGCATGCTTCCATTATAGGTTTTTAATTTTGCCATCTGGGTTCTACTTTGGACCAATAATACAATGATTTATTTTGCCATCTGGGTTCTACTTTGCACCAATAATACAATGATTTATTACCACTACTTATATGTATGCACCATAAGTTATTAAAATATGTATGCACCATAAGTTATTAAATATATCATTTTATATTAATATGTAACAAATTTAATATTTTATCATTTTTTAGGAATGTATTTCATCTGACACGTATAAGTTCAAAGAAAGAAAGTATGATATCAGGTGGGCAAATATTTTTGAAAATTATGGTGAAGAAGAAGATGATGAAGATAATGATGAAGAAAATATGAATAACAAAATGATGACGAAGATGATTGATTAAGATCATGGCAAGAATATATGACGGTTCTAGAAGATATTTGATTTAGATACTCGATTCTTCTAGTATGTCATGAAAATGAGAAAAAAATGGTTTTATTTGTGTCATTTTATTTCGTTATATTACTCCCTCAAACTTATTATTTTGTTATTGACTTTCTTCAATATTTGTAAAGGAGTAAAATCAAACTAGACTTGACTCTGTCCACATACAAGAAAAAGATTAACAAGTATAATATGTGTTACTTTAATTTGAGGCATTGTGTTGTCAATGATTTTTGTTCAATGTGTCCTTTTCCTTTTTAATTTGATTAACATGAGAAACACTATATCTATTATTTTTTACCCAAATATTTATTGTTTTATGAATGAGATATTTCTAAATAAAATAATAGTTTTAAATATTAAACCGTGTAAATAGTAATATTAGTCTCAAGTTTAATAATAATATACATATACATACATATATATATATATATATATATATATATATATATATATATATATATAGATAGATAGATAGATAGATAGATAGATAGATAGATAGATAGATAGATAGATAGATAGATAGATAGATAGATAGATAGATAGATAGATATGTGTGTGTGTGTGTGTGTAAGCGCGCGCGCGCTCGCTTGTGTGTGTGAGAGAGAGAGAGAAAAAGATTATTAGGTTTCAGAAAGGAAAAGAGAAAAGAATAGAGAATTGGTTAAATTTGTTTTACTATTTACTTTCTCAATAAGACAATTATTTTTCAACAATAACCTGAGAGAACTAGTCTATTTGATAGACTACAATGATAACTTAGATTACAAGCTAACTTAAGAATTGAGCTTACAAAAAAGACCCAATTTGACATGCTAACAATCCTAACATTTTGACTATTGCATGCTTGAGCATACTTCGACTACAACATACAAGATCAATATGTGAACAGACTTCGATTTCATACTAAACCTTATGTCGAACCATGAAGCTACCCTTGTCGACACTAGAGTTCAATCTAAAATACCACAAATCTCCACCTTGGAACAAACTCTACATAAAACAAGGGAACAAACTAGCTTTCATCATGCAACTTTATCAACTGCATACAGTGGAAAAACTTGTTACTCGATAGCGTCTTGGTGATCATATTTGCAATATTGTCATCAATCGAAACCTTCAGCACTTGAACTTCTCGACGCTTGATTATCACTCTGACGAAGTGCAGCCTTACATCAATGTGCTTAGTTCCCTCATGATAGGATGAATTCTTTGACATGTGTATTGCACTTTGACTATCACATTTAATTGTTATAACTCGATCTTGAAGTTTCAGCTCCTTAGCAAAACCTTCAAGCCACAATGCTTCTTTCACTAGGGGCAATATATTATGCTTTAGTGGTTGATAAGGAAACAACCTTCTGAAGTGTCACTTTCCCACTGATTGATATGTCGAACATAGTGAACACATATCCAAAAAACAACTCATTTTCCCCTTCTCAATCACAAGTGAGAAGGAAGAAAGGGATGCAAACATGAAATGCAACACAAAGAAAAGAGGGAGGAAAAAAGTGTGGGGCAGCAACTACCACAAGCACATCTCAACCTCTTCAAGCAAACAAAGGTATGAAAAAAAAATGAGAAATGCAAACCAAAAAGAAGACTTGAACAAGTCCAAGCAAAAGTGAGATGCAATGGGAGAAGTCACAACCCCTACAACCATTCAAGCATCAATCACTAGGCCAAAAGGAAAAACAAATAAGAAATAGAAGAAGACATGATCAAGATGAGGATGGGAGAATGGGTTTGGGCAGCAAGCAACACAATGAAAAACCTCAACCATAAACATTAAAATGATCATGCACAAAGAAAGCGCAAAAGTTCTCAAAGTGAATCACCATTCAAGACAAACTCCAAGTACCACCAAAGGAGTACCAAATCATCCTAAATGGAACTCAAAGCCCTGGGGACAGAAGTGAGAACAAAAGGATAAGGTGCACAAACCAAAGAAGAAAGCAAAGCAAAACAAGTTGCAAGATGAAGCATGGTAAAGAAACTAAGTTCAAACCACTTTCAACATTAAAGACAAATGGAAAGCCATAATCAAATGCAACTTGTAACATTAACCAACCAAGTGTCTGACCTATAAACTTGCAACCCGCCACTTCAACATGTTAGGAATGTGAATCAAGAGGTTTTGGAAACATATGGGATCCACAAGGGTCATTTCCCACAAGAACTAGGTCAACTAGCATATGTGAACCATCACTAGGGTGACTTGACTTGCAAGGTACACCAAAAATAGTGAAATGGTTCAATAAAATCCAAATAAAATGCACAAAGCCCTCAAAGATGTTGGCAACCAGAGGCCAAAGCACCAAAACCAAAATCCAATCAAAGCATCACCAAACGAATTGATCCACTAGGGTACTCCACTTTGAATGGCATTTATCGAGGGTCAAACAAAAGCAAATGAAAGTCAACCAAAAATAGGTCAAACCTTGACCAAAACTAGCCTCAAAGACACCTTAATTTATCATAAATATTCGGAGGAAGTCTCACTCATTGGTGGTTCCAAATGGTCTATGAATCAAGCAAGAACAAATGGAAAACAAGTTAAAAACACTTCCAATCATTAAATTCAAATTAGATTGAAAAATAAATGGAAAATGAAATTAAAAATTATGAAAAATTAAATAATGCATTAAAGTGTTAGAAAATAGTTTTGGTTGAATTTTATCATGATTGGAAGTATTTTTAATCAATTAAAATCAAAACAGAAATAAAATAAAGAAAATAAAACAATTAAATGCAAGGAGGTGTAAACAGCAAACAGAGAAAACAAAGGATTAGTTCATATGCGCGCTGGGCTGAAATGCATGGTGGTGCAAAGAGCAACCAAGGCCCAAACCATTCAGGCTTCAATCCAATGCCAAAACATTGCGCATCACTAATTGATGTGGCAGTCAAACACTTCAAGTCATCAAGTCAAATGAATCTGGATCGGTCCATCATGCTTGGTCAAGAGGTCAAACATGATACACATCAGATCACCTGAGTTTTGAACCAGACGCTGGAGCCTTTGCTCCGGTCGTCTTCTTCGGCGAGGTGGCCGGAGTTCAGGTCACCAAAACTCACCAAAACATGCCAAATTTTATACCAAAATGAAGCTAAGCTTATGCACATTCCAAATCCATGATCCATTAGTTTTAAACATGCGTACATAAAGAGAATCGAATGGATCAAAGTTGAGATGTACATCTGCAAACTTCATCAAACATGGAAATCAAACATTCAAACATGGCCTACACGAGGTAGGGCTTCAGATGCAGCCAATATGGACCTAGATCATGCTCTAGAATGAGAGAAAATTTGAAATGTAACTTACTTAACGGAGACACTCTGTTGGTGCTTCTGTTGCTTGCTTGCTTGCTCCAAAGATGCAGATCCACTCCAATTTGCTTGAGGAAGAAGAATCTTGCTTCAATTTGAGTTGAATTGCTCTGAATTTTGATTCACGATTTTGAGTTTCTCCTTCAATTTTCAAAACTGATTTTCCTCTTCCCTCCATGAAAATGCACTTGAGAGCTCCTTTCTCAATTTCAGTTTATATATGATGGATTTGGATGGGAATTAGAGGCCCATGAAGCCTGATTGTGATAAATTTTGAAAATGCCCAAAATAGAAATGCTTTCCATGCACACGTGAAACTCACTTGCTACACACATGAAAATCCCTTGGTCTTGCAGCTGGGGGTTTGAATTTCATATTGGAATTGATTTGGGCTTTGTTTATGGTCCAATTATAGAGTTTGAATGTGAAACTTCTTTGTGAAGTAACTTGAAAATTCACGGTTTTTTGCCTTCATGAACCAAAGTTAAGTTGTGCATTTTACTTGCTGAAGTAATGTGAATGAAATTGAATCAAAATAAGGCATGGAAAAGACCTATAATCAATTCAATTCAAATCATGATTTTAAATTCATTTCCACTTGGAACTTCCCACCCAATGTACATAATAACTTATACTTCATGCTAATCTTGAGTTTAAGATGTAATTGAAGTTATTTGGAGCAACTTTCATGTTGGTTGTAGTTTCATTTGAAGTACTTAAGTGCATGTAAATGACCCATAATCAAAATGGCCTATAATCAACGTTTCCCAAAATACCCCTTCCTTGCGAGATCCATAACTTGAGTTCCACAAATGATATCAAGGACTTCTAGGACTTTTTGGAAATCTAAGATCATGAGGAATAACTTTCATGTTCATCAAAAGTTGAGGAGAAGCTTGATTCTAGGTCCAACGTGCCTTGGAATGAGTTGACTTTTGTTGACTGAAAAATATGTTCATCTGAGACCTATAATTTGATGGCATCATAACTTGAGTTGCATAAACCCAATAGATGAGTTCTAATACTTAAACGGAAGCTTAGAACATGCCCTACAAGTCTCATGTTTACATGAAAATGAGATTGAACTTGTATCTTGAGGTAAATGGTCCGTGAAGTTAGACACTAAAGAAGGAGATTTTACACTGAAACCCTCTGAAACCCTAATTTAGTAACTTCTTATACTCTTGATTCTACTTGATTTGAACTTGATATGACATCCTAGATGTCTCAACATGACTTCCCATGACTCCAATGACTTAGAACTAAATCTCCAACTCCTTCAAGCCCATAGTTGACCTTGGACTAAGTAGATGAAACACTAGGTGCACAACCTTTGACTGCAACCTCTTGCAGGTGAAATGAATGCCTAGACAAACTCCACAATGAATTCAAAAGCACTCACTGAGCTTCTAAAACACCTCTTATCCATAACCATGGCCTTGTGAACCCTTGATGATCCTCAATTGCCCTCCAAGATAGGAGGTAATCAACACTTGTCAATCTTCTCTCTCAGAGAGCTTTGACCACTTCTTGATGATTGTAAGCATTAGATAAGCACTCCTGGTTGAGGCAAATGCAAAAGAAAGAAATGAAACATAGGCCAATAAAGAAAAAGGTTGGGCAAATTTTGGGGTACAACATCTGCCCCTATTCAAGTGACTTGGACCTGACTGGGTGAAAAGCGAACAACTTTCAAAAAATGAAGGTAAAAGAAGGTTGAATACCAAAGAACCCGGAAATTTGCCAACCGCAGAAATAGAACTGCAAACTATTACTAGAACAAAAATCTTCGAAAATAACTGAATCTGATAGTTGCAACGACAACAAACTAACTAATTACCAATCAGAAAGCATCGACACGCAGTCGGAAGAAACATCTGCTAACGTAGGCAACGACACTAAGTTGGAAAGATTATTTATATTACCATCAGGCATCTATTGAAACAATATGCATCGAACCCGAAGGCCAGCTCAACACGAAGCTGAGAACAACATCTGACATCATCGCCAGGCATTTGGTAAAAATAAAAACATGTATCAAACCCGAAGCCGGCTCAACCCGCAGCTGAGAAGAAACATCTGACATCGCCACCGGGCATCTGTTAAATAAAAACAGGCATCAAACCTGAAGGCCAACTCAACCCGCAGCTGAGAAGAAACATCTAACATCGCCGCCAGGCATCTGTTAAATAAAAACAGGCATCGAACTCGAAGGCCGGCTCAACACGAAGTTGAGAAAACATCTGAGATCACCGTTAGGCATCTGTTAAATAAAAACAGGCATCAAACCCGAAGGTCGGCTCAACCTGAAGCTGAGAAGACATCTGACATCACCGTCAGACATCTATTAAATCAAAACAGGCATCGAACCCGATGGCCGGCTCAACACGAAGTTGAGAAAACATCTGACAACCAGTAGGCATTCGCTAAATAAAAGCGAGCATCGAACCCGAAGGCCGGATCAACACGCAGTTGATAAGTGAATTTAACGGCAATTCACAAGAGAAACTTCGCTGAGGAAAGAGAAACTTAACTAAGCAACTCTGTTGGGAAGCACCTGATAAGATGCAACACATCCGTCAAAGGTTTCACCATGGTCTGCATACCACATGGGCTAAAGAATCATATCACACCTCGCCATGGTCTGGATACCACACGAGCAAAGAACAATAACATTTGTCGGGGTCTGGATACCGCACGGGTAAAGTAAATCAGCACAAATTGCCATGGTCTAAACACCACACGGGCAAAAGCAAATCCACCATCTGTTAGAACACACCTGAAAACAAAAAGGTAACAACTTGGCTTATGTTTCAAATGCACATATTTGAAAATTGCGCAATGCTCCATACAAAATGGAAATGCTACGCGTTTCTGAGAATGCTATGCACAAATCCAAGATGCACCAGAACCAAATCAGCAAAATAAAAGCTGAAAAGACAAAGCCAACTCCGCCGAGGGGAGAAATGGAATCTTCCAATTACAATTGGACTTACACTGGGGAACAAGCCCTGGATGGCCTTTCAGACTACCACTTCTAGGGAACAAACGACCCTACTGGGGAGATAGCACAACATGCTAAACAATAACTCTACTCTGTCGGAGATCAAATCAAATCCTGCTGAGAGAAAATGACCTGAACGGCCTTCCAAGATACAAATTTCCTGGGGAATAGACGAATCGACCAGGGAGAGACAACCAAACATTGGAGACAAGTCTAACCTGCTGGGAAAATCAACGACTCCGCGGGGGATAACAATCAACCACTGAGATTAACTTCGCCTTACCGGGAAATCAGCCCTGAATGGCCTCCTAGAATACCAAAGTCCTTCTAGGGTACAAAATACACCTCTAGGAACAACCACTATCTTCCGAAGATCAAAAATCCAACCTACTGAGGATTACTCAGCTAGGGATAACCGAATCAGATTTACTGGGAAATTATCCCACACTCTCTCTGCTGAGGATGGAAAGTAGCAGTTTCCAAATCAAACTTGATCTGCGGGTGATCAGTGCATTTTGATACACCTTCCTCTATGTTTAGACTTAGTAATTTCTATAGTTTATTTTGTTTAATTTGCCTATTTTATGATGTTTTTAAACTTTAATTTATTTTCAGCTTTATTTGATTTTCGTTTGTTATTTTCAGCATTAGCAGCTTTTAATAAAAAATTCATAACTGAAGCTAAAGGAATCAGATCGAGGAGTTCTACCAGTCGTTGGAAAGCTAAGGAAAAGATCTACAACTTTCATGTTGCACGAAGAAGATGATTCAGATTTCTTGAGTCTCGAATATTTCGTTTAATTTTCTGACTTGTGAAAATGTAGTTGTTTTTCCCTTTTGGGCCTGGTTTAGGTTTCCGACCTAGTTGAGTGTGTAATGCAAACCTTATTCTGTTTATAAGGTTGCTGCTTTGATGCAAAATGGCTACCCTAGTTTTATTTCGAATTTTATTCCTTGCTTTTTACAATTGTAATGGAGAACTAACTTCCTTAGGTTAATCTGCCGTAATCGGTTTCCGCCGATACTTTGAGGTTCCTTTAATTTCCAATAAAAACTATTTCCTTTCAATTCTTCTCTATGATATCTTGTTTTCTTAATTCGGTTTATCTTAGGGGTGATTGATTTATTTCGATGATTTCATGTTCTTATGTTTTAATCGCGTTTGCTTAATTCGCGTATGTTCCCGTGTTTGCTTAATTCACGGTTAATGTATCTAATCCGTTTGCCTAATTTGAAAATTAAGTATATGTGCCGTATAATAACAATTGCACTTGTTTGATTGTTATTATAATCTAGAAGGAGATAGAGTCCTCTTAGGAATTGGGAATTAATTGGATAGATGATAAGTTAGGAAACAGAAACAGCAGATTAACTGTTTCAACTTAAAATTTTAATCACTTTTTATTTTTAATCACTCTTTTTTTAATCCAAACTGAACCCCCCATATTTTATTATTGTAATTGATTAATTACTACAAGAATCCTTACGATATGATACTCGAGTCATTGTCGATAAACTACCATTTTTCAAACTACTCGCTTTTGATCCGTGTGCGGCAACGGATCAGCGGGGAAGAATAATCACTCTTTTTACTCTTCTGGGGATTAGGAGTCAATGGAACAATATTCCAACACTCGCTTTGACTCTACCGGGGAATCAATCTCTGCTTGGGGAATAAATCACAAATTAAATCCTCGAGAGAATACCAAGTCAAACGCCTAGACTCTGCGGGGAATCAAAATCCTGAACTTGCTCTGCTACTGGGAAAACAACTCCAAACCTACCTGGTGGAGAGAAATCTAAAGTCGACTCGCTGAGGAGTAAGTGCGTACCTACACTCTGCTGAGGATACTAGCACATACCTGACCTGCACGAGGGATATCAATCTCGACCCTCTGGGGATGATTCTACCTTGTTAGAGAATTCAGTCTTGAACTGTCGAGGAATGAGTGTATACAAATAATCTGCTGGGGAGAAGTGTGCACCTTCTACCTGCACATCCTTTTCCCGTAGAAACAAGCCTCTGGTGGAGAGAAAAATGAGTCTCAACTATACGTCTTCTATGGGAATGGTGATCCTACCGGGGATACACCTCCAGAAATTTGCCCCAAAGGTAACGACCCTGCAAATGAACAAACAACAAGATATCCTGCACAAAGGGAACTATCTCGGTCATCATCCGTGACATTGTTCAAATAAATCAAAGTTTTAATGATTATCGGCCAAAGCCTGCAAGTTTATGTATGCACAGTTTTATCAAAACATCGGGCGTTTTTCGCAAACAAAACAGTAAAGCCAAAGCAAGAACAACAAATTACTGAATAGTATATGTTTTATTGACAAAAGGCTTGTAAATAGGCAGATTTTACAATAGATGCAACCCCTGAAAAGACAAAGTTGCGCAAAAATTACAGAAATGCACAGAAATATACAACGTGTCGGCAATGTGACACAGACAAACACCATGAGCTGATCCATCTATGACTCGCATGACTTCAATGATTTCCCGACGCTTCATCTTCTGAAGAGATTGATTCGGATAAATGGCCCTCAGGTCCTCCCTCAATCCACTATACTCTGAAGATCAATACGCAGACCGCAGTCATTTGCTTTTCAAACCCCTAACTTTTTCCTGAATCGCCCTTTCGGGTTTTCAATTCACCGGGATACCCTTTTTTGCCAAAGTTGCCTTTTCAGGTTTTCAACTTTGTGGGTTTACATCTTTTCTTTTATATCCCTAACTTTTGCCCGAACCTTTTCTTTTTATGGTTCGCCGGGATGCCCCATTTTTGCCTAGATATTCTTTTTTCTTTCCAGCGGGTCTCTTTAAGCAAAGCATTTTTTAATTGCGTCTGCGTTCACAGGGGATGTGAAATCTTCACCATCCATGGTTGATAACAGTAAGGCTCCTCTAGAGAAAACCTTTCGCACGACATATGGACCTTCATAGTTGGGAGTCCATTTTCCCCTATGATCTGTTTGTGGAGGGAGAATCTTTTTCAACACTAAATCGCCCGTCTGAAAGCTTCGAGGGCGCACCTTCTTGTCAAAAGCTTTCTTCATCCGGCTCTGATATAAACGACCATACGCAATAGACGCTAACCTCTTCTCATCCATCATGCTGAGCTGATTCAATCTATTTCTTATCCATTTTGCCTCATTAAGCTTGACGTCGACCAAGACTCTCAAAGAAGGAATCTCGACTTCCAATGGCAGGACAACTTTCATACCTTACACCAGCGGGAAAGGAGTTGCCCCTGTTGAAGTACGCACCATAGTACGATATCCATGTAAAGCAAAGGGCAACATCTCATGCCAATCTTTATAGGTTACAACCATCTTCTGCACTATCTTCTTGATCTTTTTGTTGGCCGCTTCGACAGCGCCGCTCATCTTCGGACGATAGGGAGATGAGTTGTGATGATCAATTTTGAAATTTTGGCACAATTCCTTCATCATCTTGTTATTCAAATTCGAACCATTATTAGTAATAATTCGTTCAGGCACTCCGTAACGATAGACGATATCCTTCTTGATAAACTAGGCTACCACTTGCTTAGTGACATTAGCATAGGAAGCTGCTTCCACCCACTTGGTGAAGTAATCAATGGCTACTAGGATGAAGCGATGTTCATTAGATGCGGTGGGCTTAATCTTGCCAATCATGTCAATGCCCCACATGGAAAAAGGCCAAGGGTACGCCATGGCATTCAACGGACTCGGCGCACATGAATCTTGTCAGCATAAATTTGGCATTTATGGCACTTCTTTGCATACTTGAAGCAATCATACTCTATAGTCAACCAATAATACCTTACTCTTAACAGCTTTCGAGACATGGCGTGCCCTCCGGCATGCGTGCCAAAGGCACCTTCGTGGACCTCTTCCATAAGCAGACTCGCTTCTTTTTCGTCCACGCATCTTAAAAGCACCAAGTCATAATTCCTCCTGTAGAGTACACCATCCTGGTTTAGATAAAAGTTCCCAGCCAACCTACTTAAGGTCTTTTTATCTCAGGTCGACGCCCCTGGCGGATACTCTTGGCTCTTAAGGAAATTTTGGATGTCATAAAACCATGGCTTGCCATCAGAAGCTTCCTCAATGGCGAATACGAATGTCGGCCTATCAAGGTGCGAGATTACAATTCTTGGAGCGTCATTCCAAAAATTCACCTTATACATCGAGGATAAAGTGGCTAAGGCATCCGTCATCTGATTCTCTGCCCTAGGCACATGGTGAAACTCCACCCTGTCGAAGAAGGGCAACAACCACTTTGTGTAATTCATATAAGGTACCAGGTTAGGCTGCCAAGTCTCCCATTCCCCCTTGATCTTATTGACAACTAGCGTTGAATCGCCATACACGTCTAGATTCTTGATCCTCAGATCAATGGCTTCTTCCAACCCCATAATGCACGTATTCGGCTTCATTATTGGTGCAGGGAAATGTTAACTTGGCAGTGAATGGTATATGAGACCCATGAGGAGTGGTGATAATTGCCCCAATTCCACTACTGTAGGAGTTAACAGTGCCATCCAATATCATCTGCCATTAGGAACCTTTCTCCGGACCTTCATCGGGTAATGGCTCATCACAATCCTTCATCTTTAGGAACATGATGTCTTCATCGGGAAATTCAAACTTCATTAGTTGGGAATCATCAATTGGCTGTTCAGCAAGATATTCTGACAGGACATTCCCCTTGATAGCCTTCTAGGAGACATACTGAATGTCGTATTCTGTCAGGACCATCTGCCACCTGGCAATCCTTCCCGAAAGTGTTTGTTTTTCAAAGACGTACTTAATCAGATCCATCTGCGAAATCAGCATGGTTGTATGATTTAGCATATACTATCTTAGGCCTTTGGCAGCCCAAGGGAGTGCGCAACACGTCTTTTCCAACATTGAGTACCTGGACTCACAATCTGTGAAATTTTTACTCAAGTAGTATATTGCATGCTCTTTTCTTCCAGTCTCGTCATGCTGACCGAGAACACAACCCATGCTGTTCTCAAGAACCGTTAAATACATTATCAATGGCCTTCCAGCTATTGGAGGTATTAGTATTGGAGGCTCCTGCAAATATTCTTTTATTTTTTCAAATGCCCTTTGGCAATTTTCATTCCAGACGATCGCCTGATCTTTCTTTAACAGTTTGAACATGGGTTCACACGTGGCTGTGAGATGAGATATGAACCTAGCAATGTGGTTCAATCTACCTAAGAAACCACAAACCTCTTTCTCTATTTTTGGCGCTGGCATTTCTTGAATTGCTTTTATTTTTGTAGGATCGACCTCGATTCCTTTTTCACTGACAATGAACCCCAGCAACTTTCCTGATCCTACACCAAAAGTGCACTTGTTCGGATTCAACCTCAGTCTGAATTTCCTTAGCCTCTCAAACAGCTTCAAAAGGTTTACCAGATGTTCCTCCTCCGTTTGAGACTTTGCTATCATATCATCAACGTATACTTCAATCTCATGATGAATCATATCATGAAACAAAGTGACCATTGCCCGCTGATAGGTTGCCCCTACGTTTTCAACCCAAAAGGCATTACCTTATAACAGAAAGTCTCCCACCGTGTGATAAACATTGTTTTTTCCATATCCTTCGGCGCCATCTTAATATGATTATATCCGGGAAAGTCGTCCATGAAGGAAAACACGGAATACTGTGCAGTATTATCAACCAATAGATCAAAGTGGGGGAGCAGGAAATCATCCTTCAGGCTCACTTTGTTGAGATCCCGGTAATCTACACACATCCGTACCTTACCGTCCTTCTTTGGTACAGGTACGATGTTAGTGACCCACAGAGGGTAAGTCTTTATGGCGAGAAATCCTTCATCCAACTGTTTTTGGACTTCTTCTTTGATTTTCACCGCCATATCTGGTCTGGTCCTTCTGAGGTTCTGCTTAACAGGCGGACACTCTTCACACAAAGGCAAGCGATGAACCATGATATTTATGTCAAGACCGGGCATATCTTCGTATGACCAAGCAAAGATATCACTATACTTTCAGAGCATTTCAACCAATCTTTGCTTGACATCGCTCTGCAATGCGGCCCCTATCCTGACATCTCTTCTAGCTTCCTCAGTACCCAAGTTGACGACCTCAATTTCCTCCTAATGAGGCAGAATGATTTTCTCTTCCTGTTTTAAAAGCCTGGCTAGCTTTTCTGGTAGGTCTTCATCTTCATCAATCTCTTCTTCGGCTTGAAATATTGGATTATCAAAGTCAAAGCGAGTCATAAACGGTTCTGGAGCGGTGTCATCTGCAATGTGAAACCTGTAATGATGATGATTTATTGCTTAAAATGATATGCAAACAAGCACACACCACATTGCCATTTTATTGTTAAAAATAAAACAGGAAAGACAAGGATCACAATATTTGAATGCAGAAAAACGCCCTTTGATTGATTGATAAAAAGATTGTTCAAACATAAGCAATTAGGCCCTGAAGACAAATATCGCTATGCTTTGGGTAGAACATAGGGCTATACAATAATCAGGAAAACAAAAACTCTTCTGTCGTCACTTGGATGGTTTCTTCGACAGACCAGATGTTTAGGCTTTGTCCTGGGGTACACGGCCGAATCCACGCATCCATGTCACAATTGTTGTCCCCTTCTTCATCTGATATGGTATAAATCTGCTCAAAGATTACCGCACCGCTGGTAAACTGGACAGGCCCCTTATAGTGTGAAGCGCTCTGGGAGGAGGAAGATGGGTTGTATCCCAATCCGAATTTGTCTTGTTTGTTGGGAATGTTCAGCACTTGGCCCCAACCTTGTGATGCCCCAGCCTTCACCGTTGCCTAGGCTTCTTTAAAGGATGACATGGCGACTTCAGGCGCTTTGCTCACAACTGGTGTTTTGTCCTTGATTTGAACAGTTTCGAAGGCCTGACATAACGTCTCGTGGATTTCACCATCAACCTCGACGTATTTGAATGCAGACAAATGACTAATCATTATATCTTTTTCCCCGCAAACAGTGACAACACTGCCACCCACCATGTATTTCAACTTTTGGTGTAGCGTAGATGTTACGGCGCCTGCCGAGTGGATCCATGACTGTCCCAGCAGACAACTATAAGCTGCCTGAATATCTATAGTATATAACACATCGTCAAGCACTTCAGGACCAACTTGAATCGGAAACGTCAACTCCCCGAACATGGACCTTCTAGTCCCATCAAAAGCTCGTACTATCAAGTCATTTGGCGTACACAATATACCACGGGTATCTAGCTTCATCAGCGGTTTCTTCGATAGCACATTCAAGGATGACCCTGTATCAACAAGCACATGTGACAGAACGGCCCCTCGATATTCAATAGATACATGCAGCGCACAGTTATGGTTCCTCCCCTTGGGCGTCAAATCCATATCAGTGAAACCCAGCCCATTACCTGCATTTACATGTGCCACAACTCCCTCGAGCTGATTCACAGATATCTCTTGTGGCACATAAGCTGTATTCAGGATTCTTAACAAAGCGTTCCTATGCACTTCCGAACATAATAACAAGGACAAAATGGATATCTTGGACAGAGTCTGCTGTAAGTGATTCACAATCTTGTAATCACTCTTTCTTATCAAGCACATGAACTCCTCCGCATCCTTCAACAAGGACTCATTCTCACCAGCTTGAGAAGTCTCCTCAACCACTGCTTTACCCTTCCCCTTGTCAGATTTTTCAGCACTCACCTCGGGAGGCGAAAACACTCTTCCACTCTGGGTAATCCCACCAACACCTACTAAGTTGTCCACAGAATCCAACGGTGAACTTTTCAGTTCCTGCTTCTGCCCATTACAGTATACTTCAGCTTCGTAATTCCACGAAATCGCCTTAGTACTTTCATATGGTACAGGACCAACTTTGGTAATGATAATGGTTGGCGGCCTCGGAGGCGCATAAATAGTAATAGTCTTGTACGGAATCGAGATTTTCGCAACCTCATCCCTTTCTTCAACCACTAATTCCTCGGTCTTCTTCTCAGGAACTCTGTCAAATTGCAAGACACCATCATTCATCAGCTTCTAAATATAGTTTTTCAGCTTCTCACATCCCTCAAGATGGCTTAAACATTCAATACAAGCTTCATCACAACCTGGGAATACCCTTCCCCTCAACAACTTGTTTTTTACAAAACATAGCGGTGTCTTCAACTCATCGACATCTGACACCAAATTCAAGCTTTCATTTTCAATGATAGCACTGACCCTAGTTTCCCCATGATTAGGCATGGGGTTCTGCACGACATTTGGTGCGTCGTGAGAAAATTTTATAGCTTTGCTGTCTATGAGATCCTGAACCTTATGCTTAAACGCCTTACAATTGTCAATATTGTGACCCGAAGCACCAGAATGAAACTCACATCGAGCATTAGCGTCATATCCGGGTGGTGGTGATGTGCCTGTCAAAGGAGCCAGAGTCCTTTTCTGTATCAACTGTAACTACAACAAGTATTGAAGCAACTTCGAGTATGACATCAGTGGCGCATCAAACTGCCTGTTTACTGCCCTGCCCCAATCCTGAAATCTGCGAGGAGCATAATTCTGTTGATTATATTGTGGTTGTAGTTGTTGAGGTACTGCAGGTATGGTATACTTGCAACTTGAGGTTGCTGTTGATGGTATTGTTGACGCTGATTTCTGTTTCTACTCCGGGAACTAGATACTGCGTTGGTTTCTCCTTCTTGTTTTTTGTTACCAAAACCCTTTTTATTTCCTCCTCCTGCTGAGGATCCTTCACTAGCTTGAATCTTTCCCAACTTAATGTTGTTCTCGACTCTCTCCCTAGTAATAATCAGATCAGAAAATCTACGTGACATGTTACCGATCAACTTCTCGTAGTATACACCCGGTAATGTGGCAACAAACATATCAATTAACTCCCTTTCCACCATGGGAGGCTGCACCCTAGCTGCCAGTTCACGCTACCTCTGGGCGTACTCTTTGAAGCACTCACCATTCTTCTGAGACAAATTCTGTATTTGGACCCTGTTTGACGCAAGGTCGCTATTGTACTGGTAGTGCTTAACAAAGGCCTGAGCTAAATCCCTCCAGCTGTGGATGTTAACTGGCTCTACGCTCATGTACCACTCCTGAGAAGAACCAGAGAGACTGTCTTAGAAAAAGTGCATAAGCAACTTTTCATCATCTGAATAGGCGGACATCTTGCGGTAGTAGGAACGCAGATGAACCCTAGGACAAGTAGTTCCTTTATATTTGTCGAAATCAGGAACTTTGAACTACAAAGGTACTTTCAAATCAGGGATCAGCCCCAGATTGGCCATATCCAATCCCATAGAATTCTGATTTTCATAGCTTCGCATCTTCTCTTCGATTAACTTAAACCTCTTATCTGCCTCAGACGGCAGCCTTGCACCAACATCCCTGTTGCACCCCAAAATTTTCTCAACCTTTTCTTAACTTGGTTTATGTTTCATTTCATTTCATTTTCGTTCTAGCATTTGCATTGCATAGCATTTTTCATGGAACAGGGGACCAAGAGTTTGTGCACCTCAAGAGGAGTCTAATCCGAGGGTTAATCCTAAGCAGGGGGTTCCATTCAAGCTTGAGTGGTCATCAGGACATCTTGAAGTGGTCAATGTATTGTGAAAGGACAGATGGATGTGTGTGGGATAGCCCCTAACTGAGAGGCCAACCAAAGAGCATCAGAGGTTTGTGAAGCCATGATTATGGGTATGAGATGTTAAGAAATCTCATTGGGGGCCTTGAGGGTCATGGTGGAGCTTATTCAAGTTGTTGTGTGAAGTGGAACAAGCCACGGTTGAAGGTATTGCAGTTAGGGTTTTCATCTGGTAAATCCTCAGTCAACCGTGCAATTGAAGAAGATAGAAACTCAATTCAAAGTCTCTATGGTCGTGGGATGTTGTGCTAAGACATATGAGACATCATTTCAAGTTCAATTCATCAAGGGTTAAGTGTGTGAGAAGTTACTAAATTAGGGTTCTCAGGGTAAAATCCCCTATTTAGTGTCTGATTTCAAGACCACCCACCTCAAGATACAAGTCTCATCTCAATTTTTGGCCAACATGGAACTTGTAGAGCATGTTCTTAGCTTTAATTTTAGTACTAGAAGTCCTCAATTGGATTTATATAACTCAAGTTATGATCCAGACAAGTTACAGGTCATCTGAGGGATGTGATTTCTGTCAACAAAAGTCAACCAACTTCCGAGCCCGTTTTGACCTAGAAGGATGTTTCTCCTCAATTATTGGCCAACATGAAAGTTGTAGGTCTTGATCTTAGCTTTCCAAATTGTACTAGAAGTCTTTCATCGGATATGTAGAATTCAAGTTATGAGGTTTACAAGTCAGGGGTATTTGGGGAAAGTAAGATTACAGGTCATAAAATTATAGGTCCATTTCACCAACTTGCACACTTCAAATGGAAATCTTTTCAACATGAAACTTGCTCTAAATGGGGCCATTTGCATTACCAAATCATCTTTTGTCATGGTGGGGGCTTGGATTGAGAATTTGGGGTTTGAATTTTTCATAAAGGAGGCTTAAATTGAGAAATTGAGAATTAATGGATTTTAAACTTTTTCAGGGCAAGTTTGTGCATTTTCTTATTGCAAATAATAATTCAAAGACATTGCCATCTTCACATTGAAAATTTGAGGTCTCAAAATGGGTCATTTTCATGGTTTCTTCCTCTTGAAGTAACAAAGTGGAAATCAACCATAGGATCAAAATTAAGCCTCAAATCTCATTCCTTTGATCAATACAATTGATTTGTAGTGGATTTGGATTAAAAAACCAGCTGGTGTAGTGGTAAAAATGTGTATGGCAATTTGGAAAAAGTGTGAAATGTGAAATTTTGAAATGGGCTGTTTAGCTTGAATTGAAGCCCCATTTGATCATAGACCCAATATATAAGTATTCCAGATGAAAATTGGAGGAGAGCTAGGTCATTTTCGTGCATGAACAACCATAACACAGTTTGAAAAGGTGAAGAAAAACTCAAAAACGAATTCTCAGATTCAACCACTTTCAAACCAAATCAAGTCTTCAAACACCTCAATTGAAGTTCATGGAGTGATTCTGGGCATTTTTCGTTAAGCTTCATCACAGTTTCAAGTCCCAGTGGAGGGTCTCCACTAGGTAAACTAATTTTCAACCTTACACTCTTAATATGCCATGGTTTTTCACCATTTTTGTTGCATTTGAATCCTTGAGTTGCATAGATCATTTCTGGATCATTTTCGTTTGAGTTTATGGTGTTTGATTTTGTGAGCTCAAAACTTTGTTGATTCGGTTTGAAGAATTTCTGTGGTGTTTTGAGTTCATTTTTGTGGATTCTTACTCCTTGCAACATGTAGATGAGGTTTAAACCAATTAATTTGAGTTTTGGTGAATTTTCATTTTTGCACATTTTGCTTGTTGTTTGATTTCTGGATTTATTGTTGAGAGTTGGTGGAAACTAATGTTGGATTCATGATCCTCCCGATGAGTAGATGAGTTTTCATCTAAGGTTTGTTGAAAATGGTTGAAAATTGATGGAGCCATGTGTGATGATGAGCTCGCGGCGGCCAAAGGCAAGGAGGGAGACGACCGAAGCAAATTTCCGGTGACCGGTAGTTCCAAGGAAGAAGACGAGTGACGTGGCACTCGGCTGTCCGTTTGATGTTGTTTATTTTAATCATGCGCTTCAATTTAAGACCTACCGTAGGTTCATGTGGTTTGTGCACATGCAATTGAAACCCCAACTCATTAATTGAGGTGGCTCATTGTGAGCCACTTGATTGGTATACTTTGATTTTGATCAGACGTTCCACAGTTGATTCCACCATACACCTTAGTCAACCAACCACATATTGTTTATTCAGATTTTTATTGATCTTATTTTTCTTACTGGGCCTATTCGCGAGTTGCTCTTAACACCCCCAGCCTGGGCCCATTCTCATTTTGCACTTGCTTTGTTTGCTGTTTACACCACCTCATTTCCATTTAATTGTTTATTTCTTTTATTTTTCTGTTTTATGCTGTTTCCAATTTAATCCAAATAAAATAGTTCCAATAGTTTAAAAATTCACCAAAAATAATTTTCACAAACTTTAAGATGTCTAGTTTTTTCTGAAAATTTTATTTTATTTTTTTCACTTTATTTTCAATTAAAAAATGAATTAAATATTGGGGCTGTTTTATTTGATTTAAATTGTAGTCTTGTTCTTTCTTGATTTTATTTCTATGTTTAAATTCCTCATTTTTGCATGATTTCTTTCGAGAATTTCATTAACATGTTGGTTGATCTTTGGATATTTTTTTCATGATTTTTAAGTGCGGTTTCCATGTGGTTTGAATTGCCTTTTATTCCCTCTCCATCTTTGCTTTAGTTTGGGACACTCTTGATGTTTGCCCTTTGTTGAGGCACTTTCCTTTTGATTTTCAATCTCTCCTTTTGACCCCTGGTTCCTAATACCTTGGGGGTCCCTTGAGATTTTATTTGCCATTTTTAGATGCATTTTAATATTTTTCATGTATTTTTCAAGTTGCTTCATGTTTATGCATCTTTGCTGGTGTACTTGTTTTGTTTTGCTTCTAAAAGCTTGGTTATGCATTATTGATGAACCTTATTTTGATTATTTCATGTTAGAGGCTTGTTATAGGCCTTGTGTGCCAATTCATAGGTGTTTACCTTGTGCATAAGTTGTTCATGTGATCTTATATTTTCATGTTTGCACATTGTGTTTCCATAAGTGGTGTTTGCTTGCATTCTTTGATGTTGTTGTTTGCATTTGCTTATGATGTTTTGCTTTAGCTTTTAAGATCTCTCTTCCTCAACCCCATTCTGTCCTATGACTTTAGAATACTACTTAAGGTTTCTTGGTTCCTCCTGAGGAGAAACCTAAAGCTTGCCTAAAGTAATGAATCCATGAGGACTTTTTCTCATTGTTTTTGTTACTTGTTTTTTATGCATCTTCTTATCCTCTTCTCTTGTGCTTATTCATACTATAGCTTGAGGTTGAGATGAGCTTGTGGAGGTTCCATCCCCACACATATTTCCTTCCTCACTTGCATTGCATCTTTGTCTTCCTTGTTGCATTTGGGTTTGCATTCTTCATTTGCATTGTGTCTTCTTATTGTTTCTTCTTCTTTTTGTCTTCCTTCCCTTAGGATTTCTAACCTCTCTTGTTAAAGAGAGGGTATGATAGACATTAGGGTTTCTAACCATGCATGATAACATTAGGTAGTCCCCTTTCAAGCTCAACTTTAGGTGCATCTTGCATTACAACTTTTAGGGTTTGGTCTAGTCGCCCTTAGTTCGTCCTCTTTTTCTTCTCATCTTCAAACAACTTCAATTCTCTTAATAAAGCTTGATAATTGTTTCACGCTACGAGCCTTAATCCATTTGGGAAATGATGATTGGGTGGTTGCCTCTCAATTATCTAGAATTTTAGTGTATGTCCTTCGGACGATATACGAAGCATTCGCTCCTAGATCATAGTATTTAGTGCAACATGAGTTACAAACCAAGTTCAAAACACTTCTTCCTTAAAAAACACAAAAACAACTCAAAATCTTTTTCACCCCTTGGGGTCTTAATCAGGAAAACTCTTTTCATAAACAAGAGTGTCGTTAACTTTCAGTCCTATCGCAAACGGTAAAGCCTAAGTCTCCAATGGTCGAGCTGCATACACCAACTGCTAGAACTGTCTGTTAACCCTACTCGGGTAAAATTTTTGAACAGCCTGTGTTCTCGTAAGCCCGAACTACTTTTGCTCTGATCTCTCGTACGAGACGAAAGTACGTAGACACAAGACGCGATGTCTTGGCGAGCAACCTTCCCCCTTCTTTAGTCGTAGTTAGGCGAACTACGTTGACTTTGACTTTCCCATTGCACGAGGGAGTACGTAGGCACAGAGCGGCGATGCTCTACCGAGTCAATTACTCTTTTCTTTTTCTTTTGTCCATAAGCCTTTAGCGTAGATAGTTTACACACCCTTTTAGCTAGACAACATATGCGTGGATCCCGTCGAGTACGACAGACGTGAGGGGTGCTCATACCTTCCCCTTGCGTAACCGACTCCCGAACCTAGGACTTGGTTGCGATGACCTCGTCTTTTCCCGTTTTCGTCAAGTTTTTCCGATCGTTTCCTTTACCTTCTTTGGGATAAATAACGATAGGTGGCGAATCTGTTAGTCATTGTCGGCCTCCTTTTTTTCGCAGTAGCGACAACTGGCGACTCTGCTGGGGATAAAGAATATCCCCTATGCGAGTCAATCCTAGCGCTTGTGTGTTTTCTTTTTAGGTGTGTGTATATATGTGATTTATCTTTTTTTACTTCTGCATTTTATTTTTCGCATCATATATCATTACTGCTGTGCTGTGGGGAGGGAAGTTCCATTGAGTGAGAAGTCGGACCTGGGCTTGAGTACAAACTTAGTATTAGAAGCGAAAAGTAGTGGTGAACCTGTATGTTAGGCATGCACCAGTTCCCACGAAATTTGCACTCAGACGAGATTCTCTTTGATGTCTTTCTTTCCAGCCCAGTGGGCCGTTGAGAGAATTTAAGATTTGAGGGTTGTCGACTCTGGGGACCGATCATTTGGGATTCAGCCAAGTGAGGCCGCTTTAAGAGATGATGATGCCACACCTTCTGGGTGTCGTATCATCGTTTCTTGAAAGTCTGTGACGTTGATGAACGCATAGGATGCCAAACTTTTTCAGTGGATAGGTCCATACCTGTGAGTAGTTGGGTTATGCAGGAAACCTTGACTTCCAGACTACCCAGTTCTTGACAGTGTAAACCTGTGTTCATGGTACAAAGGGGTTCTTATGTCAGTGATTTTGTCGGTACCAAGGCGAAGCACTGGTTCTTCTCAGTCGACAGCACAGTAGTCCTGATCCCCTGTTTGCATTTGCATGTGCATTTTCATCTGCATTTCATTGACGTGTGTTTATGTTGCAGGTGTACATTTCCTCTTCGATTTTGGTGATTCTGTTCTCTCTTTGTTGACATGAAGCCCTTGAGGAGGACCCTGGCCTACAAGTTTCCTACACCTGACATTAGAATTTTGCGAAGCCTAATTTCTCTAGTTGAAAAGAAGGTTATGGAGGATTTCAGAGAATCTTATGGGAGGCTTTTGAATATTGTTTGCAAACCTTCTTTGGATGAATTGAATGGCCTTTAGACATTGTTACAATTCTATGATCCTCAGTTGCGAGGCTTCACCTTTCAGAGTTTTGTTTTAGCACCTACATTGGAGGAGTTTTCTGATATATTGGGAATACCTATTCTGAACCAGATACCGTTCCATCATGTTGAGGGAGAGCCAAATTTGACTGAACTTGCTAAGGCTTTGCATTTGGATGTCTCTGAGTTGAAAGGGAAGTTAGCCAGTAGGAATGGAATGTTTGGATTTCCATTACCTTTTCTTGCGGACAAGGCTCGGGAGTTTGTTAAGAAAGGTTTCTGGGTGATATTCAATGCTATCTTGGCCTTGTGTATCTATGGCATTATGCTATTCCCGAACATCCCAGATTTTGTAGACGTCGATGTATTCAGTATCTTGGCTTCGAAGAACCCTATACCCACTCTGTTAGGCGATGTTTATCATTTCGTGCATTACAAGAACGAGAACAGGAGAGGGAAAAGTGTGTCTTATTGTGCACCTTTGTTCTATACATGGTTCAGGAGTCATCTTCTCAAGACCGGTCCGTCTTCTGCTACTGATGGCACTTTGGAATGGTCTGAGCGATTGATGAGATTGTCTGCCGAAGATATTGTTTGGTTTGATAGAGATGTTTTGGGCATTGAGATTATATATAGTTGTGGAAGCTTTCCTAACGTCCCGCTGGTCGGAAGGAAAGGTTGCATAAACTATAATCCGGCTATTACTATCAAACAATTTGGGTACGCACTTAGAGGGCCTTCGAAGGATGCAGAGATACAGGAATCTCTGTATCTCACTGGTCTGTTGGAGGGAGATACTTTGGATAGGGTCGAACATGCATGGAGAAATGTCCATAGGAGGGGAAAGGTTGCCTTGGGAAAAAGTAATAGTCAGGAATATGCTCCATATTTGGTTTGGATTCAGAGTAGAGCCAAAGAATTAATGATGTCATATCCATCTATTCAGCCTGTGCATCCTCCTGAGATTGCAGAGCCCACTACTGTAGACATCCAAAGGTATGACCAGGTATGTCGCGAGAAGGAAGAGTTTCAAAAGACAAACGAAGAGTTAGAGAGAGAGATGGCTCAGCTCGGAAGTGAAAGGAACGAAGCAAGGTATTCTTTGAAAAAACAAACTGAATTGGTGAATAAGTTGGGAACAGACTTAACTCAGGAGACTAAAGATAGAGAGCGCACAGGCCAAGATTTGAATTCTTCTTATCGTATTCTAGCCACGAAGAAGGAAGAGTTAAGTAAAGCCTATTTGCAGATTTCCAAGTTTGAGGCTCAGTGGAACGCTGCCATGTCTACTAGCAAGCAGCGTGAAGACAAGTTGAAGGCGCATATCCTCAAACAGAAGGCCCAGCTCGAAGCTAAGGATGAGGAGATCTCAAAGGAAGCCGCACTCAGAAGACATAGTGATTGTAAACTATATGAAGCGCCTGCAACCTTGGAGGAGCATAGAGAGGAAGCTAGTGCTAAGAGGCATGGACTTAAGGAGGCTGTGGGGAGGGAGGACTCGGTTGAGGATCTTCAGTCCACTATCAGTCAGCAGGAGTTGCTCATACGTGGTTTTCTCACTAGGCCAGACCATTAGGATACACAGGCGTTGTTGAAGGATTTCCAGTCTCGCCACCCAGTTTGATTTGTTTCTTTGTATTTTGTAGTGTAGACTTTTGTATGGACCATCACCAGACTTGTTGGTTGAGGTCCCTTTCTGTTTGTACTCATTTGCTGTTTATACTTTGCCTATGGGCTTATGTTTATATATGAGGAGTTTCTATTATGTGCTTGCCTGCGGGGCTCTCCATTGTCTTGGTTGTTATCACGAAACTAGAATCGAGGGGGAAATGTCCCTATTTGCATAAATACATCTCTGTATTTTAGCATGTTTCTCGCATTTGCAGGTGCATCAGAACTGTTAATCTTATCTTGTTTCTTGTGCCACTAGTGTTTCAGGATTGTAGAACAGATAACTCATCGCTACGGTACTAGAGGTAACCAGAGAAGGATGATGGATCAAATGCAAGTGGAAATGCAAGAGATGAGGGATCGTATTGCACAGCTGATGGATATGATGCAAGGAGTTGCTACTGGTCAGGCTCAACTTCAGACTATGGTGCAACCCCTGTTAACACGAGTTGATGATGATGGGGTACTACATGGTGGGATTGCTACTAACCATACTCGGGTTGAAACCCCTCAGGCGGGAAATTCAATACCAACTTTAGTCATCCCTAATGCTGGAGGGGGTGGTCCCAGAGCTGGTGCTGGGAATGAGACAGGTTTTAATGTTGGTGGTAATGGTAACGAGAATGGCCATGGCTTCGTTTTTGATACTACAGGTGGCATTCATGGTAGTTTGGACCACACATGGAACGAGGATCGGCAAGAGGATATATTCACTCCAAGGTTTGTAAATGCTGCAGGACCTTTTGAGGCTGATAGAAGGATTCAAATGATTGAAGAAAAGATGCGATCTCTTGAGTGCCAAAATTCCATGGGACTAGATATGTCCAACCTGGGGCTAATCCCAGGCTTAAGAGTGCCTCACAAATTCAAAGTGCCCGACTTCGATAAGTACAAAGGCACTACTTGCCCGAGGGTTCACCTACGCTCGTACTATAGGAAGATATCCGCGTACTCGGACAATGAAAAACTCTTGATGCACTTTTTCCAGGATAGCCTGTCCGGCCCCTTTTTGGAGTGGTACATAGGGCTGGAGCCCACTAACGTCCGCAGCTGGAAAGAGCTAGCCGAGGCTTTCGTAAGGCACTATCAATACAATAGTGACCTCGCACTGAATAGAGTCCAGTTGCAGAATCTCTCTCAAAGGAATAACGAGTGCTTTAAAGAGTATGCCCTGAGGTGGTGAGAGCTTGCTGCTAGAGTGCAGCCACCAATGGTAGAAAGGGAGTTGGTGGACATGTTTGTTGCTACTCTACTAGGGGTGTACTATGAAAAGCGCATAAGCAGTATGTCCGGAAGTTTCTCAGATTTAATAATCACCGGTGAAAGGGTGGAGAACGGCATCAAGCTTAGAAAGATTCAGGTGGGAGAGGTACCCTCAGCTGGAGGAGGAGGAAAGAAGATATTTGGAAATAAGAAGCGTGAAGGTGACGTTAGTTTATTAACAAGTTCTAGAGGAAGAGGAAGCGGTCAGCCACAAAACCAATATCACCAACAGTAGGTGGCCATGTTCACTATTCCTGTGCCACAGCAACAGAGACCATAACAACAACAACAGCAAAGACAGTATCGGCCACAACAGCAAAACCAGCAAGGTTATAGGAGGTATCCTGATAGGGCCAGGCCAAATAGAGTATTTGACACTCCACCAATGCCCTACTCTCCAGTGCTTCACACTTTATTGCAGCTACAATTAATTCAGAAAAGGACTCTTGCTCCTTTGATAGGTGATCCCCCACCCGACTATGACGCAAATGCACATTGCGAGTTTCACTCTGGGGCGCCAGGTCACTCTATTGACGATTGCAAGGCTTTTAAACACAAGCTGCAAGATTTCATTGACAGTAAAGCGATAAATTTTTCTCATGATGCACCTAACATTGTGCAGAACCCTATGCCAAACCATGGGCAGGCTAGGGTTGGTGCTATTTTGGTGGAGGAGGATTTAGACTTGATAATGGATGTGAATGAATTGAAAACTCTGTTGAAGTTTTTGAAGGACAAATTGCTGGGAGGAGGTGTATTCCCAGGCTGCAATGAGGATTGTGTTGATTGCTTGAGTCATCCTGAGGGATACGTTGATTTAAGAAGGTGTATCCAAGGAATGATAGACGAGGGGACGTTGCAGTTTGAGCGGACTGCAGAAAAGAAACTTGTTGAGGAAATGAGCAAGGAGAGGGATGAGGTCGCTACGATCTTGATCCCATATAAGATTATAACTATTTCAGCGCCACCTAGGCCACCAACAATCACTATTACCAAAGCAGGACCTGTGCCTTATGAAAGCACCAAAGCCATCCTGTGGAACTGTGGGGCCGAGGTGTACTGTAATGGTCAGAAGATAGATTTGAAAAGTTTTCCTGTGGAGTCTGCAGAGAATGTTGTGGGAGCAGGGGCAATTACCCGAAGCGGCAGGGTCTTTGCATCGCCTGAAGTGGTAGCTGAAAAAGCAGATAGAGGGAAGGGTAAGATGGTAATTGAAGAAACCTCCCAGTCTGGTGAAAAAGGATCTTTGGAAAATGATGTGGAGGAGGTCATGAGGCTAATATGCAAAAGCGACTACAAGATAGTCGAGCATTTGCAGCAGACACCTTCTAGAATTTCGATATTATCGCTGTTGTTGAGTTCCGAAGCTCACAGAAATGCATTAATGAAAGTGTTGAGTACCACTTTTGTGCCTCAGGAAATATCAGTGAATCAGCTTGAAGGGGTTGTTAGGCATGTAAGCGCGGGAAATGGCCTTGGATTTACAGATCTAGACTTAACGCCAAGGGGCAGAAACCACAATTGTGCGCTGCACATTTCTGTTGAATGTAGAGGAGTGGTTATGTCTCATGTCCTTGTTGACACAGGGTCATCTTTGAATGTGATGCCGAAGAAGGCACTTATGAAACTGGATACTAGGGGCATTACTTGTACACCAAGTGATTTGGTTGTACGTGCTTTCGATGGTACTCGGAGGTCTGTCTTCGGTTAGCTGACTTTGCCTATCCAAGTAGGCCCAGAAGTTTTCGATGCTGTATTTTATATCATGGACATTCAGCCTGCTTATAGCTGTTTGTTAGGCAGACCATGGATCCACTCAGTTGGGGCTGTGACATCGACTCTGCATCAGAAGTTGAAATATATTGTCGGTGGCAGTGTTGTGACAGTATGTGGAGAAGAAGACATTATGGTTTGTCACTTGTCTTCTTTCAAGTATGTTGAAGTAGATGGGGAAATTCATGAGACCCTATGTCAGGAGTTTGAAACCATTCAGTTGAAGGATAAGGCGTCGGTGGTGAGAAAAGAGCCTGAGGTGGCTATGTCTTCTTTCAAGGAAGCGCAGGTTGTGGTGCAAGATGGCTCAGCACAAGGATGAGGGCAAGTGATTGATATCCCTCAAAAGCAAGACAAATTCGGTATGGGGTACCACCCATCGTCTTCATAGAGTACACCAAAGTTCAAGGGGCCGATCAGGTTTACCAGTGGAGGTGTCTTCTTCAAGCAACTCAATGCCATTTCTGAGGACGAAGCTGGAGACAGTGACTACGACATGGATGCCTGGATCAAGCCATGCCTTCCAGGACATCGTCTATGCAACTGGTCCATTGAGGAATTTGTCCAAGTGACCAATGAACAATAATGCTTTGTTTTCTTAATTATTGTACAACCCTATGTTCTACCCAGAGCATAGCAGTTTGTTATTTCAGGGCTTGTTTGTTTATGTTTGAACACAGTTTCATCTATTAATCAAATGGCGTTTTTCCATTCAAATTTTGAGATCTCTGTTTTTCTTGTTTTATCTTTAACAATAAAATGGCAATGTGTTTGTTTGCATATCATTTGAAGCACTTAACCATTTTCATTGCAGGTCTCATATCATTGCAGATGACACCAACCAAGAATCTTCTATGACTCGCTTCGACTTTGATAACCCGGTATTCCAAGCTGAAGAAGAGATTGATGAGGATGAAGACTTGCCTTAGGAATTGGTTAGACTCTTAAGACAAGAAGAAAAGGTCATTCTGCCTCATGAAGAAGAGATTGAGATCGTCAACTTGGGTTCTGAAGAGGTTGTTAGAAATGTCAGGATAGGGGCCGAATTGCAAGAAAACATCAAGCAAAGGTTGATAAAGATGCTTCGGGAGTACAGTGACATCTTTGCTTGGTCTTACGAAGATATGCCCAGACTTGATACTGACATTGTGGTTCATCGATTGCCACTTCGGGAAGAATGTCCACCCGTCAAGCAGAAGCTTAGGAGGACGAGACAAGACATGGCGGTAAAAATCAAAGAAGAAGTTCAAAAGCAGTTGGACGCTGGATTTTTAGCTGTGACAACTTACCCTCCATAGGTCGCCAACATTGTACTCGTACCTAAGAAGGATGGTAAGGTACGAATGTGCGTTGATTATAGAGACTTGAATAGGGCGAGCCCAAAAGATGATTTCCCGCTCCCCCATATTGACGTATTGGTTGACAATACGACTCAATTCTCGGTGTTTTCCTTCATGGATGGCTTCTCCGGCTATAATCAGATAAAAATGGCACCAGAGGACATGGAGAAGACAACATTCATTACGCCATGGGGAACATTTTGCTATAAGGTGATGTCGTTTGGGTTGAAAAACGCAAGGGCAACTTACCAGCGGGCAATGGTGACTTTGTTTCATGATATGATTCATCATGAGATCGAGGTTTATGTTGATGACATGATCGAGAAGTCCCAGATGGAGGAAGAACATCTGGTCAATCTATTGAAGCTGTTTGAGAGGTTGAGGAAGTTCAAATTGAGGTTGAATCCAAATAAGTGCACTTTCAGAGTTCGGTCCGGAAAGCTATTGGGGTTTATTGTCAGCAGAAAAGGAATCGAGGTAGATCCTGCATAAATAAGAGCTATTCAAGAAATGCCAGCACTAAAGACTGAAAAAGAGGTCTGTGGTTTCTTAGGGAGGTTGAACTACATCGCTCGGTTCATATCTCATCTAACGGCCACGTGTGAACCAATGTTTAAACTGTTAAAGAAAGATCAGGCGGTGGTCTGGAACGAAAATTGTCATAGAGCATTCGATAAGATAAAACAGTACTTGCAGGAGCCTCCGATACTGATACCCCCAGTGGCTGGAAGACCATTAATCATGTATTTAATGGTTCTGGAGAACAGTATGGGTTGTGTTCTCGGTCAACATAACGAGACAGGGAGAAAGGAGCATGTGATTTATTACTTGAGTAAAAAGTTCACAGATTGTGAGTCTCGTTACTCAATGCTTGAAAAACCGTGTTGCGCACTCGCTTGGGCGGCCAAACGTTTAAGACGGTACATGCTCAATCATACAACCATGCTAATTTCGAAGATGGATCCAATCAAATGTATCTTTGAAAAGCAGGCACTTTCTGGAAGGATTGGCAGATGGCAAATGGTATTGACAGAATACGACATCCAGTACGTCTCCCAAAAAGCCATTAAAGGGAGTGTTCTGTCAGAATACCTTGCTGAACAACCAATTGATGATTACCAACCGATGAGATTTGAATTTCCTGACGAGGACATTATGTACTTGAAAGAAAAAGACTGTGATGAGCCATTACCCACTGAAGGACCAGAGAGGGGATCTCAGTGGCAGATGATATTCGATGGTGTAGTTAATTCGTATGGTAGCGGAATTGGGGCAATTATCACAACTCCTCATGGAACGCATATCCCTTTCACTACCAGATTAACTTTCCCTTGTACCAACAATGAGACCAAGTACGAAGCATGTATCACGGGTCTGGAAGAAGCTATTAATATGAGGATCAAGAATCTTGATGTATATGGCGATTCAGCGCTAGTTGTTAATCAGATCGAAGGAGAATGGGAAACTCGACAACCCAATTTGATCCCTTACAAGGATTATGCAAGAAGACTGTTACCATTTTTCGACCGTATAGACTTTCACCATGTGCCAAGAGCGGAGAATCAGATGGCAGACGCTTTGGCTACACTGTCTTCGATGTACAAGGTCAATTTTTAGAATGAAGCTCCAAGGATTGTTGTCCCACGCCTCGACAGGCCCGCTTTCATATTCGCTATTGAAGGAGCTTCGATATGCCATGAGGGTACTTTTGGCACGTATGCCGGTGGACATGCCATGACTTAAAAGATACTACGAGCTGGTTATTTTTGGCTAACAATGGAGTCAGATTGTTTCAAATTTGCGAAGAGATGCCATATATGCCAGATTTATGCTGATAAGATTCATGTGTCGCCGTGCCCGTTGAATGTAATGTCATCCCCTTGGCTGTTCTCCATGTGGGGCATCGATATGATTGGAAAGATTGAGCCCACTACTTCCAACAGACACCGTTTTATTCTGGTAGCCATCGATTACTTCACCAAGTGGGTAGAGGCAACATCGTATGCTAATGTGACCAAGCAAGTGGTGGCAAGATTCATAAAGAAGGACATCATCTGCAGATATGGAATTCTCGAGCAAATCATTACTGACAATGATTCAAATCTGAACAATAAGATGATGAAGGAGTTATGCCAGATCTTCAAGATCGAACATCACAACTCATATCGGCCGAAGATGAATGGCACTGTTGAAGCGGCCAACAAGAACATTAAAAATATAGTGCAAAAGATGGTTGTTACATACAAAGATTGGCATGAAATGTTACCTTTTGCCTTGCACGGTTATCGGACAACGGTATGCACATCAACCGGGGCAACTCCTTTCTCACTAGTATACGGTATGGAAGCTGTCCTACCACTAGAGGTTGAAATTCCTTCTTTAAGGGTTTTGGTTGACGTAAAACTTGATGAGGCAGAATGGATCAAGAATAGATTGAATCAACTTAGTATGATGGACGAAAAAAGGCTAGCATCGATTGCATATGGTCGTTTGTACCAGAATCGGATGAAGAAAGCTTATGATAAGAAGGTGCGCCCTTGAAGCTTTCAGACGGGCGATCTTGTGCTGAAAAAGATTCTCCCACCACAATCAGATCACATGGGCAAGTGGACTCCCAATTGCGAAGGTCCATTTGTTGTACGAAAGGTTTTCTCTGGAGGAGCCTTAGTATTATCCACCATGGACGGTGAGGGCTTTGCATCTCCTGTGAACGCGGACATAGTTAAAAAATACTTTGCTTAAAAGAGACCCGCTGGACACAAAAAGAAAAGTCCAGGAAAAAATGGGGCATCCCGGCGAACCATAAAAAGAAAAAGGTTCGGGCAAAAATTAGGGATAAAATTAAAAAGAAGAAGTAAACCCGCAAAGTTGAAAACCTGAAAAGGCGACTTTGGAAAAAATGGGTATACCTGTGAATCAAAAACCGGAAAGGGCGGTTCAGGAAAAAGTTAGGGATTGAAAAGCAAATGACTGCGGTCTGCGTAAGAACTTCATTGCTTAGTGGATTGGGAGAACCTGAAGGCCGTTTATTCGGATCAATCTCTTCTAAAGACGAAGCGTCGGTAAAGCGTCAAGGTCGGGCGAGTCATAGAGGAATCAGCTCATGGTGTTTGTCTGCGCCACATTGCCGACATTGATGTACTTTTTGTTTAAAATGTACACTTTTGTATTTGCTTTTATGCATACTTGTAGTTTTTGCGCAGCTTCCTCTTTTCAGGAGTCACATCTGTTGTAAAAATTTTGCCTATTCATAGGCCATTTATCAATAAACATATACTATTCAGTACTTTGTTTGTGTGCTTTGTTTTATGCTTTTACTGTTTTGTTTGTGAAAAACGCCCGATGTTTTTGACGAACTTGCATACATAAACTTGCAGGCCTTGTCCAATAATTGCTAAAACTTTGATATTAATTGAACAATGTCACGGACGATGACCAAGATAGTCTTATTGTATAGGTTGTCTTGTCTATTTTTCTTTTGCAGGGTTGTTACCCTTGGGGAAAGGTTTTACGAATATGGATGGATTCATCTTTTCCCCCAAACAGTGTTGTTTTCCAGCAGTTGAGGTTGCATCTTTATCCCAGTAGAGTTACATGCAGTGTTTAGCATGTCCCTGGCAGTTTTCCAGTGCGCTTTTAATCCCCACAGAGTACGAAATTGTGCTTACTCCCCAGCGAGTCGAGATTCGGGCATATCCCCACAGAGTAGGTGCCAGGTTTCCCCAAGCAGTGGCCTGGTATTTCTCCCTCTCACTCAGTCTGATTGAAGGAACTCAGCTTTCAGCAGTACAGACTGAGACATCCGATTAGAAGTTTTGTTCTCTATCAGGTAAGTTAGGCTGTTTAGCCTGTTTGTTTTAAGTACTCGGTGAGTTATCCGTTCTTCAGAAGGTTTTGTATTCCGGAGAGTCATCCCGGATATCTACCTCAGCAAGTGTTGATCTGCATCCTCGTTTGATTTAGGATTTTCTGTTCTTGTATGAACTTTGTCCTTGGTAGGGGAGCCTTCCGAGGCCTTTTCATTTCGGAGTAAGTCCAATCGTTATTGGCATGGGCGAGCTTTTCCCTGCAGGGTTGTTTGTTGTTCCTAACAGGATGGCTTCTGTTTCCCTAGTATTTACTTGGCTGTTTCAGTTCCGATGCATCTGCATGTGCGCATAGCATCTACCCAAACGCGTAGCATTTCCATTTCGTATGGAGCATTATGCCATTTTCAAACATTTGCATGTGAAACATAGACCAGGTTGTTATCTCTTTGTTTCAGGTGTTTCTCCGGAGGTTTGATCTTTTCTTTTGGTATCCAGACCATGTGATCTCTCTTAGCCCGCGTCGTATCCAGGCCCCGACTCATGTTACTCGCCAGTAGTATCTTCGGATTTGAGTGGGCCATGATACGTATGGTGATAATCACCTCTCTCCGTTGAGTATCCAGACTCCGGCGCATACCCAGTTGATGAAGTTTTCCTTTTTTCCGTCGAGTATCCAGACTCCGGTAAGGATGGTTGTGGTATCCAGACCACGGTGACCGATATTATTTCGCTTTCTCCTTCGAGTATCCAGACTCCGGTAAAGGTAGTTGGGTGTACAAACCCTGTTGAATCTTGTTTGTACCTTCTCCGTTGAGTATCCAGACTCCGGTGATGGCAATTATGGTATCCAGACCATGGTAGTTTATCTGATGCTCCGTGATATCCAGATCACAATATTTGTGGTTATCTCCTATCGCCATATGGTATCCAGACCTTGGCACGCATTGTTTTCTCAGCCTATGTGGTATCCAGACCACAGCTAATTTTGCTTCCCAGCAACGTCGTTTGACTTGAATTCGTAGGATGTCCAGATCCCGATGAATATATTTCAGCTTGCATATAGCATCCAGACTCAGATTGCATTGAGCATCTAGGCTCAGGCTATTGAGTATCCAGACTCAGATGTGTTCTTTGACCGTCCAGGCTCCAATTTGTGTTTTTGAGCATCCAGGCTCCGATTCATCGAGCATCCAGGCTCCAGATATTGAGCATTCAGGGTCTAGTTTTGTGTTTATCGAGAATCCAGGCTCTAATCTTTGAGTATCCAGACTCAGACTTATTTCATTGAGCAATCAAGCTCCGTTTATTGAGTATCCAGACTCAGAGTTATGTTTTGAGCATTCAGGCTATGATTTCTGTGGAGTATCCAGACACCAATAACTTGGATTGTTACTTTTTTCCAGTGTGGTATCTAGACCATGGCGCCGTTTTTGACGTTTGTATTCTCTTTCCCCAACAGGGTGGCTTTGAGACCAATTCTGCTATATTCGGATTTTCTGTGGTTGGCAAATTTCCGGGTTCTTTGGTATTCAACCGTCTATTACCTTGATTGCGTGAAAGCTGTTCGCTTTTCACTCATTCAGGTCCAAGTCGTTTGAATAGGGGCAGCTGTTGCACCCTAAAATTTTCTCAACCTTTTCTTAACTTGGTTTATGTTTCATTTCATTTCATTTTCGTTCTAGCATTTGCATTGCATAGAATTTTTCATGGAACAGGGGCTCAAGAGTTTGTACACCTCAAGAGGAGTCTACTCTGAGGGTTGAGCCTAAGCAGGGGGTTCCATTCAAGCTTGAGTGGTCATCAGGACATCTTGAAGTGGTCAATGTATTGTGAAAGGACAGATGGATGTGTGTGGGATAGCCCCTAACTGAAAGGCCAACTGAAGAGCATCAGAGGTTTGTGAAGCCATGATTATGGGTATGAGATGTTAAGAAATCTCATTGGGGGCCTTGAGGGTCATGGTGGAGCTTATTCAAGTTGTTGTGTGAAGTGGAACAAGCCACGGTGGAAGGTATTGCAGTTAGGGTTTTCATCTGGTAAATCCTCGGTCAACCGTGCAATTGAAGAAGATAGAAACTCAATTAAAAGTCTCTATGGTCATGGGATGTTGTGCTAATACATATGAGACATCATTTCAAGTTCAATTCATCAAGGGTTAAGTGTGTGAGAAGTTACTAAATTAGGGTTCTCAGGGTAAAATCCCCTATTTAGTGCCTGATTTCAAGACCACCCACCTCAAGATACAAGTATCATCTTAATTTTTGGCCAACATGGAACTTGCAGAGCATGTTCTTAGCTTTAATTTGAGTACTAGAAGTCCTCTATTGGATTTATAGAACTCAAGTTATGATCCAGACAAGTTACAGGTCATTTGAGGGATCTAATTTTGGTCAACAAAAGTCAACCAACTTCCAAGCCTATTTTGACCTAGAAGTATGTTTCTCATAACCTTATGTCCAACATTAAAGTTGTAGGTCTTGATCTTAGCTTTCCAAATTGTACTAGAAGTCTTTCATATGATTTGTAGAACTCAAGTTATGAGGTTTACAAGTCAGGGGTATTTTGGGAAAGTAAGATTACAGGTCATCAAATTATAGGTCCATTTCACCAACTTGCGCACTTCAAATGGAAATCTTTTCAACATGAAACTTGCTCTAAATGGGGTCATTTGCATTACCAAATCATCTTTTGTCATGGTGGGTGCTTGGATTGAGAATTAGGGGTTTGAATTTTTCATAAAGGAGACTTAAATTGAGAAATTGAGAATTAATGGATTTTAAACTTTTTCAAGGCAAGTTTGTGCATTTTCTGATTGCAAATAATAATTCAAAGACATTGCCATCTTCACATTGGAAATTTGAGGTCTCAAAATGGGCCATTTTCATGGTTTCTTCCTCTTGAAGTAAGAAAGTGGAAATCAACCATAGGATCAAAATTAAGCCTCAAATCTCATTCCTTTGATCAATACAATTGATTTGTAGTGGATTTGGATTAAAAAACCAGCTGGTGTAGTCGTAAAAACGTGTATGGCAATTTGGAAAAAGTGTGAAATGTGAAATTTTGAAATGGGTTGTTTAGCTTGAATTGAAGCCCCATTTGATCATAGACCCAATATATAAGTATTCCAGATGAAAATTGGAGGAGAGCTAGGTCATTTTCGTGCATGAACAACCATACCACATTTTGAATAAGTGAAGAAAAACTCAAAAATGAATTCTCAGATTCAACCACTTTCATAACAAATCAAGCTATCAAACACCTCAATTGAAGTTCATGGAGTGATTATGGGCATTTTTCGTTAAGCTTCATCACAGTTTCAAGGCCCAGTGGAGGCTCCCCACTAGGTAAACTAATTTTCAATTTTACACTCTTAATATGCCATAGTTTTTCACCATTTTTGTTGCATTTGAATCCTTGAGTTGCATAGATCATTTCTGGATCATTTTCATTTGAGTTTATGGTGTTTGATTTTATGAGCTCAAAACTTTGTTGATTCGGTTTGAAGAATTCTTGTGGTGTTTTGAGTTAATTTTGTGGATTCTTACTCCTTGCAACATGTAGATGAGGTTTAGACCAATTAATTTGAGTTTTGGTGAACTTTCATTTTTGCACGCTTTGCTTGTTGTTTGATTTCTGGATTTATTGTTGAGAGTTGGTGGAAACTAATGTTGGATTCATGATCCTCGCGGCGAGTAGATGAGTGTGCATCTAAGGTTTGTTGAAAATGGTTGAAATTTGATGGAGCCATGTGTGATGATGAGCTCGCGGCAGCCAAAGGCAAGGAGGGAGACGACCGGAGCAAATTTTCGGCGACCGGTAGTTCCAAGGAAGAAGACGAGTGACGTGGCACTCGGTTGTCCGTTTGATATTGTTTATTTTCATCATGCGCTTCAATTTAAGACCTACCGTAGGTCCATGTGGTTCGTGTACATGCAATTGAAACCCCAACTCATTAATTGAGGTGGCTCATTGTGAGCCACTTGATTGGTATACTTTGATTTTAATCAGACGTTCCACAGTTGATTCCACCATACACCTTAGTCAACCAACCACATATTGTTTATTCAGATTTTTATTGATTTTCTTTTTTTTACTGGGCCTATTTGCGAGTTTCTCTTAACACCCCCAGCCTGGGCCCATTCTCATTTTGCACTTGCTTTGTTTGCTGTTTACACCACCTCATTTCCATTTAACTGTTTATTTCTTTTATTTTTCTGTTTTATGCTGTTTCCAATTTAATCCAAATAAAATAGTTCCAATAGTTTAAAAATTCACCAAAAAGAATTTTCACAAACTTTAAGATGTCTAGTTTTTTATGGAAATTTTATTTTATTTTTTCACTTTATTTTCAATTAAAAAATGAATTAAATATTGGGGTTGTTTTATTTGATTTAAATTGTAGCCTTGTTCTTTCTTGATTTTATTTCTATGTTTAAATTCCTCATTTTTGCATGATTTTTTTGAGCATTTCATTAACATGTTGATTGATCTTTGGATATTTTTTTCATGATTTTTAAGTTCTTTTTCCATATGGTTTGAATTGCCTTTTATTCCCTCTCCATATTTGCTTTAGTTTGGGACACTCTTGGTGTTTTCCCTCTGTTGAGGAACTTTCCTTTTTATTTTCAATCTCCCCTTTTGACCCCTGGTTCCTAATACCTTGGGGGTCCCTTGAGATTTTATTTGGCATTTTTAGATGCATTTTAATATTTTTCATGTATTTTGCAAATTGCTTTATGTTTATGCATCTTTGTTGGTGTACTTGTTTTGTTTTGCTTACAAGAGCTTGGTTATGCATTATTGATGAACCTTATTTTGATTGTTTCATGTCAGGGGCTTGTTATAGGACTTGTGTGCCAATTCATAGGTCTTTACCTTGTGCATAAGTTGTTCATTTGATCTTATACTTTCATGTTTGCACATTGTGATTCCATAAGTGGTGTTTGCTTGCATTCTTTGATGTTGTTGTTTGCATTTTCTTATGATGTTTTGCTTTAGATTTTGAGATCTCTTCTCCTCATCCCCATTCTGTACTTTGAATTTGGAATACTACTTAAGGTTGCTTGGTTCCTCCTGAGGAGAAACCTGAAGCTTGCCTAAAGTAATGAATCCATGAGGACTTTTTCTCATTGTTTTTGTTACTTGTTTTTTATGCATCTTCTTCTCCTCTTCTCTTGTGCTTATTCATACTATGGCTTAAGGTTAAGATGAGCTTGTGGAGGTTCCAGCCCCACACATATTTCCTCCCTCACTTGCATTGCATCTTTGTCTTCCTTGTTGCATTTGTGTTTGCATTCTTCATTTGCATTGTTTCTTCTTATTGTTTCTTCTTATTTTTGTCTTCCTTCCCTTAGGATTTCTAACCTCTCTTGTTCAAGAGAGGTTATGATAGACATTAGGGTTTCTAACCATGCATGATAACATTAGGTAGTCCCCTTTCAAGCTCAACTTTAGGTGCATCTTGCATGACAACTTTTAGGGTTTGGTCTAGTCCCCCTTAGTTCGTCCTCTTTCTCTTCTCATCTTCAAACAACTTCAATCCACTTAATAAAGCTTGACAATTGTTGCACGCTACGAGCCTTAAGCCATTTGGGAAATGATGATTAGGTGGTTGCCTCTCAATTATCTAGAATGTTAGTGTATGTCCTTCGGATGATATACGAAGCATTCGCTCCTAGATCATAGTCTTTAGTGCAACATGAGTTACAAACCAAGTTCAAAACACTCTTCCTTAAAAAACCCAAAAACAACTCAAACTCTTTTTCACCCCTTGGGGTCTTAATTAGGAAAACTCTTTTCATAAACAAGAGTGTCGTTAACTTTCAGTCCTATCGCAAACGGTAACGCCTAAGTCTCCAATGGTCGAGCTGCATACACCAACTGCTAGAACTGTCTGTTAACCCTATTTGGGTAAAACTTTTGAACAACCTGTGTTCTCGTAAGCCTGAACTACGTTTGCTCTGATCTCTCGTACCAGACGAAAGTACGTAGGCACAAGACGCGATGTCTTGGCGAGCAACCTTCCCCCCTTCTTTAGTCGTAGTTAGGCAAACTACGTTGACTCTGACTTTCCCATTGCACAAGGGAGTACGTAGGCACAGAGCGGCGATGCTTTGCCGAGTCAGTTTCTCTTTTTTTTTTGTCCATAAGCCTTTAGCGTAGATAGTTTACACACCCTTTTAGCTAGACAACATATGCGTGGATCCCGTCGAGTACGACGAACGTGAGGGGTGCTCATACCTTCCCCTTGCGTAACCGACTCCCGAACCTAGGACTTAGTTGTGATGACCTCGTCTTTTCCCGTTTTCATCAGGTTTTTCCGATCGTTTCCTTTCCCTTCTTTATGATAAATAACGATAGGTGGCGACTATGTTAGTCATTGTCGGCCTCCTTTTTTCGCAGTAGCGACAATCCCTCATGGAGAACACATCTTCTTGCTGATCCTCATCCCACTGAGGAACATTGTTGCCATGTACAACATACACCATCTCAGGTATAGGGATTCCACCTGCATTACCTTCGCCCGGAGGGATAAAAACTGGAGGAACAATATTAGCATGTGGCGTACCACCATCATTACGAGGAGGATTAGCAGCAGTTCCCCCGTGAAGCACACCATTCCCATCAACCCTAGCAATTAGTGGTTGCACCAAAGTCCTCAGCTGCTCTTGGCCATTTGCAACACCCTGCATCAAATCCATGAACTGGGCCATCCTGTCACGGAGTTCTTGCATCTCAGTTTGCATCTGCTCCATAATCTTGCATTGATTTCCTCGAGTAGCGTAACAATGAGTCGTCTGGTTGTCAACCCTGAAACAAACTAACAAACCACGGAGATAAGGTTAACGGTTCCGGAGCACCTGCGATGCAAAATGCAAAACAAATGATGCAGTACGCAGACATGTAGATACGCGTTAGGGAAATTTCCCCCTCGATTCTAGTTCCTCGAGAACAACACGACAATGGAGAGCCAACAGATACGCATAGATCAAACTCCTCATAAATAAAATGAGAGCCAAGATTCAGATACAGAGCATAGTACTACAACAATACAACAGAATCAAAATGACCTCAGCCAACAGATCTGGTGATGGTCAATATATACATCATAATAACAAACTAAAAAAGAAATACAATCAAGTATGATAACAAGACCGGAAATCCTCTAACACCTCATTTGTCTCTGGATGGTCAGGCCTGACAAGTAACCCCTGGATGAGCAACTCTCGCCAGCTAATAGTGGTCTGCAAATCCTGAGAAAAATTCTCCCAGGCGCCCTCACCAAAAGCCTCCTCAAGCTTACACCTCTTCACATCAGCTCTAGATTTGTAATCATCCAACGTTGCAAGCGCTTCATTCTATCTGCAATCACTGTCACGTCGGAGTGAGGATTAAGCTGTAATCTTCCCATCCTTCACTTGGATTTGAGCTTTCAACTTAGCAATATGTTTCTTCAGTCCATCCTCCCGCTCTTTGTTATTAGTGAGGGTAGCATTCCACTGGTCATTAAACTTGGAAATCTCTAGATAAGATCTATCCAACTCCTTCTTCTTAGAAGTAAGAACATCACTGACATCCTTCAAATCTAAACCCAAACGCTCACGAGCGCGAATCTCTTTGGTAAGATCTGTACCTAGCTTGTTTACCAACTCATTTTGCCTCTTCGAGGAATAAGTAGCTTCAATCTTTTCGCTTCGGAGCTGAACAATCTCTTTCTCCAACTCTTCATTTGCCTTACGCAACTCCTCTTTCTCGGACCATAACTGATTATACCTCTGGATGTCAACAGTATTCGACTCCTCAATCATCAAAGGATATAAAGGCTCACAAGGTGGAAAAGGCATCAACAACCTCTCATCTCTCTCATAAAAAACCCAACAACCATCCTTTGCAAACTGTTGAGCCTTACCAACCAAGAAAGATAGTGGAAATCCAGACATTCCATTTCTCTTAACGAACTTCCCTTTTAGCTCAGAAGCATCCAAATGAAGTGAATTAGCAAGCTTAGTCAAATCAGGCTCAGCGTCCGTATGATAAAAAGGCATCTGGTCCAAGATAGAAACCCCAAGCATCATAGAGAACTCCTCCAAAGTAGGCAGTAACACATAGCCTAGAAAAGTGAAACACCGTAATTGTGGATCATAGAAATGGAGTAAGGTGTGGAGACCTCCCAACTCATACACTGAAGCTTTGCAAACACATCCTAGAAGCTTCCCATATGACTTCTTGAGATCTTCCATTACAGTACGATCATCAACAGAAATCAAGCTGAGCAGAAGTCCTATGTCAGGAGTAGGGAACTTATACACCACAGTCTTCTACAAGCTAGGCTCCATGTCAGAAATGGAATAAAATCACTAGAATCGAAGGGAAAATATACACCTGCAACATAAATACATGTCAATGTTAATATGCAAATGAAAGATGCAAATGCAACAGGGATCAAAGTTGTTGTGTTGTTGACTGAGAAGAACCAGCGTTTCGCTTTGGCAAGAACATGACGCTGTCATAAGGACCCACTGTATCAAAATCACAGGTTCATGCTAACAAGAAAATCGGGTAGGTTGAAGGTCAAAGTTTCCTACATAACCCTCCCCACTCACAGGTATGAACCTATCACTGATAAGGTCTGGCATCCTATGCGGTCATTAGCGTCACAAAATTTTGAGAAACGATGATACGTTCACCATTTTTGGTTTGGCATCATAGTCTAACGAAGCAGCCTCACTTAGCTGACTTCCAAATGATCGGTCTCCAGTGAAGCACCCCAAAATTTGCCTTTCCGTTTTAGTAGCATCTGGCTTTTTATTCTTTGCATTTTCGCATTTCTGCATTTGCATAGCATCGTTTTTAAGACTCGGGATCAAGGTATTCCTGTGGTTCAGTTTTCATTTTTCGTGCAAGAGACGAAATAACAAGCATCAGAGTCCCTGGCATTTGTTTTGGCCGGCGATCGAGCGGCCGATTTTATTTTGTTGCAGGTTGTTTTTAGGACAGGAGACAACATTTAGGCTATCGCAAGCATTCTCATGGTTATAGCATTCAAGAACAAGTTTCAGACGCTTAACAGAGCTCAAAACGGTTGAAAACAGGCAAATGTGCAGACTTCCCTCTAGAAGGCGCCAAATTCAAAAATTTTAAGGTGTTAATTGATAACACGAAATCGTATATATATATTGATGCATAATTCAACTAATGTTTGACTGTTTTCAATCTGATTTCGGGTTCTTTCCATGTTATTTGTCTGATATTTTGCAGGTATTTGATGATCATGTCTAAACAAAGCAATATGAAGAAAAGAAGCAATTACAGATGAAATATGGACGAAAACCAGATGAAAACAACATGAAAAACGCAGAATGCATATTTTGCTGCTGTGACGATCGTCACACCTCCATGACGACCGTCACACCTCCATGACGACCGTCACACGGGTGACGACCGTCACATACCATGACGACCGTCATGCAGGCAAAAATGCACAACTTCAATTGAACGTGCAAAATGCAGTTCCAAGTCCCAAATAATGGACCAATACTCCCTGATATTTCTGCCTCCAAGTCCACCTTCTTCAAATTACAACCGTTAGAATTCTACTTCTATAAAAAGGGAAGGAGGGGAGCTGAGAAAGGGAGCCGCATTCAGACAACAAAGTGCTGCCCAAATTTATTTCCAGAGCAAAAATTTAGTTTTATTCTTTCTGTTATTTTGTTTTCTTTCCTTATTCCTGTATTCCATTTCGACAATATTCGTTTGTGCGCTCTATTGGTTTGAAGACATAATCCTGCCGACATCGTTGGGATTTGGCCAAAAGCTAATTGGATACGTTACAGGTTTTTCATTATTTCGTTTATTGTAACTTTAATTATCAGTAATATGAATGTTCTAAGTTTCTATTTTTATTTATGTTTTACCTTTCCCAAATCCATGTCTAGCTAAATCAGAGTAATCGATATGTAATAATAATTCAAACGGGATTTGATAATAACTGGTTGAAAACTTTCTTTTCTTTCAAAAGTTGTTTATGGTCTGAGTGTTTAAACTTATTTACTGGATAAACGTTCGTCGCGAAAGCGAGAACTTATTTAAAAGTAGTTTTGGCACGACAGTGGGAAATTAATTAAGGTACGAACCAACAAGCGACAGCTGCGGTAAGACCAGATAGTAAATACTAGGCATTTGTTTTAATAACAGCGAAAGCACTTTAAAATGGATTAGAACTTAGAGATTTCCAAAAAGTAGTTTTAACCCCGAATGGGACAGCGAAAGCGTACATTCGGCCCTTAGAATTATGACTAGCGTCAACAACCATCGCGAGACGAAAGTCTTCAGATCACTATTTTCTGCTTAAATAAATTCTGAAAAATATTTCATATACCGGTAACTTGTCAAATCCCCGAAGAACATAATTACTGCATATCGATTCACGTAATTATAATTCAAGTAACGTCTTTAGTTCCCTTTAGTGACAGAAATTATTTCCTTAAACATTATCTACCTAGCTAAACATAGTAACTCCCGAGAACACTAGTTTGATTACGAGTCCATGTGGGATCGATATCTTTTATTACTACGCGATAGACTGTGCACTTGCAGTTAAGTTGTATTAGACATAGAAAGTCGCGATCAAGTTTTTGGCGCCGTTGCCGGGGACCTGTTTAGTCAATAGTGTAACCTTCTGTTACACCGTATAGACTAGGTTAACAATTTCATTTTTCCTTTACTAGTTCTGTCGATTGTATGCCAAGTAATCACCCACAAGGTGATATCTTAAAACCTTCAGTCGCAGAACTAGAGCGCTTCTTACATTTAAGAAGTCGCATCATTGAGTACCAACTAAAACATAACATTCCCGATCCTCTCACTCCCATTCCCAAATCCGAAGAAGAATCAAAGATGGCTGAAGGACCTCAAAACAAACCGCTGAAGGCATACGCTACACCCTCTCAGATGGAGCCTATAAGTAGCATTGCTGCCCCAGCTATTACTCGAAACGATTTTGAGCTGAAACCCTCATTGTTGTCAGCTGTACAACAAAACCAATTCTCAAGAAATGCAACTGAGGACCCAAACGAACATTTAACGAAGTTTGTACAATACGCAGACACAGTGAAAGCAAATGGAGTAACTCCAGACGCAATAAGACTTCGTCTTTTCCCTTTCTCTCTTAGAGACAGAGCGTGGACATGGTTACAATCCCTACCATTCAATTCCGTTACGATGTGGGAACAGTTGAAGAACGTCTTCTTAGCGAGATATTTTCCGCCAAGCAAAACTGCTATGCTTAGAGCTCAAATCAACGGATTTCGACAAAAAGATATTGAATCTCTTTACGAAGCATGGGAACGATTCAAAGATATGATGAGAACATGTCCTCACCACGGTCTAGAAGACTGGGTGACAATCCATACTTTCTATAATGGGCTTTTGTACAACACCAGATTAACGGTAGACGCCGCCGCGGGCGGTGCACTTATGGATAAGCCATACGACGAAGCCTATCAACTAATCCAAAACATGTCTCAGAACCACTGCCAATGGGGAGGTGAACGCACTCCAACAGAGAAACCCGCAGCGAAAGGTGGGATGTACGAGATCAGCTGCCTTGAAAAGTTCAACGCTAAAGTAGATGCTCTAGCACAGAAGATTGACAGTCTGACCGTTAACCCCACTGCAACCATCGCTGCCGTAACTCCAAACTGCGAGTTATGCAGAATCACCACTCATAATGCGCCCGAATGCACATTGCTGGCCGGAATCTCACCAGACCAAGTAAATTATGCTCAAGGAAATCCTTACGCAAATACTTACAACCCAGGTTGGCGAAATCATCCAAACTTTTCTTACAAAAGCGATAATGCATTGCAAATGCCTGCTGCTCCGCCAGGATATCAGAAACCAGCCGCTGCTCAGATTGCACCTAGGAAATCAAACCTCGAGTTGATGATGGAAAAATTCATAGCTACTCAAGCTCAAACAAACAAAGAACTCCTGAATCAAAACATACACACTAGCGAGCAAATTAAACAGCTTACCGGAAAAGTAGACGCTTTAGCCACCCACAACAAAATGTTAGAAACACATATATCACAAGTGGCTCAACAACAAGCCTCTGCTGCCGCACCCGCTGGCACGTTTCCTGGACCGAAAACTCAGCCATGCAACAAAAACCAACTGAACAAGCAGAAAAGGAATCCGAGTTAGAGAAGAAGGAAGACAACGAGAAGGAGGATACCGCAAGTGAAAAAACGCAAGCACCTCCAGCGCCATATAAACCACCTATCCCTTATCCTCAAAGATTAATAAACTCCAAAACTTCAGGACAGTTTAAGAAAGTTGTAGAGCTCCTTAAACAATTGAATATCACTATTCCTTTTACAGAAGCGATAACTCAAATTCCGTCATACGCTAAATTTCTCAAAGAAATCCTGTCAAATAAGAGAAAGATCGAGGATAACGAAACAGTTACACTTACTGCAGAGTGTAGCGCTATTATTCAAAACCGCATGCCTCCTAAATTAAAAGACCCATGTAGTTTCTCCATACCCTGCGTCATAGGAAAGTTCGTAATAGACAAAGCTCTATGCGATTTAGGAGCCAGTATCAGTGTTATGCCTTTATCTATATGCAAAAAGCTGAATATGGGAGATCTAAGACCAACCAAAATGTCCGTACAATTAGGTGACCGATCAGTAAAATATCCCGTCAGAATACTGGAAAACGTTCCAGTACGCATAGGACAATTCTACATCCCAACCGACTTCATAATCATGGACATCAAAGAGGACTCTGTTACCCCAATTATCCTAGGAAGACCGTTCCTAGCTACAGCCGGAGCTATTATAGACGTGAAGAAAGGAAGGCTAACATTCGAAGTAGGAGAAGAAAAGATAGAGTTCATTCTCACCAAGTTCTTACAAGCACCAGCCATAGACGATACCTGCTATTTAGTAGATGTAATTGACGAATGCATAAGAGAACTTGAAAATGAAGAGACCACGTATTCAGAAATAATAAAGATTCAAATACCCGATATTTCTGAAGACGATGATTGGCGTAAACCATATAAAGACGACAGCCTAAGCGAAAGCTTAGCACTAACCCCAAACCATATGCCAGGTCCGAAGAACCCATCTTTAGAACTTAAAACACTACCCAAAAACCTTAGATATGAATTCCTAGACGATGAACTAAAAAGACCAGTGATAGTCAACACCGACTTAGGACCACTAGAAACCGTAAAGCTATTAGAAGTCTTAAAGAAGTACCCCACCGCGTTAGGCTATAACATGAGCGATCTAAAAGGTATAAGCCCTTCAATCTATATGCATCGAATTACAATAGAGGAAGACTGTAAAACCTCTAGAGAGCATCAGAGGAGACTGAACCCCATCCTAAGCACTGTAGTCAGAGATGAAGTAAAGAAATTGCTAGATGCAGGAATCATCTATCCAATCTCCGATAGTGAATGGGTTAGCCCAGTTCATGTCATACCTAAGAAAGGAGGAGTCACAATAGTTAAGAACGAAAAAGGCGAATCAATAACAAAAAGAGTCGTGACTGGAAGCAGGATGTGTATTGATTATAGGAAGCTTAACAAAGCCACACGAAAAGATCACTTCCCGTTACCCTTCATAGACCAAATGTTGGAAAGATTAGCCAAACATTCATATTTCTGCTATCTAGATGGTTATTCAGGATTTTTCCAAATTCCCATTCATCCTGACGACCAAGAAAAGACTACATTCACATGTCCTTATGGTACTTTTGCTTACCGCCGAATGTCGTTCGGACTTTGTAATGCTCCAGCAACCTTCCAAAGATGCATGATGGCAATCTTCGCAGATTTCATAGACGACATCATGGAAGTATTTATGGAAGATTTCTCGGTATGTGGACAAAGTTTTGAAGGATGCCTACAAAACTTAGAAATCGTATTAGAACGTTGTGTAAAAGTGAAGCTCGTCCTAAATTGGGAAAAATGCCATTTTATGGTCCGACAAGGAATAGTTCTAGGACATGTCATATCAAATAAAGGAATTGAGGTCGACAAAGCTAAAATAGAGATTATAAAAGATCTCTAACCTCCAAAATCTGTACGAGAAATACAGAGTTTTCTAGGACATGCCGGTTTCTACCGAAGATTTATAAAAGATTTTTCAAAAATCACAAAACCTTTGACCGGCCTGTTGATGAAAGATGTTTAGTTCGTCTTTGACGACAACTGTCTAAAAGCATTCGAAACATTAAAACCAGCCCTTATCACCGCACCGATTATGCAACCACCCGATTGGCGACTACCGTTCGAAATCATGTGCGATGCGAGTGATTATGCCGTAGGCGCAGTTCTAGGACAAAGGAAGGACAAGAAACTCCATGCCATTTATTATGCCAGTAGAACTTTAGATCCTGCCCAAGTGGACTACGCTACAACAGAAAAGGAACTTCTAGCAGTTATATTTGCGCTTGACAAATTCCGTTCTTACTTAGTAGGAGCAAAAATTATCATATACACAGACCACACTGCCATTAGGTACCTAATAAGAAAAAAGGATGCCAAACCAAGATTACTGAGATGGATCCTGTTATTACAAGAGTTTGACTTAGAAATCAAAGATAAGAAAGGAACCGAGAACGTTGTTGCAGATCACTTATCCCGAATAGAAGGCATCAAACATGAACCAGTACCGATAAATGACGATTTCCCGTACGAACATCTGATAGCCAAATTAGAAAGTGACATGCCTAACTTAATCTCGGAAGATCCAGAGCTCGAAAAAGCCGTAGAAACCGTCTATGCCCAAGTCACATTACCTTGGTATGCTGACATCGTTAATTACCTAGCTGTAGGCGTGCTTCCACCGGATCAAACTTATCAGCAAAAGAAGAAATTCTTCCACGATCTGAAACACTATTTTTGGGACGAACCTCTACTCTTCAAGAGAGGGTCCGATAACATATACCGTCGCTGTGTCCCAGAGGAAGAAATAGAAAATATCATTTCCCAATGTCATTCAGCACCATATGGTGGTCATGCTAGTACATCCAAGACGTGCGCTAAGATTCTCCAAGCCGGCTTATTCTGGCCTAACCTCTGGAAAGACGTTCACATCGCTATGCTAAAATGTGATCGATGCCAACGAACTGGCAACATCTCACGACGCGATGAAATGCCTCAGAAAGGAATCTTAGAGGTAGAAATCTTTGACGTATGGGGAATAGATTTCATGGGACCATTCCCGCCTTCTTTTGGTAATAACTACATACTCGTCGCTGTAGACTATGTGTCTAAATGGATAGAAGCCATTGCTGCTCCAACCAATGACGCACGAGTAGTAATCAAACTCTTCAAAAACACAATCTTTCCTAGATTCGGTGTACCCAGACTCGTCACTAGTGACGGCGGATCACACTTCATATCGCAAATCTTTGATAAACTTCTTTCTAAATATGGAGTCCGACACCGAGTAGCTACACCCTATCATCCGCAAACTAGCGGCCAAGTAGAGGTCTCGAACAGGGAAATAAAACAGATATTGGAAAAGACTGTCGCTACCTCAAGGAAAGATTGGTCATCAAAGCTAAATGAAGCTTTATGGGCTTATAGGACCGCTTTTAAGACACCAATAGGTACTACACCCTACAAATTAGTTTACGGTAAATCCTGTCATCTCCCTGTAGAATTAGAGCATAAGGCCTTCTGGGCCATTAAGACACTTAATTTCAACTACAGCGAGGCAGGAGAAAAACGAATCTTGAACATACAAGAATTAGAAGAACTTCGATTGGACGCTTACGAAAATGCCTGTATCTACAAAGAACGAACTAAAAAGTGGCATGATAAACGTTCAGTCAAGAAACAATTCAGTGTGGGAGACATCGTACTGCTATTTAATTCAAGATTAAAACTCTTCCCGGGTAAACTAAAATCTAGGTGGTCTGGACCTTTTGAAGTGACTAAAGTACTTCAGAGTGGAGCTGTTGAAATTACCGATAAGACGAATGCACCGTTTATCGTAAACGGGCAACGTCTAAAACATTATAATAAGAACGAAAACAGCCCTCAAGTCTGCAGTATAGCATTGCTTGAGCCTCCAGCTCAAACACCCGAATAGCTTGTCACCAAGCTATCGTCAGACTTTAAAAGTTAAAAACAGCGCTTACTGGGAGGCAACCCAATTTTTCCCGCATTTTCCTCGTTACTGTATTTCATTCTCATTTTTATTTAAAATTCTACTTTGAAACTTTAACAAAAATTCTAAACTTAAAATTGCTACTATTTTTACTTTCTTTTATTTTAATATTTTATTTTATTTTTCTCTTTTATTTTTTGTTTTTACCGCCTTTTGTTTTTAAAAAATCCTGACTTCAAATTTCTGTTTTAAACTTTTCCGGATTTTAAAAGTCTTCAAACCTTCCTCTTGTTTTTCTCCGACTTACCTGCGAGTATGGCCGCGTACGACTTCACAAAGGTTCATTTTCGAGGATTAGCTCAAAAGGCAAGATTTGAAGCATTAACTGAGAGAGACATAGCCTTAACACTGTATTATGATAAGTCTACCATGGAGAAACTAGGAATTACTGATAGCATCCAATACCTGTTCAATCAATTAGAACACTTCTTTGAAAACCCGTTTTGCTACCTATAAGGACCTCACCTACGAATTCCTTAGTTCCTTTAGGTACTTACCCAACTATGGTTTTGGATCCAACACAGAGCTGATCACCTTTAGCATGTTTGGAATGGACCAAACCCATAGCCGGATGTCATTAGCCAACCTCCTAGGATTTCCTAGCGGACCACATGTGTTCATCAGTGCCGAAGATGACGATCTTGATTTTGAACTCAACCAGTTCTGGGGTAGAATCACAGGCGACTATCACCCTGACCCAAACAGCATGTATAATGATGACATTCATAACCCAACTTTCAGATACTTTCATAAGATACTAGCTCACACCCTTTTCGGAAAAGAAGAAAATATTACTGCAGTATCTAAAGAAGAATTATTTATCATATTCTGTGCTTCTCAGGGCCGTACAGTGAATGTCGCACCTTTTATGATGAGATCCTTCCGATGCCTCACTCAGGACCCACAATCACCTATTCTAATAGGTGGCCTTGTAACAATGATTGCCCACGAGCTTGACCTTAGATTCCACCTAAATGCAAGCACTAGTTTTGGCACCTTCCGCGAAAATAAGGTACCGGCAAAACAGAAGAGTCGCCACCTTTCGTTATTTATCCCTCAGAACGGGAAAGGAAACGATCGTAAAAACCTGACGAAAAAGGTATAAGACAAGGTCATCGCAACCATTGTCTGGGTTCTGGAGTCGGTGACGCAAGGGAAAGGTATTAGCACCCCTCACGTCCGTCGTACTCGACAGGATCCACGCTTGTTGTGTTTACTAGACGGGTTGGTTTTATCTATCTACCTATCAAGGATGGCTTAAAAAGAAAAGAAAAATGACTCGGCAAAGCGTCGCACTTTATGCCTACGTATTCTCATCAAAGAATGAGAAATCAGAGTCAACGTAGTTCGACCTACTACGGGTTACGGGAAAGGTGGCTCGCTAATACGTCAGTATTGTGCCTACGTACTCTCAACAGGTATGAGAGATCAGAGCTTACGTAGTTCAGAATAATACGGATTACGGGGATTCAGATTCATCTGTTTTATCGAGTAGGGTTAAACAGCAGTTCCAGCAGTTAGGGACA